>OZ038482.1:9485303-9512803 GCA_964036315.1 Acanthosepion esculentum | reverse complement strand
GGGTGTTTGAGGAAAGGATATAGAGAAGGACGGGGAACAGGATCAAGGCATCAGAAGATGTCGATTGATATTACACTTGAATATTTGAAGATTATAGCTATCAGGGAAGCAAGTAGGAGGAAGGGAGTTCCCATCTCTGTCCCATAATGATTGTTCCATTTTTGCACAAATTTCATAGACTCAATGGAACAATCATTATGGGACAGAGGTAGAATCATATAGAAGAATGGCTGGTTTAATAATCAGATTAAATTGAATGAAGAGAGGAAACATATTTTAAGCATTCCACCCCAAGCAAGTCGGGTGTGCCACTAGCACACAAGGGGTTACAGAGAGTGAGAGCAAGAGTAAAGAGGGGTGTTTGAGGAAAGGATATAGAGAAGGACGGGGAACAGGATCAAGGCATCAGAAGATGTCGATTGATATTACACTTGAATATTTGAAGATTATAGCTATCAGGGAAGCAAGTAGGAGGAAGGGAGTTCCCATCTCTGTCCCATAATGATTGTTCCATTTTTGCACAAATTTCATAGACTCAATGGAACAATCATTATGGGACAGAGGTAGAATCATATAGAAGAATGGCTGGTTTAATAATCAGATTAAATTGAATGAAGAGAGGAAACATATTTTAAGCATTTCACCCCAAGCAAGTCGGGTGTGCCACTAGCACGCAAGGGGTTACAGAGAGTGAGAGCAAGAGTAAAGAGGGGTGTTTGAGGAAAGGATATAGAGAAGGACGGGGATCAAGATCAAGGCATCAGAAGATGTCGATTGATATTACACTTGAATATTTGAAGATTATAGCTATCAGGGAAGCAAGTAGGAGGAAGGGAGTTCCCATCTCTGTCCCATAATGATTGTTCCATTTTTGCACAAATTTCATAGACTCAATGGAACAATCATTATGGGACAGAGGTAGAATAATATAGAAGAATGGCTGGTTTAATAATCAGATTAAATTGAATGAAGAGAGGAAACATTTTTTAAGCATTTCACCCCAAGCAAGTCGGGTGTGCCACTAGCACACAAGGGGTTACAGAGAGTGAGAGCAAGAGTAAAGAGGGGTGTTTGAGGAAAGGATATAGAGAAGGACGGGGATCAGGATCAAGGCATCAGAAGATGTCGATTGATATTACACTTGAATATTTGAAGATTATAGCTATCAGGGAAGCAAGTAGGAGGAAGGGAGTTCCCATCTCTGTCCCATAATGATTGTTCCATTTTTGCACAAATTTCATAGACTCAATGGAACAATCATTATGGGACAGAGGTAGAATCATATAGAAGAATGGCTGGTTTAATAATCAGATTAAATTGAATGAAGAGAGGAAACATATTTTAAGCATTTCACCCCAAGCAAGTCGGGTGTGCCACTAGCACGCAAGGGGTTACAGAGAGTGAGAGCAAGAGTAAAGAGGGGTGTTTGAGGAAAGGATATAGAGAAGGACGGGGATCAAGATCAAGGCATCAGAAGATGTCGATTGATATTACACTTGAATATTTGAAGATTATAGCTATCAGGGAAGCAAGTAGGAGGAAGGGAGTTCCCATCTCTGTCCCATAATGATTGTTCCATTTTTGCACAAATTTCATAGACTCAATGGAACAATCATTATGGGACAGAGGTAGAATAATATAGAAGAATGGCTGGTTTAATAATCAGATTAAATTGAATGAAGAGAGGAAACATTTTTTAAGCATTTCACCCCAAGCAAGTCGGGTGTGCCACTAGCACACAAGGGGTTACAGAGAGTGAGAGCAAGAGTAAAGAGGGGTGTTTGAGGAAAGGATATAGAGAAGGACGGGGATCAGGATCAAGGCATCAGAAGATGTCGATTGATATTACACTTGAATATTTGAAGATTATAGCTATCAGGGAAGCAAGTAGGAGGAAGGGAGTTCCCATCTCTGTCCCATAATGATTGTTCCATTTTTGCACAAATTTCATAGACTCAATGGAACAATCATTATGGGACAGAGGTAGAATCATATAGAAGAATGGCTGGTTTAATAATCAGATTAAATTGAATGAAGAGAGGAAACATTTTTTAAGCATTTCACCCCAAGCAAATCGGGTGTGCCACTGTCACACAAGGGGTTACAAAGAGTGAGAGCAAGAGTAAAGAGGGGTGTTTGAGGAAAGGATATAGAGAAGGACGGGGGTCAGGATCAAGGCATCAGAAGATGTCGATTGATATTACACTTGAATATTTGAAGATTATAGCTATCAGGGAAGCAAGTAGGAGGAAGGGAGTTCCCATCTCTGTCCCATAATGATTGTTCCATTTTTGCACAAATTTCATAGACTCAATGGAACAATCATTATGGGACAGAGGTAGAATAATATAGAAGAATGGCTGGTTTAATAATCAGATTCAATTGAATGAAGAGAGGAAACATTTTTTTAAGCATTTCACCCCAAGCAAGTCGGGTGTGCCACTAGCACCCAAGGGGTGACAGAGAGTGAGAGCAAGAGTAAAGAGGGGTGTTTGAGGAAAGGATATAGAGAAGGACGGGGGTCAGGATCAAGGCATCAGAAGATGTAGATTGATATTACACTTGAATATTTGAAGATTATAGCTATCAGGGAAGCAAGTAGGAGGAAGGGAGTTCCCATCTCTGTCCCATAATGATTGTTCCATTTTTGCACAAATTTCATAGACTCAATGGAACAATCATTATGGGACAGAGGTAGAATAATATAGAAGAATGGCTGGTTTAATAATCAGATTCAATTGAATGAAGAGAGGAAACATTTTTTAAGCATTTCACCCCAAACAAGTCGGGTGTGCCACTAGCACCCAAGGGGTTACAGAGAGTGAGAGCAAGAGTAAAGAGGGGTGTTTGAGGAAAGGATATAGAGAGGGACGGGGATCAGGATCAAGGCATCAGAAGATGTCGATTGATATTACACTTGAATATTTGAAGATTATAGCTATCAGGGAAGCAAGTAGGAGGAAGGGAGTTCCCATCTCTGTCCCATAATGATTGTTCCATTTTTGCACAAATTTCATAGACTCAATGGAACAATCATTATGGGACAGAGGTAGAATCATATAGAAGAATGGCTGGTTTAATAATCAGATTCAATTGAATGAAGAGAGGAAACATTTTTTAAGCATTTCACCCCAAACAAGTCGGGTGTGCCACTAGCACCCAAGGGGTTACAGAGAGTGAGAGCAAGAGTAAAGAGGGGTGTTTGAGGAAAGGATATAGAGAGGGACGGGGATCAGGATCAAGGCATCAGAAGATGTCGATTGATATTACACTTGAATATTTGAAGATTATAGCTATCAGGGAAGCAAGTAGGAGGAAGGGAGTTCCCATCTCTGTCCCATAATGATTGTTCCATTTTTGCACAAATTTCATAGACTCAATGGAACAATCATTATGGGACAGAGGTAGAATCATATAGAAGAATGGCTGGTTTAATAATCAGATTCAATTGAATGAAGAGAGGAAACATTTTTTAAGCATTTCACCCCAAACAAGTCGGGTGTGCCACTAGCACCCAAGGGGTTACAGAGAGTGAGAGCAAGAGTAAAGAGGGGTGTTTGAGGAGAGGATATAGAGAGGGACGGGGATCAGGATCAAGGCATCAGAAGATGTCGATTGATATTACACTTGAATATTTGAAGATTATAGCTATCAGGGAAGCAAGTAGGAGGAAGGGAGTTCCCATCTCTGTCCCATAATGATTGTTCCATTTTTGCACAAATTTCATAGACTCAATGGAACAATCATTATGGGACAGAGGTAGAATAATATAGAAGAATGGCTGGTTTAATAATCAGATTAAATTGAATGAAGAGAGGAAACATTTTTTAAGCATTTCACCCCAAGCAAGTCGGGTGTGCCACTAGCACACAAGGGGTTACAGAGAGTGAGAGCAAGAGTAAAGAGGGGTGTTTGAGGAAAGGATATAGAGAAGGACGGGGATCAGGATCAAGGCATCAGAAGATGTCGATTGATATTACACTTGAATATTTGAAGATTATAGCTATCAGGGAAGCAAGTAGGAGGAAGGGAGTTCCCATCTCTGTCCCATAATGATTGTTCCATTTTTGCACAAATTTCATAGACTCAATGGAACAATCATTATGGGACAGAGGTAGAATAATATAGAAGAATGGCTGGTTTAATAATCAGATTCAATTGAATGAAGAGAGGAAACATTTTTTTAAGCATTTCACCCCAAGCAAGTCGGGTGTGCCACTAGCACCCAAGGGGTGACAGAGAGTGAGAGCAAGAGTAAAGAGGGGTGTTTGAGGAAAGGATATAGAGAAGGACGGGGATCAAGATCAAGGCATCAGAAGATGTCGATTGATATTACACTTGAATATTTGAAGATTATAGCTTTCAGGGAAGCAAGTAGGAGGAAGGGAGTTCCCATCTCTGTCCCATAATGATTGTTCCATTTTTGCACAAATTTCATAGACTCAATGGAACAATCATTATGGGACAGAGGTAGAATAATCTAGAAGAATGGCTGGTTTAATAATCAGATGAAATTGAATGAAGAGAGGAAACATTTTTTAAGCATTTCACCCCAAGCAAGTCGGGTGTGCCACTAGCACGCAAGGGGTTACAGAGAGTGAGAGCAAGAGTAAAGAGGGGTGTTTGAGGAAAGGATATAGAGAGGGACGGGGATCAGGATCAAGGCATCAGAAGATGTCGATTGATATTACACTTGAATATTTGAAGATTATAGCTATCAGGGAAGCAAGTAGGAGGAAGGGAGTTCCCATCTCTGTCCCATAATGATTGTTCCATTTTTGCACAAATTTCATAGACTCAATGGAACAATCATTATGGGACAGAGGTAGAATAATCTAGAAGAATGGCTGGTTTAATAATCAGATTAAATTGAATGAAGAGAGGAAACATTTTTTAAGCATTTCACCCCAAACAAGTCGGGTGTGCCACTAGCACCCAAGGGGTTACAGAGAGTGAGAGCAAGAGTAAAGAGGGGTGTTTGAGGAAAGGATATAGAGAAGGACGGGGATCAGGATCGAGGCATCAGAAGATGTCGATTGATATTACACTTGAATATTTGAAGATTATAGCTTTCAGGGAAGCAAGTAGGAGGAAGGGAGTTCCCATCTCTGTCCCATAATGATTGTTCCATTTTTGCACAAATTTCATAGACTCAATGGAACAATCATTATGGGACAGAGGTAGAATAATCTAGAAGAATGGCTGGTTTAATAATCAGATTAAATTGAATGAAGAGAGGAAACATTTTTTAAGCATTTCACCCCAAGCAAGTCGGGTGTGCCACGAGCACCCAAGGGGTTACAGAGAGTGAGAGCAAGAGTAAAGAGGGGTGTTTGAGGAAAGGATATAGAGAAGGACGGGGAACAGGATCAAGGCATCAGAAGATGTCGATTGATATTACACTTGAATATTTGAAGATTATAGCTATCAGGGAAGCAAGTAGGAGGAAGGGAGTTCCCATCTCTGTCCCATAATGATTGTTCCATTTTTGCACAAATTTCATAGACTCAATGGAACAATCATTATGGGACAGAGGTAGAATAATATAGAAGAATGGCTGGTTTAATAATCAGATTAAATTGAATGAAGAGAGGAAACATTTTTTAAGCATTTCACCCCAAGCAAGTCGGGTGTGCCACTAGCACCCAAGGGGTTACAGAGAGTGAGAGCAAGAGTAAAGAGGGGTGTTTGAGGAAAGGATATAGAGAAGGACGGGGAACAGGATCAAGGCATCAGAAGATGTCGATTGATATTACACTTGAATATTTGAAGATTATAGCTATCAGGGAAGCAAGTAGGAGGAAGGGAGTTCCCATCTCTGTCCCATAATGATTGTTCCATTTTTGCACAAATTTCATAGACTCAATGGAACAATCATTATGGGACAGAGGTAGAATAATCTAGAAGAATGGCTGGTTTAATAATCAGATTAAATTGAATGAAGAGAGGAAACATTTTTTAAGCATTTCACCCCAAACAAGTCGGGTGTGCCACTAGCACCCAAGGGGTTACAGAGAGTGAGAGCAAGAGTAAAGAGGGGTGTTTGAGGAAAGGATATAGAGAAGGACGGGGATCAGGATCGAGGCATCAGAAGATGTCGATTGATATTACACTTGAATATTTGAAGATTATAGCTTTCAGGGAAGCAAGTAGGAGGAAGGGAGTTCCCATCTCTGTCCCATAATGATTGTTCCATTTTTGCACAAATTTCATAGACTCAATGGAACAATCAATATGGGACAGAGGTAGAATAATCTAGAAGAATGGCTGGTTTAATAATCAGATTAAATTGAATGAAGAGAGGAAACATTTTTTAAGCATTTCACCCCAAGCAAGTCGGGTGTGCCACTAGCACCCAAGGGGTTACAGAAAGTGAGAGCAAGAGTAAAGAGGGGTGTTTGAGGAAAGGATATAGAGAAGGACGGGGATCAAGATCAAGGCATCAGAAGATGTCGATTGATATTACACTTGAATATTTGAAGATTATAGCTATCAGGGAAGCAAGTAGGAGGAAGGGAGTTCCCATCTCTGTCCCATAATGATTGTTCCATTTTTGCACAAATTTCATAGACTCAATGGAACAATCATTATGGGACAGAGGTAGAATAATATAGAAGAATGGCTGGTTTAATAATCAGATTAAATTGAATGAAGAGAGGAAACATTTTTTAAGCATTTCACCCCAAGCAAGTCGGGTGTGCCACTAGCACCCAAGGGGTTACAGAAAGTGAGAGCAAGAGTAAAGAGGGGTGTTTGAGGAAAGGATATAGAGAAGGACGGGGATCAAGATCAAGGCATCAGAAGATGTCGATTGATATTACACTTGAATATTTGAAGATTATAGCTATCAGGGAAGCAAGTAGGAGGAAGGGAGTTCCCATCTCTGTCCCATAATGATTGTTCCATTTTTGCACAAATTTCATAGACTCAATGGAACAATCATTATGGGACAGAGGTAGAATAATCTAGAAGAATGGCTGGTTTAATAATCAGATTAAATTGAATGAAGAGAAGAAACATTTTTTAAGCATTTCACCCCAAACAAGTCGGGTGTGCCACTAGCACCCAAGGGGTTACAGAGAGTGAGAGCAAGAGTAAAGAGGGGTGTTTGAGGAAAGGATATAGAGAAGGACGGGGATCAGGATCGAGGCATCAGAAGATGTCGATTGATATTACACTTGAATATTTGAAGATTATAGCTTTCAGGGAAGCAAGTAGGAGGATGGGAGTTCCCATCTCTGTCCCATAATGATTGTTCCATTTTTGCACAAATTTCATAGACTCAATGGAACAATCATTATGGGACAGAGGTAGAATAATCTAGAAGAATGGCTGGTTTAATAATCAGATTAAATTGAATGAAGAGAGGAAACATTTTTTAAGCATTTCCCCCCAAGCAAGTCGGGTGTGCCACTAGCACCCAAGGGGTTACAGAGAGTGAGAGCAAGAGTAAAGAGGGGTGTTTGAGGAAAGGATATAGAGAAGGACGGGGATCAGGATCGAGGCATCAGAAGATGTCGATTGATATTACACTTGAATATTTGAAGATTATAGCTTTCAGGGAAGCAAGTAGGAGGAAGGGAGTTCCCATCTCTGTCCCATAATGATTGTTCCATTTTTGCACAAATTTCATAGACTCAATGGAACAATCATTATGGGACAGAGGTAGAATAATATAGAAGAATGGCTGGTTTAATAATCAGATTCAATTGAATGAAGAGAGGAAACATTTTTATAAGCATTTCACCCCAAGCAAGTCGGGTGTGCCACTAGCACCCAAGGGGTTACAGAGAGTGAGAGCAAGAGTAAAGAGGGGTGTTTGAGGAAAGGATATAGAGAAGGACGGGGAACAGGATCAAGGCATCAGAAGATGTCGATTGATATTACACTTGAATATTTGAAGATTATAGCTATCAGGGAAGCAAGTAGGAGGAAGGGAGTTCCCATCTCTGTCCCATAATGATTGTTCCATTTTTGCTCAAATTTCATAGACTCAATGGAACAATCATTATGGGACAGAGGTAGAATAATCTAGAAGAATGGCTGGTTTAATAATCAGATTAAATTGAATGAAGAGAGGAAACATTTTTTAAGCATTTCACCCCAAACAAGTCGGGTGTGCCACTAGCACCCAAGGGGTTACAGAGAGTGAGAGCAAGAGTAAAGAGGGGTGTTTGAGGAAAGGATATAGAGAAGGACGGGGATCAGGATCGAGGCATCAGAAGATGTCGATTGATATTACACTTGAATATTTGAAGATTATAGCTTTCAGGGAAGCAAGTAGGAGGAAGGGAGTTCCCATCTCTGTCCCATAATGATTGTTCCATTTTTGCACAAATTTCATAGACTCAATGGAACAATCAATATGGGACAGAGGTAGAATAATCTAGAAGAATGGCTGGTTTAATAATCAGATTAAATTGAATGAAGAGAGGAAACATTTTTTAAGCATTTCACCCCAAACAAGTCGGGTGTGCCACTAGCACACAAGGGGTTACAGAGAGTGAGAGCAAGAGTAAAGAGGGGTGTTTGAGGAAAGGATATAGAGAAGGACGGGGATCAGGATCAAGGCATCAGAAGATGTCGATTGATATTACACTTGAATATTTGAAGATTATAGCTTTCAGGGAAGCAAGTAGGAGGAAGGGAGTTCCCATCTCTGTCCCATAATGATTGTTCCATTTTTGCACAAATTTCATAGACTCAATGGAACAATCATTATGGGACAGAGGTAGAATAATCTAGAAGAATGGCTGGTTTAATAATCAGATTAAATTGAATGAAGAGAAGAAACATTTTTTAAGCATTTCACCCCAAACAAGTCGGGTGTGCCACTAGCACCCAAGGGGTTACAGAGAGTGAGAGCAAGAGTAAAGAGGGGTGTTTGAGGAAAGGATATAGAGAAGGACGGGGATCAGGATCGAGGCATCAGAAGATGTCGATTGATATTACACTTGAATATTTGAAGATTATAGCTTTCAGGGAAGCAAGTAGGAGGAAGGGAGTTCCCATCTCTGTCCCATAATGATTGTTCCATTTTTGCACAAATTTCATAGACTCAATGGAACAATCATTATGGGACAGAGGTAGAATAATCTAGAAGAATGGCTGGTTTAATAATCAGATTCAATTGAATGAAGAGAGGAAACATTTTTATAAGCATTTCACCCCAAGCAAGTCGGGTGTGCCACTAGCACCCAAGGGGTTACAGAGAGTGAGAGCAAGAGTAAAGAGGGGTGTTTGAGGAAAGGATATAGAGAAGGACGGGGAACAGGATCAAGGCATCAGAAGATGTCGATTGATATTACACTTGAATATTTGAAGATTATAGCTATCAGGGAAGCAAGTAGGAGGAAGGGAGTTCCCATCTCTGTCCCATAATGATTGTTCCATTTTTGCACAAATTTCATAGACTCAATGGAACAATCATTATGGGACAGAGGTAGAATAATATAGAAGAATGGCTGGTTTAATAATCAGATTCAATTGAATGAAGAGAGGAAACATTTTTATAAGCATTTCACCCCAAGCAAGTCGGGTGTGCCACTAGCACCCAAGGGGTTACAGAGAGTGAGAGCAAGAGTAAAGAGGGGTGTTTGAGGAAAGGATATAGAGAAGGACGGGGATCAGGATCAAGGCATCAGAAGATGTCGATTGATATTACACTTGAATATTTGAAGATTATAGCTTTCAGGGAAGCAAGTAGGAGGAAGGGAGTTCCCATCTCTGTCCCATAATGATTGTTCCATTTTTGCACAAATTTCATAGACTCAATGGAACAATCATTATGGGACAGAGGTAGAATAATATAGAAGAATGGCTGGTTTAATAATCAGATTAAATTGAATGAAGAGAGGAAACATTTTTTAAGCATTTCACCCCAAGCAAGTCGGGTGTGCCACTAGCACCCAAGGGGTTACAGAGAGTGAGAGCAAGAGTAAAGAGGGGTGTTTGAGGAAAGGATATAGAGAAGGACGGGGATCAAGATCAAGGCATCAGAAGATGTCGATTGATATTACACTTGAATATTTGAAGATTATAGCTATCAGGGAAGCAAGTAGGAGGAAGGGAGTTCCCATCTCTGTCCCATAATGATTGTTCCATTTTTGCACAAATTTCATAGACTCAATGGAACAATCATTATGGGACAGAGGTAGAATAATCTAGAAGAATGGCTGGTTTAATAATCAGATTAAATTGAATGAAGAGAAGAAACATTTTTTAAGCATTTCACCCCAAACAAGTCGGGTGTGCCACTAGCACCCAAGGGGTTACAGAGAGTGAGAGCAAGAGTAAAGAGGGGTGTTTGAGGAAAGGATATAGAGAAGGACGGGGATCAGGATCGAGGCATCAGAAGATGTCGATTGATATTACACTTGAATATTTGAAGATTATAGCTTTCAGGGAAGCAAGTAGGAGGAAGGGAGTTCCCATCTCTGTCCCATAATGATTGTTCCATTTTTGCACAAATTTCATAGACTCAATGGAACAATCATTATGGGACAGAGGTAGAATAATCTAGAAGAATGGCTGGTTTAATAATCAGATTCAATTGAATGAAGAGAGGAAACATTTTTATAAGCATTTCACCCCAAGCAAGTCGGGTGTGCCACTAGCACCCAAGGGGTTACAGAGAGTGAGAGCAAGAGTAAAGAGGGGTGTTTGAGGAAAGGATATAGAGAAGGACGGGGAACAGGATCAAGGCATCAGAAGATGTCGATTGATATTACACTTGAATATTTGAAGATTATAGCTATCAGGGAAGCAAGTAGGAGGAAGGGAGTTCCCATCTCTGTCCCATAATGATTGTTCCATTTTTGCACAAATTTCATAGACTCAATGGAACAATCATTATGGGACAGAGGTAGAATAATATAGAAGAATGGCTGGTTTAATAATCAGATTCAATTGAATGAAGAGAGGAAACATTTTTATAAGCATTTCACCCCAAGCAAGTCGGGTGTGCCACTAGCACCCAAGGGGTTACAGAGAGTGAGAGCAAGAGTAAAGAGGGGTGTTTGAGGAAAGGATATAGAGAAGGACGGGGATCAGGATCAAGGCATCAGAAGATGTCGATTGATATTACACTTGAATATTTGAAGATTATAGCTATCAGGGAAGCAAGTAGGAGGAAGGGAGTTCCCATCTCTGTCCCATAATGATTGTTCCATTTTTGCACAAATTTCATAGACTCAATGGAACAATCATTATGGGACAGAGGTAGAATAATATAGAAGAATGGCTGGTTTAATAATCAGATTAAATTGAATGAAGAGAGGAAACATTTTTATAAGCATTTCACCCCAAGCAAGTCGGGTGTGCCACTAGCACACAAGGGGTTACAGAGAGTGAGAGCAAGAGTAAAGAGGGGTGTTTGAGGAAAGTATATGGAGAAGGGCGGGGATCAGGATCAAGGCATCAGAAGATGTCGATTGATATTACACTTGAATATTTGAAGATTATAGCTATCAGGGAAGCAAGTAGGAGGAAGGGAGTTCCCATCTCTGTCCCATAATGATTGTTCCATTTTTGCACAAATTTCATAGACTCAATGGAACAATCATTATGGGACAGAGGTAGAATAATATAGAAGAATGGCTGGTTTAATAATCAGATTCAATTGAATGAAGAGAGGAAACATTTTTATAAGCCTTTCACCCCAAGCAAGTCGGGTGTGCCACTAGCACCCAATGGGTTACAGAGAGTGAGAGCAAGAGTAAAGAGGGGTGTATGAGGAAAGGATATAGAGAGGGACGGGGATCAGGATCAAGGCATCAGAAGATGTCGATTGATATTACACTTGAATATTTGAAGATTATAGCTATCAGGGAAGCAAGTAGGAGGAAGGGAGTTCCCATCTCTGTCCCATAATGATTGTTCCATTTTTGCACAAATTTCATAGACTCAATGGAACAATCATTATGGGACAGAGGTAGAATAATATAGAAGAATGGCTGGTTTAATAATCAGATTCAATTGAATGAAGAGAGGAAACATTTTTATAAGCATTTCACCCCAAGCAAGTCGGGTGTGCCACTAGCACCCAAGGGGTTACAGAGAGTGAGAGCAAGAGTAAAGAGGGGTGTTTGAGGAAAGGATATAGAGAAGGACGGGGATCAGGATCAAGGCATCAGAAGATGTCGATTGATATTACACTTGAATATTTGAAGATTATAGCTATCAGGGAAGCAAGTAGGAGGAAGGGAGTTCCCATCTCTGTCCCATAATGATTGTTCCATTTTTGCACAAATTTCATAGACTCAATGGAACAATCATTATGGGACAGAGGTAGAATAATATAGAAGAATGGCTGGTTTAATAATCAGATTCAATTGAATGAAGAGAGGAAACATTTTTATAAGCCTTTCACCCCAAGCAAGTCGGGTGTGCCACTAGCACCCAATGGGTTACAGAGAGTGAGAGCAAGAGTAAAGAGGGGTGTATGAGGAAAGGATATAGAGAGGGACGGGGATCAGGATCAAGGCATCAGAAGATGTCGATTGATATTACACTTGAATATTTGAAGATTAT
Organism: Acanthosepion esculentum; assembly: GCA_964036315.1. Classification (NCBI taxonomy): domain Eukaryota; kingdom Metazoa; phylum Mollusca; class Cephalopoda; order Sepiida; family Sepiidae; genus Acanthosepion; species Acanthosepion esculentum. The sequence continues at coordinate 9,500,272 of OZ038482.1, read as the reverse complement.
AGCTATCAGGGAAGCAAGTAGGAGGAAGGGAGTTCCCATCTCTGTCCCATAATGATTGTTCCATTTTTGCACAAATTTCATAGACTCAATGGAACAATCATTATGGGACAGAGGTAGAATAATATAGAAGAATGGCTGGTTTAATAATCAGATTCAATTGAATGAAGAGAGGAAACATTTTTATAAGCATTTCACCCCAAGCAAGTCGGGTGTGCCACTAGCACCCAAGGGGTTACAGAGAGTGAGAGCAAGAGTAAAGAGGGGTGTTTGAGGAAAGGATATAGAGAAGGACGGGGATCAGGATCAAGGCATCAGAAGATGTCGATTGATATTACACTTGAATATTTGAAGATTATAGCTATCAGGGAAGCAAGTAGGAGGAAGGGAGTTCCCATCTCTGTCCCATAATGATTGTTCCATTTTTGCACAAATTTCATAGACTCAATGGAACAATCATTATGGGACAGAGGTAGAATAATATAGAAGAATGGCTGGTTTAATAATCAGATTAAATTGAATGAAGAGAGGAAACATTTTTATAAGCATTTCACCCCAAGCAAGTCGGGTGTGCCACTAGCACACAAGGGGTTACAGAGAGTGAGAGCAAGAGTAAAGAGGGGTGTTTGAGGAAAGTATATAGAGAAGGGCGGGGATCAGGATCAAGGCATCAGAAGATGTCGATTGATATTACACTTGAATATTTGAAGATTATAGCTATCAGGGAAGCAAGTAGGAGGAAGGGAGTTCCCATCTCTGTCCCATAATGATTGTTCCATTTTTGCACAAATTTCATAGACTCAATGGAACAATCATTATGGGACAGAGGTAGAATAATATAGAAGAATGGCTGGTTTAATAATCAGATTCAATTGAATGAAGAGAGGAAACATTTTTATAAGCATTTCACCCCAAGCAAGTCGGGTGTGCCACTAGCACCCAAGGGGTTACAGAGAGTGAGAGCAAGAGTAAAGAGGGGTGTTTGAGGAAAGGATATAGAGAAGGACGGGGATCAGGATCAAGGCATCAGAAGATGTCGATTGATATTACACTTGAATATTTGAAGATTATAGCTATCAGGGAAGCAAGTAGGAGGAAGGGAGTTCCCATCTCTGTCCCATAATGATTGTTCCATTTTTGCACAAATTTCATAGACTCAATGGAACAATCATTATGGGACAGAGGTAGAATAATATAGAAGAATGGCTGGTTTAATAATCAGATTCAATTGAATGAAGAGAGGAAACATTTTTATAAGCCTTTCACCCCAAGCAAGTCGGGTGTGCCACTAGCACCCAATGGGTTACAGAGAGTGAGAGCAAGAGTAAAGAGGGGTGTATGAGGAAAGGATATAGAGAAGGACGGGGATCAGGATCAAGGCATCAGAAGATGTCGATTGACATTACATTTGAATATTTGAAGATTATAGCTATCAGGGAAGCAAGTAGGAGGAAAGGAGTTCCACTGTCGGGAAGTACGAGAGAAGAAGCTGCTGGAATAGAAGAGGTGGTTACATTTAACTGTTTCGACAGTGAAAGGGTGGGACCGAGATTCCAACTTAGTATCACACTTAAATTTATGCAGTTGGGGTACCAGTGCAAGTAGCTCGTCAGAGCAGTTGCCATGAAAATATTGGGAAGCCACATCACATCTGTGAGAAAGTGACTGTAAATGAGATGCCAGATCACATTGCCTATCTGTCTCTGGATTTTTTCGAGGACCTCGAGATGAACACTGGGGGTACCAGACCATATATGGCAATAGTACTCAATATTGTAGTTTCCACAGAAATATATTGGATGCATTACGTTTGTGGCATCCACACACACACACACACACACACACACACACACACACACACACACACTTGTATGTCTACACTTATTGACATGATGTTGATCATAAAAAGAGAAAAAAGCTTGCTGAATGACAGACGTAATTGCATATTTCCTGTTAGTGGCAAAGGTCAAATGCCAGGAGTTTAAAACTAATTTTCAAGAGAGATAGAAAATTTTCATGTTGCTTGGAAGTTTGGTGGAATATATTATTCCTACTCTTTAATTTTCTTCTCATTTCATCGAAGCTTACTAAATAGTACCTGCCGTAGAGTGATGGTTAACAAGCTACTTTTGCCAACTACTATGATAGGATTTATTTTCATTTTCACTTAATGTTTTATTATCATGACCTCGTGCGAGACTATGATAAACTTGAATAATTGCAATAAAAAGCAGGTAAAACTAAGGTGAAAGAAATACTAGTCAAAAATGAATAATAGTTGACAATGCTTGATTTAATAGAAATATTCAGGATAAAATTAATGTTACTAATTCTTTTAATCAAAATAAAGCAATTAAAATTAAAAGAAATACTAGTAAAAATTAAAAATGGTTGACAACGCTTCATCTCTTAAAAATAATCATGATAATATTACTATTAATTGTATCGAAAAGCCAATGAAATTAAGATGAAAGAAATATTAATCAGGAATTTATAATGGCAATGGTTCATTAAATAAAAATTCAATCAGTTATCATAAAATTTCTAACAATAAGTTTTATGAAGGCAATAAGATATGAGGCAATTGTGCAAAGCTGCACACTCACTCACACTCTTTTTCATGAAATATTGTGACATACCAGTGATGAGAGATTTTTTTTAAATATCAGAAACTGGATTACTGTCCTTTACCTGAGTAACATTACGAACTCTAAACAGCCTCAATCAGAATGTGTACTTTTTCCTTCTTTCTCCTAGACTGGCTGCCACCTAAGGCAAGAGAGTCAGGTTTATACCCATATCACATTGAAAGATTGGTTCCATACATTCATTGAAGTTAAGCAACATTGAGCCTGGTCAGTACCTAGATGGGTGACTGTTTGGGGCTGCCAGGTGCTTCAAGCTTGGATGTTCAGGTGGTGTAATGCATAATGGATTCAGAATCTTTAATTGGAGAGCTGAGTTCCAAATCCAGTTGGGTTTTTTATGTTCACTTATGCACAAATATCCTTGGGAAAGGTATGAATCCAGCTCTTCTCCCCCAGGTATGGGTTAATTAGTAAGTCTTGTATCACTAAATCATTGTTACCTCCAAAAACAACTTACACTCTAAAAATATTTTCTGGCTTTAAATAACTTGGAAAGGGTTGATAAGTCATAAAAAACAATCAATAAAGTAAGAAAGTCCATTCTGCCCTGCTATTTAACCTATAGTTAGGAGAAGATGAATTCTTGGTTTTTCCAAGGTCATTAGTGTGAAGCGAACAAAAGCAGACTCTGTCAGAATTTGAACTCAGTATGCCAGTTCCACTTTTGAGACCAACAACTGTCATGTTGTTTGCACCACAACCAATAGCAAACCTCTGCTTCATGACAAAGCATTCAACCTCCTTCAGTTGTTATCTTTACCTGTCTACACTTTCATTCAGTCTTCAATTGCTTGCAGCAGGTGTTAAAAATGGAGTTTATTATGCAGTAAAAAAAATGCTTTGTTCTTTTTATTTGTACTGTCTGTAAAACTGGGAATTGAAACGACCATTATAATTATCACCAAGGCAACCATCCATATATATGTAAGTATGTGTGTATATATATCTTCTGAGATACTAAGATAATTTCAATCAGTCATGTGTATTTCCTAATTTATGTAATAATGTGTTTGGCAAAGACAAGTATTATATCAAATTTCTTGCTTTCCAACTGTTTTACCAATCTCATCACAGAAGTTACTTGAACTATAGACTTTTTTGTTGTTTTTGTTATTACCATGTTTCAGCCAATCCATTCTACAGCCTTCCTCATGTGTCTATTTTTTACGGCTTATATATTGGAAGAAAGCTGAAGAATAATAATGTTGAGGTAGCAATAAAAAGGATTACATGTGTTGTGCAATGTTTTCTTGGAATCAGCTTGTGATTATGTTGGTAGGATTTTCTTTACTGGAAACTTTTAAATAAAACAAATTCAAGGACATAAAATAAATAATATATTTTATTTTTCTTTAGTGTGGTGAGTGAATCCTTTGATATTGTGTCACAAAAAAATGTTCACTTATAAGGTAGATATTGTTAGTATGATTGGAGAATGTCCAGAGATGGTACCTTTTGAAGTCAGACCATAATAGGGGTAGTAGTAATATTAGAAATTAGGTCAGTGTCAATGTGTTTTTTTTGGCCCTAAGTAGGGATTAAATATTCATCAGGCTAACTAAAAAGTCAAGGTAAATTATGGAAGATGCTAAATGACATAATTTAATGTCAAAAAACAAAAGTGTGTAAATTTTTTTTTCCATAATGTAATTATAATAATATTTATATTATTTTGGTTTGTTTTTTTTATGTATTATATATTTTAAATAATTAGATGATTATAAATTGAACTGTTTTCTTTTAATTTTTTAAGATTTCTATAATCATGTATCATGGTTGTCACTCGTAGACCGAGGAAGACGTAGCGCTGTGCATAATTTTCATCGTCTGTGTGCGCGCAGATGACTTCTCAGACCGAAGTCAGATGCGCACTTGCGGTTGCAGACAGGGCATGAAACACCGTCCATCAGGTCAGGAACCGGCGCTCCTCTGTGGCGCCGGTCTCGGGCTTCAGAGAGGCGCCGGCAGCGATCAGCCTCGAAGGTGGATGACGCTGACTTCGTTAGCGCACGCCAGCCCACTCTGTCAACAGCAGCAGCCTCCAGTTGCCTGGGGAGTAGGTCAGCCCATTTGAGGTTGGCTTTGAGATTGTCCTTATACCTCTTCTTTGGGCGTCCCTGGTTGCGCGTGCCACGCTCCAGCACACCGTAGAAGAGCTGCCGGGGGATCCTGGACTCACCCATGCGGATGACGTGGCCAGTCCATCGAAGCTGGGCCTGGAGGATCTTGGCTTCGATGCTTGTTGAGCCGACTCTGGTCAGGACTTCCAAGTTTGAGATGCGATCCTGCCAGCGTATCCGCATGATGGACCTCAGGGAGCGCATGTGGAACTGCTACAGCTGCTTTAGGTGCCTGCGGTATGGAGTCCAGGTTTCGCAGCCGTACAGGAGAGAGGACAGTACGACAGCATTGTACACCTTGAGTCTGGTGGAGAGCGAGATGTCTTTATGCTGCAGCACTTTCACTCGCAAGCGGCCGAGGGCTTGACTGGCCTTCTGGATCCTCATTGTGATCTCCTTGTCAAGTGAGCCATCATTGGCGATGGTGCTTCCCAGGTACTTGAAGCACTCCACATTGTTGAGCTGTGTGCCGTCGATGGTGATAGACGGCGGTGGTGGAGGGTGACAGCTCGGCGCAGGCTGCAGCAGTACCTCTGTCTTTCCCAGGCTGATTGTGAGGCCAAACAGCCTGGACGCTTCAGAGAACTTGTCGACGATTGTCTGGAGGTGGTTCTCTTGGTGAGCCATGAGGGCACAATCGTCGGCAAACAGTGCCTCAGTGACGAGTCTCTGCACTGTTTTTGTCTTTGCTGTCAGGCGCCTGAGGTCGAACAGGGAGCCGTCGAGGCAGTAGCGGATGCAGAACACCAGGTCAAGGTCTCTTGTGGCATGCAGCAGCACCTGGATGAAGAACAGGTTGAAGAGCACCGGAGCGAGTACACAGCCCTGCTTCATGCCGTTAGAGATGCTGAACTTCTCGGATAGATCTCCATCCGAGAGCACTTCTCCTGTCATGCCGTCGTGGAAGAGCCGGATTGACTTGACGAAGGCATTCGACACGGTCAACAGGGAGGCTCTGTGGGTCATCCTCAGGAAACTTGGCTGCCCAGAAAAGTTCACCACTCTTATAATCATGTATATTGGCTTTGGAAAGAGGTAATTCCTTCAGGAAAGGAGATATTAGGGGATTTTGATGTCATTCAATAGCTGAATTCTTAAGAATTTTCTAAGTAAGTTACTTTAGATGAAAATTGTGGTTGAATTTATTTCTATGTATAACTAATGCTTTTGATAAATTGTGTATAAGATGCTTTTTGTTTTCATAGATACATTTTTTAAATTTCTACAAGTTTCCCCAATACATTATAAAGAACAGTTGTGACAGGTTATTTCATATCTACCTGCTTCAGAATTATTATTGTTATGGATATGTTTGGTTCTGATCATATCCATAATAGTTTGGGATGTGATTGTAATTATTTTGATATTATTAAGATCGGATGAATTGTTTTGGATAGTAGACATTAAGGAGTTAGTAGGTAGTTTTACATGCTTTACCTAGTTTATTGTAATTGTTATTGTTGCTGTTATTAATGTCATTAGGTTGTATATTTTGTATGCCTTTCTCTTAGCCTCGTGGATGAAATAATGAGGAGGATTTTGGAAGTTTGTTTCCTGATAAATATTTATGAGCATTCTTAAATTTTTAACAACATTTTTACGCTTGTGTCTAAATAGTTGTTGCAAAATAAATTCCTTATATTTGCTTTGATAAAGTCCATCAGAGAACAAAATGCACTGGCTAAGATAAGTTGTTCTTTTCTGTTTATTCAGATTGTCCTCTTACAGATATATCTTTAGTTATATCTGAAATTTTGTATATATATATATATATATGTATGTATGTATGTATGTATGTATGTGTGTGCGTGTGCATGTGTGTGTGTGCGTGTGTAAGGAAAATTAATGACAGAGTGGAAAAACATTCTTCTGTGATGCATTTCATTATTTAGGGCTTCATTGAAATAAAATTCATTCATCATAAACAATAACATGTTTTTACAATTTCTCATTAATTTCCCTAACATTGTTCTGGTATACAAAAATTATAAAAATTTACATATCATCTACTCCAATATATATATATATATATATATATATGCCCAATATTTATCAAAGATCAACTCAGAGTTACATAATTATTCAATTACTCATCAGGATTTTCAACAAGAATTCTGAGTTGACCTTTGATAAATATTGAGTATTTATGTTTCTATTTTAATAATAGTTATTTTTATAGTCTTGTCCTGAAAATGTCATTAGCAGAAATTCTGTTAAATTTGACATATAATTTTACAGATATTATTTACCAATATTAATAACTAGTATTTTTCTTTTATCTTATTTATATATATATATATATATATATATATATATATATATATATATATATATATATATATATATATAAATATATATATATATTTACTCCTGTAAAGACCATTTCAACATGTTAACACATTCTTTTTTAAAAAACATGAAACTAACAATAATCCTTGAGGTTGCTGTTATAAAACAGCCATCCATTTTGAAAATCACTAAGTATAAAACAGTGCTGTAAATGGGTAAATAAAACATATATATATATGTGTGTGTGTTTATGTGTGTGTTGGTAAAGACTTCACAACTTTTTCTAAAGACTACTGAACTTTTTTAAAGACTTTTTTTGTTTTTTCTTGCTTTCTCACAAGTTTCTTTTTATATATTTGGGGGCCTAGTTGCTGAAAAAAGGCCCTAGTCCTTGCTGTTTTGCTGATCACTTTCACTTGTCAACCATCATCATGGCTGTTTCAGTTTGAAATAGGTTGCTTCTTAAAATAAAATTTTGAGGTATTTAGGCAGTGTTGTTAGATTAGTTCATTAGTAATTGTGATGGAGTTGGTATTTATTATTTGGAGGATTAATTATTAAATATGTTTACAATATTTCTACTAGTATTAAATGCTATTTTATTTATGCCGGGTTTTTGATTTTTAACTATAATGGCTTCAAGAATTTGTAAGCATATTTTGCATTTGATTTTGTACAGGATTTTGCTGTTGTTGATTAGGATTTTTCTTATTTCAGAGGATTTCAAAGCCTAATCATCAATACCAAAATCCTCTACAAAACAATATATATATATATATATATATATATATATATATATATATACCAAACTCTATCTGCAACATACTCGTAGGAAATACAGCTATAATAGCTACATCCAGATGTAAATAAAGGTTAAATATAATGGAAACATTAATAGTAAAAAAGAAAAATCCAACACTTTATAACATCAACTCTGAACACAGCTGCAATGTGTCAACTGTGTTTGGGAAATAAAAAAACATTCCCATTAATATAGATAAACATATATAAAAATCTACACATTGAGTTAAAAACAAAAGTTATGCTTGATAATGGTTAATGGAATTGCTGAAACGGCTCACATATGTGGAAAATTCAAACAGTTTTTACACATTTTATGACCAGAAAAGAAAACACTTATGCGAACAGAAAAAATTTAATTGCTGTACCTTGTCTGTCATCTTTAATGAAACTAGTATAAAAGAAAGATTGCTGCTCAAATACACAATTATATATATATATATATATATATATATATTGCTAGATGCAATTGTCAGGCAACTTGCCTGACGATTGCATCTAGCATGAAACAGACTGTCGCCTCTAAGTGTTGACTTCTATGTTCACTTTTATATTTACACACGCTCTATCTCTGATATTGAGCACTTTATCCCATAAATATAGCACACTTTAAGACTATATTTCTTCATGTATATATATATATATATATAGTACAGGTAATAGATCCATTGGTATATAATCCAGGTGGATCCTAGTAATATCATATATTAAAATTGATCCACAGTGAGAGCTCAATGTATTTATTATAACAGAGCATATATTTTATACTGCAAAAATCTAAAATTACCTCATATGTGTATAGTCTATTTCAAACTGGCCCAACTTTATGCCAGTCATCTAGACTGATTCCAAGACAGTCAGTCTAGAGCTGAAGATGACTGGCATAAGGTTGGGCCAGCTTGAAATAGACTATACCCACATGAGGTAATTTTATATTTTTACTGTATAATGCATTTCAATTCTCTCTGCCTACACAGGGCAGGACATTATATATTAATAACAACAGACTCCAAGATGTCAAGGTGCTGTCTGGTCCATGCCATGTGCAAGACAGAGAACTCCGGAGAATATATATATATATATATATATATATATATATATATATATATATATATATATATATATACGCTATTAAACTATGATATAAAGAGATGTCATAGATTGATATAGATCAGTCAGTTTTATCTATTGCAATGTCGAATAGAAGATATTGGGCTGTTAAGAAGATATTGTTTCACCAATCATCTGAATGCGGAAGATTGGACTGCCTGAAAATTGTCATTTGAATCCTGGCATTTTTCCTGAGGAAGCATAAAATATTCTATTATCTCAGACATAAAGTAGTTCAGAAATGGCTATTTATTAAACTTAGTCTGGCACAATGTTATGAGTGGAGAGCACCCCACGTGAATAAGATTTATTTCACTAATGGACAGTCAGCAAGACTAACTTGCTAACCATCATATGTGGCCATATTGACATTTGTTTGTGTGTGTGCATAGTGTGTGTGTGTGTGTGTGTGTGTGTGTGTGTGTGTGTGTGTGTGTGTCCACCTTTCCTGGGCCAATGTCAGCTGATATCAACAATGTTCTGGATCATCCCTCCCCAGTGGGATTATCTATAGTTGTTTTTTTTTTGGGGGGGGGGGCTTTTTTTTTTAAAGCATAGTCTACCTTTGTACATCTTTAGATGGCTGGGTTTTGAATTCAGAGTATTCTTCTTCTAGACTAGTTGTCAAACATGACTACAGAACTCAGTTTGACCTTCTATTTAACCCATAGCTTGGGAGAGAAGAGATGAATTTATACCTTTGTTTGCATGAAAGTGAAGGTTATGAACTTGACTGGAATTTGAACTCTGCTCTCCAATTTATCATTCTGAGCCACTAACCATTATATGCACATTATATGCACATTCAACACATACAACTAATATAAACTCTGAAAACTGAATGTAAAAACTTTGCAAATTCTTACGCTGTTTTCTCTTTCTTTGTATTTTGTGAATTCATTCTCTCTTCAAATCAATCATTAATTATTTTTTTTTTGTTGTCAGGTCACACAGAATGCATAGTAGATCTCCTTGAAGCTGGGATGGACATGAATATGTTCGACAACCAATACCGAACACCATTATGGTATGCCCTAAACAGTGGCAGATATTCAGCTGTGCAGACATTGCTTAAATTCAGTGGTCACATTGATTCTTTTCACTGTCCCAAACAAGCTCCTCGGTCCTCATGTCCTGTTTGGCTGGCTTTCAACCAAGGCGCCTTGCAGATAATAAAGCAATTTATTCTGACGGGTTTTGATAAGGAACACATCCGCTCATGTCTTCTCAATCCTGAAGAATTTGGCTTACAATGGAATGAAACTGAAAAGGAAATGTGGTTCTTGTATGCCCACCAGCCATTGTCACTTCAGCAGCTAAGTCGCATTTGGATTAGGCACCATTTGGGCCATTTCTTCTACCAGAATCTCAATAAACTTCCAGTGCCAAAATTCCTCAGGGATTTTCTCTTAATGAAGGATATTGATGAAATTCTATAGAAAAAGCTAAAAATATTATTGGATGTAAATGCAATTAGGATTATTTCACTAAAATCTAATTGCTTTACTGATGAAAAAACCTGCCTACATTGAAATAACCAAACACAACCATCAAGTCGCCAATAAAAGAAATAAAAAATTGTTAAAATAATTGACTATTCTTATCCATATACTTAATTGATTCTTCACTTAATCCAGGGGTTGTCTAACTTTTTTCAGCCAGAGAACACCTTTTGTTTCTGTTTCTTCCCTAACAACCCCCATTTAAAATATCTTTGAACCTTAAATTTCACTGTACTAATTAAATTAAATAAACAATTATTGCATCATACTTGATACCAATCAGGCCAAATTACCTTGATAATTGTAAAATCTATTTTACAGTCAGATGTTGAGAAAAGGGGATTGTTATCTGAAAATCAAAAGGGCAAGGAATTCTCAATGTAGCATTAAATAAGCCACATCAAAATAAGTTAAAAGCTACTGGGATAAATGCAACTGAAGCTTTTGAGTCTGTTGATCGTTGAGCTCAGTGCTTTTCTTTCGTCTGCACCAAAGATTACAACATACATGTAAACTAACTAAAATTTAGCTCAGTATCATTCACACACTCCCCCCCATTGTCTATCATTGACCTATTGGAACTACTCACTGAATCCTAGTAGGTCATTCAGTCTCCATTTGATGACTCCTGACTTAATCCAAATTTTGTAACATTTCATGTCTGTAGGACTGATGCCTCAAAATCACTGAGTGGGTCAACCATAAGAGGTTAAATCAAATTAGCTAGTCAATGTCGAAGTACAGATACTTCTACTGACTCTCTTAATTTTTGTGTTTCTGCATTTAATATATTTACACAATCAGGTTGACATGAAAGAAATCTTTTTTTTTCTAACATTATTTTCTATAAAGGTTTTAAATTTTATAATTGTTTGATATTATTGTATTAAAAACCTCAATGTGGAGATTATTACAACTGGGATATAATATGAAATACTTCAATAAATTAATTTTTATAAAATCCTTAACTTTTCTCAACTTTTGGAAAGTCAATATAAAATAAGTTTATAAAAATTCAAGTAAAATTCACAAGTTAAATATTAAATGTTAAATATTATGTGTTTTTAAATATTTCCAGCAAAGTCTGTTTTCACTTCTGTATTCAGTGTCTAGTTTTCAAAAAAGAGTGCTGGAAAGTTTTGCACACAATTAATACATGTATTAAGTGAGTGTGTAGTGAAATGGATATTAGTGCGGAAAGTGAAATCAGAGCTGAGTTCTAGTCTGCTGTGATGTGTTCCAGACACCAGGTTCATTCTCAGGGTTCAGCTTCTTACTATCAAATGCTTGTGGCTTACAAAATAACATTTTGGCCATATTGTAACCCATGAAATAAAACCATGAAATGATTCAAGCTGTAGGCAAATTTTATTTAGTTGTAACTTTTTGCTGTAGACAAGCAAGGCATAGGTGAGGGTAGCTGAGGAGCTGAACTGTCTAACAGGTGTGTCTTCCCTTTGCATTGTATGCAGGTGGTCTCTTGTTCCTCTCTGCCCAATCTGTGTTCAGCTGCTAGTGACCACTGTCTTATAGAGTACATTGTTCTTTGTATTGTCAGCTTTATCCGCAAAATGTCATTTATCAAGAACTCAGAGTCTAACTTCACTCACTGACTTTCTTTGTCAGGGTCATTTGACCTGATTGTTAGAAGGTCCACTCCATAAAACTGATCTTCTTTGCCAAAACAGATAATTGTTAAAGCGGTTTTTGTGATGCATTGCAAGTGGGTCCTTAGCACGATATCGGCTGACAGATGATATTACTACAGTTGCATTCACTTTGGCACAAATACTCTTAGGAAAGTAATGAAACCCTTTCTTCTCCTTCCACCTATAGGTTAAATAAGTGAGTAGACTGGGCTTTCTAGTTCTGTCTGGTAGCCAGTCTAATAGAAGGAAAACTGAATTCAAAAAATAGAGAGGGCAATAGAAAGCCACTGCACTATCCTTCCCATGAAGTGGTAGCAATTCACAGATAAGAAAGGGATTCTGTGGAGAGTCATGATCACCTAGATTCTGAAGTGATATGATATTTTTAAAAAATGAAATGGTAGAGGTGTGTAAAATTTTCCAGCAACAAAAGTTAGTTTTCAATTTTGTATTCAGTGTATAGTTTGCAAAACAGAGAGTTGGGAATTTTTGTATTCACATACTATTTAATTGTAACATCTGACCAATATATATGATGCGATGTGTCACATGCAAGGAAAAATTTAATGCAATTTCAAATATGACAATCTGATTACCTCCTTTTGCAAGAGTAAAATATTTGAAGATGCAAAAAGATGAAAATTTACCTGGAAGAAGTTTAAAGAAATGGTAGACATTCCTGGTGGTTTTTCAACCCATGGACAATGACTTCAGGAGTGTCAATGTATTGGTGTGAATATGGAAATAATGAGAGTATTTTCAATCTCTGAAAAAAGCATAACATCAAGTTTCATTTGACCCAATTGAAATAACAGCTAGCCAAATCAAACACCAAGTATCATTAAAATGACATTCCTTTTAACACACACATACATATGCATTAGTAACCGTAACAGACAATGAAAAAATGATTGTTTTTTAATCAACTTCTCTTGATTTCAAATCAAACTCTTTAGCTGATTAATTTATAAAATATGTTTTCACAGATTTAAACAAAAATTTGTAATTTATCTCTTTCTAAGCTTAATCCCTGATGATAAGAGATGTCAAAAATAATCAGACCCTCTCTTCTACCCAATTCAATCATGAACTGTTTATTCATGAATTTTTATCGGATGAAAAGCATTTAGTTGAAATCAAGAAAAGCTGTTTAAAAAACCCTCTTTCATTATCATCAATGATACATGTGTAAAATAAAACTTGCTGTCTAAATATGTTATTCCAATAAGTATATATATATATATATATATATATATATATATATATATATATATATATATTTGTAAGCAGTCACTATTACTGCTGATAATGAAAGAATCTCCAAATTGGATTGTGTTCTCTAGGTCACAGATGTGCTTATGAAAAAATAAATACAAAATAATTTGCCTTTCTCTCTGCCAGGTGTTGATACACTAGGGGTTAGAATGTCTGAGGGATGCCAAATTGGTCGGATTTGGTCCTGGCTTGAAGCGATCAGATGTCTAGCCACACTGAGGAGCTGTGATACAGAGAAACAGTCTGTCTGTGGATGTCTATATACATATGTATATATATATATATATATATATATGTATATCATATAGTAATTCATCGAGCCTAGAATAATCCTCAACAGAATCCAGAAAGCACTGGATGGCCGTTTCGTCCTATCTGGGACTCATAATCAAGAAAAGCTGTTTAAAAAAAAACTTTCATTGTCATCAATGATACATGTGTAAAGTAAAACTTTCTGTTTAAATCTGTTATTCAAATAAGTATATATATATATATATATATATATATATATATATATATATATATATATATTTGTAAACAGTCACTATTACTGCTGATAATGAAAGAATCTCCAAATTGGATTGAGTTGTCTAGGTCACAGATGTGCTTATGAAAAAATAAATACAAAATAATTTGCCTTTCTCTCTGCCAGGTGTTGATACACTAGGGGTTAGAATGTCTGAGGGATGCCAAATTGGTCGGGTTTTGGTCCCGGCTTGAAGCAATCAGATGTCTAGCCACACTGAGGAGCTGTGATACAGTGAAACAGTCTGTCTGTGGATGACTATATATATATATATATATATATATATATATATATATATATATATATATATCATATAGTAATTCATCGAGCCTAGAATAATCCTCAACAGAATGCAGAAAGTACTGGACAGCCATTTCGTCCTATTTGGGACTCATCATCAAGAAAAGCTGTTTAAAAAACCCTCTTTCATTGTCATCAATGATACATGTGTAAAGTAAAACTTTCTGTCTAAATATGTTATTCAAATAAGTATATATATATATATATATATATATATATATATATATATATATATATATTTGTAAACGGTCGTTATTACTGCTGATAATGAAAGACTCTCCAAATTGGATTGAGTTCTGTAGGTTACAGATGTGCTTATGAAAAATTAAATACAAAATAATTTCTGCCAGGTGCTGACACCCTAGGGGTTAGAATCAGATGTCTAGCCACACTGAGGAGCTGTGATACAGCAAAACAGTCTGTCGGTGGATGACTCTATATATATATATATATATATATATATATATATATATAGTAATTTGTCGAGCCCAGAATAATCCTCAACAGAATGCAGAAAGCACTGGATGCCCATTTCATCCTATCTGGGACTCATAAGCAGTGCACATCGACTACTGAGGATCAAACCTGATGTAATTGTTTTGGAGATTTAGGCTAATCATATAGTAATTTGTCGAGCCTAGAATAATCCTCAATAGAATGCAGAAAGCACTGGACAGTTTGATTCTCGGCAGTGGATGCCCACTGCTTATGAGTCCTTGATAGGATGAAATGGCCATCCAGTGCTTTCTGCA
>OZ038482.1:9445303-9477803 GCA_964036315.1 Acanthosepion esculentum | reverse complement strand
CATGGCTGTGTCATAAAAAAATACAGAAATAAAAAATTAATTATACTGTCACTTTGTCATGTCCATAAATAAATAAAAAAGTAAATAAAAATGAATTATACTGTTATGGTGTCATATCCATAAAACATTAAATAAAAATTAATTATAGTATCAAAAATAATTATAATGAAATAATTATAACAATTATAATTGTCTTTAATTCACTCATTCTAAATGAATAAGAATCAACCCCACTTTTCTCCTTTACACACACGAACACATGATGTTATCGCTATTAGAAAAGCAGTTCACACAAACAGGTCATTAACATGGCTATCAACAAAAATGTAATCTCCTTTTCCTTTTTCAGGCCATAATAGTAACATTTATCTTTTAGAACTCAATAAAAATTCATGGTAAGAAAATCACAGACACTTCTTGTATTTCTTCAACTAAATTATCTGGACTCACAATTACATACATTTATAATAAAAAAAATATATGAGAAAAACTGTATACTCTTTGCTTATCCTTTAGCTTCTGTCAGATTCAGATCCATATTTAATCTACACTGGGCCCCAAATTCACAATTTTACTCAGTCTTATTGCCTCTCATTTCTCCAACATTTTTGTATATATAAAGGTAAGGTGGTTTATAATAATTTACTTATAGTTATAACTCCCTTACAACATTCATATTAAAATTAAATTGCCATCGTGTTCAACATTTGTCTCAGTCTACAATATGTACTGCTAATTTGAGTCACCAATGAGAAGAAAGTCAATTTGAAATTCAATAGTCCTGGGCTTTAAATGTTATCCAATTTGTTTCTGGTAACCCAATCGAGACCCAAAGTATCTTGTTTCTATTTTTCTGGCTTTAAAGAGAATACATAAATGATTATTAATAAAATGACACAATGTTTCTATTTAAGAATTGTTGTGATGGTATAACCCAACTTCCCCATTCGCGATAATGGACGGACGGTTTGCCGATAAAGTGCAACCACAGCAGGTCGTGGGCAGACTTCGTTTGTAACACCTATTGAGGTTAGCATACTCTCGACTCTGTCTCTGTACTACATCCGATTATAAAGTTATTATTGAAAACCTACACTCGGGTTACTTTGTTTATTATATCTTGCATGAGATATAACAAAAATAAAATGTTTTGATGATATTACTCGAAAGAAATAAATGCTTAGAAAGAGCATAAAAATTCCTTACAAGATAAGATATGTGAATAAATAATAAGATTACGAGTGAAGCAAAAAAAAGAACACTGGATGCATAGCCAGAAATGTGTTTTATAACAGTTACAAATGATAACTAACAAATGCCTTCAAAGTATTTGTTGAAACAAACTTAGTTTAAGTAGAATTTTTTTTTTGAATTTTTTAGTGTCGCTTCAAGTGAGAATCATCTTGTGTCAACATAGAAGGTATAGTTTTTCTTACAACTGATAGTTAGTCCTTTCTTCTCTCTCTCCTTTAGACAAAGTAGTAAAAGAAGGCAAAAAGACAGAACTATTAGTTGTAAGAATACAGAACACATGGTTGTGAGCAAAAAGTGCTGCTTAAGATGTGAGCTACAAATTGGGGTTGTCAAAATCAAGCAAATACAGAAATCTAAATATCTGGGAAGTGTTTTAATAGCTGGCAGAATATGTGACACCGAAATCTGAAGGTGCATTGGAATAGCAAAAGATGCCTTCCAAAAGCTAAGCAATGTATTAAGAAATGGAAATATTTCATTAGAAACCAAGAAAAGAGTGTTGAACTGCTATGTAAATGATGGACAATTTCCTCACAGGTGAAGAGGAGACTTGAAGCAACATAGGTGTTGCTCTACAGAAGGATGCTGAGTATATGATGAATGGAACATGTAAGCAATAAGGAAGTTTTAAGAAAAATGGAAACAAAAAGGACACATACTCAGAATCAGAAAGTGATAGTTGAAGTTTCAGGGGCACAAGGAAAGAAAGCTTGGGAAATTTGATACTCACAGGACATATTAAAGCTGAGAAGGACAGAGGTAAACATTGTGTAACCTATCTTAGCTTGTGTAAATGGATGGCAGGACAATAAGTGAGAGGGATAGTAAAAAGATTGCTAAGGGCTATAAAGAAGTTGTGGAGTGCCATCATCATCAATGTCCTGAAGGAACAAAGAAGAAAAAGTAGGAATGACTTACTGGCTGCTAAAGTTGGACTAGTTTGGGTTCTCAGGCTTTGTTCAGATTATGATTGCTGCTGAGAGAAAAAGAGGATTTTCTGTATAGTCTCTGATTTGAAAGAGGTTTTATGTATTATGCAGTATAGTGTTTCCATTGGTCAATAAATTACATGACACATCATGTGACCTGTTTTCTATTATATCTGAACTTATTAGCAGCAGATGACTAAAAGGAGGATCAGACTTAAATTAAAAATGTTTTGTTGAGTGAAACGCCTGCAGGTTAATGTTTCATACAAAATATAATGTCTAGAAACAAGGGATGTAGTGGAGAAACAGATGATATTCAAATTGACTGACTGTGTGTATGAAGAACTATATTCTGATCAGATTGGATGAACAAAATGAAAAGCTTTTGTATTATTTACTGAAACAGTGGGAAGATTACCAATTGTCACTTTAAATCTGATTTGTTCCAAATTAATTTTTAGTTTGAATAATTTATTCTGACCCCCACTCCTCAAATTTTACTCTTTCATTTTTGGACAATGAATTTTATTTCTTATGAACTACTGCTGATTGTTGCTGGCCTTGTTTTGACAGTTCAATCTACTAATCTCCTTTAAAGGAAAGGGAAGGTGATGCTTCAGCCAGCAGCAAAGGAGAAAAAGGAAAAAAATCTTTCACATGCTCCAAACAAAAAATAAAACAACATTGTGAAGCAAATTTGAATACAGTTTAATGGTAATAATTAAATGAAAGAGAAAAGGTGTTCCTGGAAGTGTTCATCTAGAATTATAAAGTTCTGGAAAAACAAATGTCCATGTATGTACAAGTGCATGTGTTTGTGCGTATGTACTCGTGAAGGTATATATATCAGGTCATCCCATAAGTTCTGTCCGAATTTTGAATAAAGAAAACAAGTAACCAAATGTTACATTTAATTACAGATTCAATCAACAATGTATTTTCCCTGATTATCTATGACTTCCTTCCATCTATTAACAAGCTTACTAATTCCATTACTGTAAAATACTTTTGGCTTTGATTCGAAGAACTCACAAATGTCAGTTTTAACCTCTTCCTGTGTTACAAAAGCTGTTTCTTCCAAATTATTCTGTAAGCTATGAAACAAATGGTAGTCTGAAGGAGCAAGGTCGGGAGAATAAGGTGGATGAGGAATTTTCTCCCAACCAAGTTCTTCAATCTTTTGTGACCTGATTCTTGCTGTGTGTGGTCGTGCATTGTCCTGATGAATCATCACCCGTTTTCGATTCACTAGAGCAGGTCTTTTTTTCCTCAAAGCTTGGTTCAAACACTCTAATTGCTGACAGTATATTTGAGCATTAATTGTTGCATTAGGTGGTAAGAATTCAAAGTGGATTATTCCTTGGCAATCCCACCAGATTGAAAGAAGAACTTTTTGCCCATGAAGTTCTCTTCTCGGCTGTGGCTGGTGTCCTTCCCCTTTACCAAGCCACTGTCTACGATGCTTAACATTTCGATAAAAGATCCATTTTTTGTCGCCAGTCACAAGTCTATCCAAAAAAGGTGAAACAAGTTGGCGAGAATGGAGAGAAGAGCAGATGTCAACTTGGGATTTGAGGTTGTTTTCAGACAATTCATGAGGCACCCATTTTCCAAGTTTAGGATCTTTTCCAAGTTGTTGAAGATGACGAACAGTTGAATGGTTTGAACTGAGAACCACTGCCAATTCCTCAACTGATAAAGCAGCATTTTCTTCAAGGGCTGCTTCAAGAAGCTTTTCATCAAACTCACCTGGACGTCCGGTTCAATCTTCATCTTCAAGAGTGAAATCTCTACCTCTGAATTTCGCAAACCATCTTCTGCAAGTTCTTTCATTCACACATTCCTCTCCATAAACTGAGTGAATGCTTCTAGCCGCTTCAGCTGCTGAGTTTCCTTTCTTGAACTCATAAAGCATTATGTGCCTCAAATGATTCTTGGGTACTTCCATGTTAACAGCGTTTTAATCAAACAAAATTTAATTTTATTGTTCTCTGAAATAAAATTTGATCAGTTTAAATGCATTTAAACATAAAAATAATGTTCATCTCAGTTAGACATTATAAAATACTCTTTAAATTTCCTTCATTTTAACAAAAAGTTAAAATACGAACAGAACTTATGGGATGACCTAATATATATATATATATATATATATATATATATGCATGTGTGTGAGTGTATGTGTATATATTTATGGATAGAAGTAACTCACTGTAATATAGTAGAAGCTTATGAAACTTATTTGACTAATTCAGTAATTTATTTTACTAATGGTTTACTAATACCAAAATGAGTGATAGGATGTACTTATTGTATTACCACATTTACTTAGTAAATTTCTTTTTCTGCAGTCAACAATGTTGGTCATGGGGTAAGTACTTTATCTCACTTGTGTCACTTTCTCATTATGGCTTGAGTTCTTGAATGAGATGGCTTTCTTCAGCATGGTATACATAAGTGAAAGCACCATGTGTACTCCTATTTGTGTTTGCTGTAGGCACCTCTGTCGGCACGCCTTTTCACTTGTGGCTTTTGATCCATTCTTATATAGATCGGAGATAGGCTCTAAATGAAAAAAAACAAAATTTAATATTCTTTGTCATATTCCCATTGATTGAGAAAGGTCACATGGTATACGTAAGTGAAAGCACCATGTGTACTCCTATTTGTGTTTGCTGTAGGCACATCTGTCTGCACGCCTTGTCACTTGTGGCTTTTGGTCCATTCTTATATAGATCGGAGATAGGCTCTAAATGAAAAAAAACAAAATTTAATATTCTTTGTCATATTCCCATTGATTGAGAAAGGTCACATGGTATACGTAAGTGAAAGCACCATGTGTACTCCTATTTGTGTTTACTGTAGGCACCTCTGTCTGCACGCCTTGTCACTTGTGGCTTTTGATCCATTCTTATATAGATCGGAGATAGGCTCTAAATGAAAAAAAACAAAATTTAATATTCTTTGTCATATTCCCATTGATTGAGAAAGGTCACATGGTATACGTAAGTGAAAGCACCATGTGTACTCCTATTTGTGTTTACTGTAGGCACCTCTGTCTGCACGCCTTGTCACTTGTGGCTTTTGATCCATTCTTATATAGATCGGAGATAGGCTCTAAATGAAAAAAAACAAAATTTAATATTCTTTGTCATATTCCCATTGATTGAGAAAGGTCACATGGTATACGTAAGTGAAAGCACCATGTGTACTCCTATTTGTGTTTGCTGTAGGCACATCTGTCTGCACGCCTTGTCACTTGTGGCTTTTGGTCCATTCTTATATAGATCGGAGATAGGCTCTAAATGAAAAAAAACAAAATTTAATATTCTTTGTCATATTCCCATTGATTGAGAAAGGTCACATGGTATACGTAAGTGAAAGCACCATGTGTACTCCTATTTGTGTTTACTGTAGGCACCTCTGTCTGCACGCCTTGTCACTTGTGGCTTTTGATCCATTCTTATATAGATCGGAGATAGGCTCTAAATGAAAAAAAACAAAATTTAATATTCTTTGTCATATTCCCATTGATTGAGAAAGGTCACATGGTATACGTAAGTGAAAGCACCATGTGTACTCCTATTTGTGTTTACTGTAGGCACCTCTGTCTGCACGCCTTGTCACTTGTGGCTTTTGATCCATTCTTATATAGATCGGAGATAGGCTCTAAATGAAAAAAAACAAAATTTAATATTCTTTGTCATATTCCCATTGATTGAGAAAGGTCACATGGTATACGTAAGTGAAAGCACCATGTGTACTCCTATTTGTGTTTACTGTAGGCACCTCTGTCTGCACGCCTTGTCACTTGTGGCTTTTGATCCATTCTTATATAGATCGGAGATAGGCTCTAAATGAAAAAAAACAAAATTTAATATTCTTTGTCATATTCCCATTGATTGAGAAAGGTCACATGGTATACGTAAGTGAAAGCACCATGTGTACTCCTATTTGTGTTTACTGTAGGCACCTCTGTCTGCACGCCTTGTCACTTGTGGCTTTTGATCCATTCTTATATAGATCGGAGATAGGCTCTAAATGAAAAAAAAACAAAATTTAATATTCTTTGTCATATTCCCATTGATTGAGAAAGGTCACATGGTATACGTAAGTGAAAGCACCATGTGTACTCCTATTTGTGTTTACTGTAGGCACCTCTGTCTGCACGCCTTGTCACTTGTGGCTTTTGATCCATTCTTATATAGATCGGAGATAGGCTCTAAATGAAAAAAAACAAAATTTAATATTCTTTGTCATATTCCCATTGATTGAGAAAGGTCACATGGTATACGTAAGTGAAAGCACCATGTGTACTCCTATTTGTGTTTGCTGTAGGCACATCTGTCTGCACGCCTTGTCACTTGTGGCTTTTGGTCCATTCTTATATAGATCGGAGATAGGCTCTAAATGAAAAAAAACAAAATTTAATATTCTTTGTCATATTCCCATTGATTGAGAAAGGTCACATGGTATACGTAAGTGAAAGCACCATGTGTACTCCTATTTGTGTTTACTGTAGGCACCTCTGTCTGCACGCCTTGTCACTTGTGGCTTTTGATCCATTCTTATATAGATCGGAGATAGGCTCTAAATGAAAAAAAACAAAATTTAATATTCTTTGTCATATTCCCATTGATTGAGAAAGGTCACATGGTATACGTAAGTGAAAGCACCATGTGTACTCCTATTTGTGTTTACTGTAGGCACCTCTGTCTGCACGCCTTGTCACTTGTGGCTTTTGATCCATTCTTATATAGATCGGAGATAGGCTCTAAATGAAAAAAAACAAAATTTAATATTCTTTGTCATATTCCCATTGATTGAGAAAGGTCACATGGTATACGTAAGTGAAAGCACCATGTGTACTCCTATTTGTGTTTACTGTAGGCACCTCTGTCTGCACGCCTTGTCACTTGTGGCTTTTGATCCATTCTTATATAGATCGGAGATAGGCTCTAAATGAAAAAAAACAAAATTTAATATTCTTTGTCATATTCCCATTGATTGAGAAAGGTCACATGGTATACGTAAGTGAAAGCACCATGTGTACTCCTATTTGTGTTTACTGTAGGCACCTCTGTCTGCACGCCTTGTCACTTGTGGCTTTTGATCCATTCTTATATAGATCGGAGATAGGCTCTAAATGAAAAAAAAACAAAATTTAATATTCTTTGTCATATTCCCATTGATTGAGAAAGGTCACATGGTATACGTAAGTGAAAGCACCATGTGTACTCCTATTTGTGTTTACTGTAGGCACCTCTGTCTGCACGCCTTGTCACTTGTGGCTTTTGATCCATTCTTATATAGATCGGAGATAGGCTCTAAATGAAAAAAAACAAAATTTAATATTCTTTGTCATATTCCCATTGATTGAGAAAGGTCACATGGTATACGTAAGTGAAAGCACCATGTGTACTCCTATTTGTGTTTACTGTAGGCACCTCTGTCTGCACGCCTTGTCACTTGTGGCTTTTGATCCATTCTTATATAGATCGGAGATAGGCTCTAAATGAAAAAAAACAAAATTTAATATTCTTTGTCATATTCCCATTGATTGAGAAAGGTCACATGGTATACGTAAGTGAAAGCACCATGTGTACTCCTATTTGTGTTTACTGTAGGCACCTCTGTCTGCACGCCTTGTCACTTGTGGCTTTTGATCCATTCTTATATAGATCGGAGATAGGCTCTAAATGAAAAAAAACAAAATTTAATATTCTTTGTCATATTCCCATTGATTGAGAAAGGTCACATGGTATACGTAAGTGAAAGCACCATGTGTACTCCTATTTGTGTTTACTGTAGGCACCTCTGTCTGCACGCCTTGTCACTTGTGGCTTTTGATCCATTCTTATATAGATCGGAGATAGGCTCTAAATGAAAAAAAACAAAATTTAATATTCTTTGTCATATTCCCATTGATTGAGAAAGGTCACATGGTATACGTAAGTGAAAGCACCATGTGTACTCCTATTTGTGTTTACTGTAGGCACCTCTGTCTGCACGCCTTGTCACTTGTGGCTTTTGATCCATTCTTATATAGATCGGAGATAGGCTCTAAATGAAAAAAAAACAAAATTTAATATTCTTTGTCATATTCCCATTGATTGAGAAAGGTCACATGGTATACGTAAGTGAAAGCACCATGTGTACTCCTATTTGTGTTTACTGTAGGCACCTCTGTCTGCACGCCTTGTCACTTGTGGCTTTTGATCCATTCTTATATAGATCGGAGATAGGCTCTAAATGAAAAAAAACAAAATTTAATATTCTTTGTCATATTCCCATTGATTGAGAAAGGTCACATGGTATACGTAAGTGAAAGCACCATGTGTACTCCTATTTGTGTTTACTGTAGGCACCTCTGTCTGCACGCCTTGTCACTTGTGGCTTTTGATCCATTCTTATATAGATCGGAGATAGGCTCTAAATGAAAAAAAACAAAATTTAATATTCTTTGTCATATTCCCATTGATTGAGAAAGGTCACATGGTATACGTAAGTGAAAGCACCATGTGTACTCCTATTTGTGTTTGCTGTAGGCACATCTGTCTGCACGCCTTGTCACTTGTGGCTTTTGGTCCATTCTTATATAGATCGGAGATAGGCTCTAAATGAAAAAAAACAAAATTTAATATTCTTTGTCATATTCCCATTGATTGAGAAAGGTCACATGGTATACGTAAGTGAAAGCACCATGTGTACTCCTATTTGTGTTTACTGTAGGTACCTCTGTCTGCACGCCTTGTCACTTGTGGCTTTTGATCCATTCTTATATAGATCGGAGATAGGCTCTAAATGAAAAAAACCAAAATTTAATATTCTTTGTCATATTCCCATTGATTGAGAAAGGTCACATGGTATACGTAAGTGAAAGCACCATGTGTACTCCTATTTGTGTTTACTGTAGGCACCTCTGTCTGCACGCCTTGTCACTTGTAGCTTTTGATCCATTCTTATATAGATCGGAGATAGGCTCTAAATGAAAAAAAACAAAATTTAATATTCTTTGTCATATTCCCATTGATTGAGAAAGGTCACATGGTATACGTAAGTGAAAGCACCATGTGTACTCCTATTTGTGTTTACTGTAGGCACCTCTGTCTGCACGCCTTGTCACTTGTGGCTTTTGATCCATTCTTATATAGATCGGAGATAGGCTCTAAATGAAAAAAAACAAAATTTAATATTCTTTGTCATATTCCCATTGATTGAGAAAGGTCACATGGTATACGTAAGTGAAAGCACCATGTGTACTCCTATTTGTGTTTACTGTAGGCACCTCTGTCTGCACGCCTTGTCACTTGTGGCTTTTGGTCCATTCTTATAAAGATCGGAGATAGGCTCTAAATGAAAAAAAACAAAATTTAATATTCTTTGTCATATTCCCATTCAGTGAGAAAGGTCACATGGTATACGTAAGTGAAAGCACCATGTGTACTCCTATTTGTGTTTACTGTAGGCACCTCTGTCTGCACGCCTTGTCACTTGTGGCTTTTGATCCATTCTTATATAGATCGGAGATAGGCTCTAAATGAAAAAAAACAAAATTTAATATTCTTTGTCATATTCCCATTGATTGAGAAAGGTCACATGGTATACGTAAGTGAAAGCACCATGTGTACTCCTATTTGTGTTTGCTGTAGGCACATCTGTCTGCACGCCTTGTCACTTGTGGCTTTTGATCCATTCTTATATAGATCGGAGATAGGCTCTAAATGAAAAAAAACAAAATTTAATATTCTTTGTCATATTCCCATTGATTGAGAAAGGTCACATGGTATACGTAAGTGAAAGCACCATGTGTACTCCTATTTGTGTTTACTGTAGGCACCTCTGTCTGCACGCCTTGTCACTTGTGGCTTTTGATCCATTCTTATATAGATCGGAGATAGGCTCTAAATGAAAAAAAACAAAATTTAATATTCTTTGTCATATTCCCATTGATTGAGAAAGGTCACATGGTATACGTAAGTGAAAGCACCATGTGTACTCCTATTTGTGTTTACTGTAGGCACCTCTGTCTGCACGCCTTGTCACTTGTGGCTTTTGATCCATTCTTATATAGATCGGAGATAGGCTCTAAATGAAAAAAAACGAAATTTAATATTCTTTGTCATATTCCCATTGATTGAGAAAGGTCACATGGTATACGTAAGTGAAAGCACCATGTGTACTCCTATTTGTGTTTATTGTAGGCACCTCTGTCTGCACGCCTTGTCACTTGTGGTTTTTGATCCATTCTTATATAGATCGGAGATAGGCTCTAAATGAAAAAAAACAAAATTTAATATTCTTTGTCATATTCCCATTGATTGAGAAAGGTCACATGGTATACGTAAGTGAAAGCACCATGTGTACTCCTATTTGTGTTTACTGTAGGCACCTCTATCTGCACGCCTTGTCACTTGTGGCTTTTGATCCATTCTTATATAGATCGGAGATAGGCTCTAAATGAAAAAAAACAAAATTTAATATTCTTTGTCATATTCCCATTGATTGAGAAAGGTCACATGGTATACGTAAGTGAAAGCACCATGTGTACTCCTATTTGTGTTTGCTGTAGGCACCTCTGTCTGCACGCCTTGTCACTTGTGGCTTTTGGTCCATTCTTATATAGATCGGAGATAGGCTCTAAATGAAAAAAAACAAAATTTAATATTCTTTGTCATATTCCCATTGATTGAGAAAGGTCACATGGTATACGTAAGTGAAAGCACCATGTGTACTCCTATTTGTGTTTACTGTAGGCACCTCTGTCTGCACGCCTTGTCACTTGTGGCTTTTGGTCCATTCTTATATAGATCGGAGATAGGCTCTAAATGAAAAAAAACAAAATTTAATATTCTTTGTCATATTCCCATTGATTGAGAAAGGTCACATGGTATACGTAAGTGAAAGCACCATGTGTACTCCTATTTGTGTTTACTGTAGGCACCTCTGTCTGCACGCCTTGTCACTTGTGGCTTTTGATCCATTCTTATATAGATCGGAGATAGGCTCTAAATGAAAAAAAACAAAATTTAATATTCTTTGTCATATTCCCATTGATTGAGAAAGGTCACATGGTATACGTAAGTGAAAGCACCATGTGTACTCCTATTTGTGTTTACTGTAGGCACCTCTGTCTGCACGCCTTGTCACTTGTGGCTTTTGATCCATTCTTATATAGATCGGAGATAGGCTCTAAATGAAAAAAAACAAAATTTAATATTCTTTGTCATATTCCCATTGATTGAGAAAGGTCACATGGTATACGTAAGTGAAAGCACCATGTGTACTCCTATTTGTGTTTACTGTAGGCACCTCTGTCTGCACGCCTTGTCACTTGTGGCTTTTGATCCATTCTTATATAGATCGGAGATAGGCTCTAAATGAAAAAAAACAAAATTTAATATTCTTTGTCATATTCCCATTGATTGAGAAAGGTCACATGGTATACGTAAGTGAAAGCACCATGTGTACTCCTATTTGTGTTTGCTGTAGGCACCTCTGTCTGCACGCCTTGTCACTTGTGGCTTTTGGTCCATTCTTATATAGATCGGAGATAGGCTCTAAATGAAAAAAAACAAAATTTAATATTCTTTGTCATATTCCCATTGATTGAGAAAGGTCACATGGTATACGTAAGTGAAAGCACCATGTGTACTCCTATTTGTGTTTACTGTAGGCACATCTGTCTGCACGCCTTGTCACTTGTGGCTTTTGGTCCATTCTTATATAGATCGGAGATAGGCTCTAAATGAAAAAAAACAAAATTTAATATTCTTTGTCATATTCCCATTGATTGAGAAAGGTCACATGGTATACGTAAGTGAAAGCACCATGTGTACTCCTATTTGTGTTTGCTGTAGGCACATCTGTCTGCACGCCTTGTCACTTGTGGCTTTTGGTCCATTCTTATATAGATCGGAGATAGGCTCTAAATGAAAAAAAACAAAATTTAATATTCTTTGTCATATTCCCATTGATTGAGAAAGGTCACATGGTATACGTAAGTGAAAGCACCATGTGTACTCCTATTTGTGTTTGCTGTAGGAACATCTGTCTGCACGCCTTGTCACTTGTGGCTTTTGGTCCATTCTTATATAGATCGGAGATAGGCTCTAAATGAAAAAAAACAAAATTTAATATTCTTTGTCATATTCCCATTGATTGAGAAAGGTCACATGGTATACGTAAGTGAAAGCACCATGTGTACTCCTATTTGTGTTTGCTGTAGGCACATCTGTCTGCACGCCTTGTCACTTGTGGCTTTTGGTCCATTCTTATATAGATCGGAGATAGGCTCTAAATGAAAAAAAACAAAATTTAATATTCTTTGTCATATTCCCATTGATTGAGAAAGGACACATGGTATACGTAAGTGAAAGCACCATGTGTACTCCTATTTGTGTTTGCTGTAGGCACATCTGTCTGCACGCCTTGTCACTTGTGGCTTTTGGTCCATTCTTATATAGATCGGAGATAGGCTCTAAATGAAAAAAAAACAAAATTTAATATTCTTTGTCATATTCCCATTGATTGAGAAAGGTCACATGGTATACGTAAGTGAAAGCACCATGTGTCCTCCTATTTGTGTTTACTGTAGGCACCTCTGTCTGCACGCCTTGTCACTTGTGGCTTTTGATCCATTCTTATATAGATCGGAGATAGGCTCTAAATGAAAAAAAACAAAATTTAATATTCTTTGTCATATTCCCATTGATTGAGAAAGGTCACATGGTATACGTAAGTGAAAGCACCATGTGTACTCCTATTTGTGTTTACTGTAGGCACCTCTGTCTGCACGCCTTGTCACTTGTGGCTTTTGATCCATTCTTATATAGATCGGAGATAGGCTCTAAATGAAAAAAAACAAAATTTAATATTCTTTGTCATATTCCCATTGATTGAGAAAGGTCACATGGTATACGTAAGTGAAAGCACCATGTGTACTCCTATTTGTGTTTACTGTAGGCACCTCTGTCTGCACGCCTTGTCACTTGTGGCTTTTGATCCATTCTTATATAGATCGGAGATAGGCTCTAAATGAAAAAAAACAAAATTTAATTTTCTTTGTCATATTCCCATTGATTGAGAAAGGTCACATGGTATACGTAAGTGAAAGCACCATGTGTACTCCTATTTGTATTTACTGTAGGCACCTCTGTCTGCACGCCTTGTCACTTGTGGCTTTTGATCCATTCTTATATAGATCGGAGATAGGCTCTAAAAAAAAAAAAAAAAAATTTAATATTCTTTGTCATATTCCCATTGATTGAGAAAGGTCACATGGTATACGTAAGTGAAAGCACCATGTGTACTCCTATTTGTGTTTACTGTAGGCACCTCTGTCTGCACGCCTTGTCACTTGTGGCTTTTGATCCATTCTTATATAGATCGGAGATAGGCTCTAAATGAAAAAAAACAAAATTTAATATTCTTTGTCATATTCCCATTGATTGAGAAAGGTCACATGGTATACGTAAGTGAAAGCACCATGTGTACTCCTATTTGTGTTTACTGTAGGCACCTCTGTCTGCACGCCTTGTCACTTGTGGCTTTTGATCCATTCTTATATAGATCGGAGATAGGCTCTAAATGAAAAAAAACAAAATTTAATATTCTTTGTCATATTCCCATTGATTGAGAAAGGTCACATGGTATACGTAAGTGAAAGCACCATGTGTACTCCTATTTGTGTTTACTGTAGGCACCTCTGTCTGCACGCCTTGTCACTTGTGGCTTTTGATCCATTCTTATATAGATCGGAGATAGGCTCTAAATGAAAAAAAACAAAATTTAATATTCTTTGTCATATTCCCATTGATTGAGAAAGGTCACATGGTATACGTAAGTGAAAGCACCATGTGTACTCCTATTTGTGTTTACTGTAGGCACCTCTGTCTGCACGCCTTGTCACTTGTGGCTTTTGATCCATTCTTATATAGATCGGAGATAGGCTCTAAATGAAAAAAAACAAAATTTAATATTCTTTGTCATATTCCCATTGATTGAGAAAGGTCACATGGTATACGTAAGTGAAAGCACCATGTGTACTCCTATTTGTGTTTACTGTAGGCACCTCTGTCTGCACGCCTTGTCACTTGTGGCTTTTGATCCATTCTTATATAGATCGGAGATAGGCTCTAAATGAAAAAAAACAAAATTTAATATTCTTTGTCATATTCCCATTGATTGAGAAAGGTCACATGGTATACGTAAGTGAAAGCACCATGTGTACTCCTATTTGTGTTTACTGTAGGCACCTCTGTCTGCACGCCTTGTCACTTGTGGCTTTTGATCCATTCTTATATAGATCGGAGATAGGCTCTAAATGAAAAAAAACAAAATTTAATATTCTTTGTCATATTCCCATTGATTGAGAAAGGTCACATGGTATACGTAAGTGAAAGCACCATGTGTACTCCTATTTGTGTTTACTGTAGGCACCTCTGTCTGCACGCCTTGTCACTTGTGGCTTTTGATCCATTCTTATATAGATCGGAGATAGGCTCTAAAAAAAAAAAAAAAAAATTTAATATTCTTTGTCATATTCCCATTGATTGAGAAAGGTCACATGGTATACGTAAGTGAAAGCACCATGTGTACTCCTATTTGTGTTTACTGTAGGCACCTCTGTCTGCACGCCTTGTCACTTGTGGCTTTTGATCCATTCTTATATAGATCGGAGATAGGCTCTAAATGAAAAAAAACAAAATTTAATATTCTTTGTCATATTCCCATTGATTGAGAAAGGTCACATGGTATACGTAAGTGAAAGCACCATGTGTACTCCTATTTGTGTTTACTGTAGGCACCTCTGTCTGCACGCCTTGTCACTTGTGGCTTTTGATCCATTCTTATATAGATCGGAGATAGGCTCTAAATGAAAAAAAACAAAATTTAATATTCTTTGTCATATTCCCATTGATTGAGAAAGGTCACATGGTATACGTAAGTGAAAGCACCATGTGTACTCCTATTTGTGTTTACTGTAGGCACCTCTGTCTGCACGCCTTGTCACTTGTGGCTTTTGATCCATTCTTATATAGATCGGAGATAGGCTCTAAATGAAAAAAAACAAAATTTAATATTCTTTGTCATATTCCCATTGATTGAGAAAGGTCACATGGTATACGTAAGTGAAAGCACCATGTGTACTCCTATTTGTGTTTACTGTAGGCACCTCTGTCTGCACGCCTTGTCACTTGTGGCTTTTGATCCATTCTTATATAGATCGGAGATAGGCTCTAAATGAAAAAAAACAAAATTTAATATTCTTTGTCATATTCCCATTGATTGAGAAAGGTCACATGGTATACGTAAGTGAAAGCACCATGTGTACTCCTATTTGTGTTTACTGTAGGCACCTCTTTCTGCACGCCTTGTCACTTGTGGCTTTTGATCCATTCTTATATAGATCGGAGATAGGCTCTAAATGAAAAAAAACAAAATTTAATATTCTTTGTCATATTCCCATTGATTGAGAAAGGTCACATGGTATACGTAAGTGAAAGCACCATGTGTACTCCTATTTGTGTTTACTGTAGGCACCTCTGTCTGCACGCCTTGTCACTTGTGGCTTTTGATCCATTCTTATATAGATCGGAGATAGGCTCTAAATGAAAAAAAACAAAATTTAATATTCTTTGTCATATTCCCATTGATTGAGAAAGGTCACATGGTATACATAAGTGAAAGCACCATGTGTACTCCTATTTGTGTTTACTGTAGGCACCTCTGTCTGCACGCCTTGTCACTTGTGGCTTTTGATCCATTCTTATATAGATCGGAGATAGGCTCTAAATGAAAAAAAACAAAATTTAATATTCTTTGTCATATTCCCATTGATTGAGAAAGGTCACATGGTATACGTAAGTGAAAGCACCATGTGTACTCCTATTTGTGTTTACTGTAGGCACCTCTGTCTGCACGCCTTGTCACTTGTGGCTTTTGATCCATTCTTATATAGATCGGAGATAGGCTCTAAATGAAAAAAAACAAAATTTAATATTCTTTGTCATATTCCCATTGATTGAGAAAGGTCACATGGTATACGTAAGTGAAAGCACCATGTGTACTCCTATTTGTGTTTACTGTAGGCACCTCTGTCTGCACGCCTTGTCACTTGTGGCTTTTGATCCATTCTTATATAGATCGGAGATAGGCTCTAAATGAAAAAAAAGAAAATTTAATATTCTTTGTCATAATCCCATTGATTGAGAAAGGTCACATGGTATACGTAAGTGAAAGCACCATGTGTACTCCTATTTGTGTTTACTGTAGGCACCTCTGTCTGCACGCCTTGTCACTTGTGGCTTTTGATCCATTCTTATATAGATCGGAGATAGGCTCTAAATGAAAAAAAACAAAATTTAATATTCTTTGTCATATTCCCATTGATTGAGAAAGGTCACATGGTATACGTAAGTGAAAGCACCATGTGTACTCCTATTTGTGTTTGCTGTAGGCACATCTGTCTGCACGCCTTGTCACTTGTGGCTTTTGGTCCATTCTTATATAGATCGGAGATAGGCTCTAAATGAAAAAAAACAAAATTTAATATTCTTTGTCATATTCCCATTGATTGAGAAAGGTCACATGGTATACGTAAGTGAAAGCACCATGTGTATTCCTATTTGTGTTTACTGTAGGCACCTCTGTCTGCACGCCTTGTCACTTGTGGCTTTTGATCCATTCTTATATAGATCGGAGATAGGCTCTAAATAAAAAAAAACAAAATTTAATATTCTTTGTCATATTCCCATTGATTGAGAAAGGTCACATGGTATACGTAAGTGAAAGCACCATGTGTACTCCTATTTGTGTTTGCTGTAGGCACATCTGTCTGCACGCCTTGTCACTTGTGGCTTTTGGTCCATTCTTATATAGATCGGAGATAGGCTCTAAATGAAAAAAAAACAAAATTTAATATTCTTTGTCATATTCCCATTGATTGAGAAAGGTCAGATGGTATACGTAAGTGAAAGCGCCATGTGTACTCCTATTTGTGTTTACTGTAGGCACCTCTGTCTGCACGCCTTGTCACTTGTGGCTTTTGATCCATTCTTATATAGATCGGAGATAGGCTCTAAATGAAAAAAAACAAAATTTAATATTCTTTGTCATACTCCCATTGATTGAGAAAGGTCACATGGTATACGTAAGTGAAAGCACCATGTGTACTCCTATTTGTGTTTGCTGTAGGCACCTCTGTCTGCACGCCTTGTCACTTGTGGCTTTTGATCCATTCTTATATAGATCGGAGATAGGCTCTAAATGAAAAAAAACAAAATTGAATATTCTTTGTCATATTCCCATTGATTGAGAAAGGTCACATGGTATACGTAAGTGAAAGCACCATGTGTACTCCTATTTGTGTTTACTGTAGGCACCTCTGTCTGCACGCCTTGTCACTTGTGGCTTTTGATCCATTCTTATATAGATCGGAGATAGGCTCTAAATGAAAAAAAACAAAATTTAATATTCTTTGTCATATTCCCATTGATTGAGAAAGGTCACATGGTATACGTAAGTGAAAGCACCATGTGTACTCCTATTTGTGTTTACTGTAGGCACCTCTGTCTGCACGCCTTGTCACTTGTGGCTTTTGATCCATTCTTATATAGATCGGAGATAGGCTCTAAATGAAAAAAAACAAAATTTAATATTCTTTGTCATATTCCCATTGATTGAGAAAGGTCACATGGTATACGTAAGTGAAAGCACCATGTGTACTCCTATTTGTGTTTGCTGTAGGCACCTCTGTCTGCACGCCTTGTCACTTGTGGCTTTTGGTCCATTCTTATATAGATCGGAGATAGGCTCTAAATGAAAAAAAACAAAATTTATTATTCTTTGTCATATTCCCATTGATTGAGAAAGGTCACATGGTATACGTAAGTGAAAGCACCATGTGTACTCCTATTTGTGTTTACTGTAGGCACCTCTGTCTGCACGCCTTGTCACTTGTGGCTTTTGATCCATTCTTATATAGATCGGAGATAGGCTCTAAATGAAAAAAAACAAAATTTAATATTCTTTGTCATATTCCCATTGATTGAGAAAGGTCACATGGTATACGTAAGTGAAAGCACCATGTGTACTCCTATTTGTGTTTGCTGTAGGCACATCTGTCTGCACGCCTTGTCACTTGTGGCTTTTGGTCCATTCTTATATAGATCGGAGATAGGCTCTAAATGAAAAAAAACAAAATTTAATATTCTTTGTCATATTCCCATTGATTGAGAAAGGTCACATGGTATACGTAAGTGAAAGCACCATGTGTACTCCTATTTGTGTTTACTGTAGGCACCTCTGTCTGCACGCCTTGTCACTTGTGGCTTTTGATCCATTCTTATATAGATCGGAGATAGGCTCTAAATAAAAAAAAAACAAAATTTAATATTCTTTGTCATATTCCCATTGATTGAGAAAGGTCACATGGTATACGTAAGTGAAAGCACCATGTGTACTCCTATTTGTGTTTGCTGTAGGCACATCTGTCTGCACGCCTTGTCACTTGTGGCTTTTGGTCCATTCTTATATAGATCGGAGATAGGCTCTAAATGAAAAAAAAACAAAATTTAATATTCTTTGTCATATTCCCATTGATTGAGAAAGGTCACATGGTATACGTAAGTGAAAGCGCCATGTGTACTCCTATTTGTGTTTACTGTAGGCACCTCTGTCTGCACGCCTTGTCACTTGTGGCTTTTGATCCATTCTTATATAGATCGGAGATAGGCTCTAAATGAAAAAAAACAAAATTTAATATTCTTTGTCATATTCCCATTGATTGAGAAAGGTCACATGGTATACGTAAGTGAAAGCACCATGTGTACTCCTATTTGTGTTTACTGTAGGCACCTCTGTCTGCACGCCTTGTCACTTGTGGCTTTTGATCCATTCTTATATAGATCGGAGATAGGCTCTAAATGAAAAAAAACAAAATTTAATATTCTTTGTCATATTCCCATTGATTGAGAAAGGTCACATGGTATACGTAAGTGAAAGCACCATGTGTACTCCTATTTGTGTTTGCTGTAGGCACATCTGTCTGCACGCCTTGTCACTTGTGGCTTTTGGTCCATTCTTATATAGATCGGAGATAGGCTCTAAATGAAAAAAAACAAAATTTAATATTCTTTGTCATATTCCCATTGATTGAGAAAGGTCACATGGTATACGTAAGTGAAAGCACCATGTGTACTCCTATTTGTGTTTACTGTAGGCACCTCTGTCTGCACGCCTTGTCACTTGTGGCTTTTGATCCATTCTTATATAGATCGGAGATAGGCTCTAAATAAAAAAAAAACAAAATTTAATATTCTTTGTCATATTCCCATTGATTGAGAAAGGTCACATGGTATACGTAAGTGAAAGCACCATGTGTACTCCTATTTGTGTTTGCTGTAGGCACATCTGTCTGCACGCCTTGTCACTTGTGGCTTTTGGTCCATTCTTATATAGATCGGAGATAGGCTCTAAATGAAAAAAAAACAAAATTTAATATTCTTTGTCATATTCCCATTGATTGAGAAAGGTCACATGGTATACGTAAGTGAAAGCGCCATGTGTACTCCTATTTGTGTTTACTGTAGGCACCTCTGTCTGCACGCCTTGTCACTTGTGGCTTTTGATCCATTCTTATATAGATCGGAGATAGGCTCTAAATGAAAAAAAACAAAATTTAATATTCTTTGTCATATTCCCATTGATTGAGAAAGGTCACATGGTATACGTAAGTGAAAGCACCATGTGTACTCCTATTTGTGTTTACTGTAGGCACCTCTGTCTGCACGCCTTGTCACGTGTGGCTTTTGATCCATTCTTATATAGATCGGAGATAGGCTCTAAATGAAAAAAAACAAAATTTAATATTCTTTGTCATATTCCCATTGATTGAGAAAGGTCACATGGTATACGTAAGTGAAAGCACCATGTGTACTCCTATTTGTGTTTGCTGTAGGCACATCTGTCTGCACGCCTTTTCACTTGTGGCTTTTGGTCCATTCTTATATAGATCGGAGATAGGCTCTAAATGAAAAAAAACAAAATTTAATATTCTTTGTCATATTCCCATTGATTGAGAAAGGTCACATGGTATACGTAAGTGAAAGCACCATGTGTACTCCTATTTGTGTTTGCTGTAGGCACATCTGTCTGCACGCCTTTTCACTTGTGGCTTTTGGTCCATTCTTATATAGATCGGAGATAGGCTCTAAATGAAAAAAAACAAAATTTAATATTCTTTGTCATATTCCCATTGATTGAGAAAGGTCACATGGTATACGTAAGTGAAAGCACCATGTGTACTCCTATTTGTGTTTGCTGTAGGCACATCTGTCTGCAC
The DNA here is from genome assembly GCA_964036315.1 of Acanthosepion esculentum. Classification (NCBI taxonomy): domain Eukaryota; kingdom Metazoa; phylum Mollusca; class Cephalopoda; order Sepiida; family Sepiidae; genus Acanthosepion; species Acanthosepion esculentum. The sequence continues at coordinate 9,457,274 of OZ038482.1, read as the reverse complement.
GCCTTGTCACTTGTGGCTTTTGGTCCATTCTTATATAGATCGGAGATAGGCTCTAAATGAACAAAAAACAAAATTTAATATTCTTTGTCATATTCCCATTGATTGAGAAAGGTCACATGGTATACGTAAGTGAAAGCGCCATGTGTACTCCTATTTGTGTTTACTGTAGGCACCTCTGTCTGCACGCCTTGTCACTTGTGGCTTTTGATCCATTCTTATATAGATCGAAGATAGGCTCTAAATGAAAAAAAACAAAATTTAATATTCTTTGTCATATTCCCATTGATTGAGAAAGGTCACATGGTATACGTAAGTGAAAGCACCATGTGTACTCCTATTTGTGTTTACTGTAGGCACCTCTGTCTGCACGCCTTGTCACTTGTGGCTTTTGATCCATTCTTATATAGATCGGAGATAGGCTCTAAATGAAAAAAAACAAAATTTAATATTCTTTGTCATATTCCCATTGATTGAGAAAGGTCACATGGTATACGTAAGTGAAAGCACCATGTGTACTCCTATTTGTGTTTGCTGTAGGCACATCTGTCTGCACGCCTTGTCACTTGTTGCTTTTGGTCCATTCTTATATAGATCGGAGATAGGCTCTAAATGAAAAAAAACAAAATTTAATATTCTTTGTCATATTCCCATTGATTGAGAAAGGTCACATGGTATACGTAAGTGAAAGCACCATGTGTACTCCTATTTGTGTTTACTGTAGGCACCTCTGTCTGCACGCCTTGTCACTTGTGGCTTTTGATCCATTCTTATATAGATCGGAGATAGGCTCTAAATGAAAAAAAACAAAATTTAATATTCTTTGTCATATTCCCATTGATTGAGAAAGGTCACATGGTATACGTAAGTGAAAGCACCATGTGTACTCCTATTTGTGTTTGCTGTAGGCACCTCTGTCTGCACGCCTTGTCACTTGTGGCTTTTGGTCTATTCTTATATAGATCGGAGATAGGCTCTAAATGAAAAAAAAACAAAATTTAATATTCTTTGTCATATTCCCATTGATTGAGAAAGGTCACATGGTATACGTAAGTGAAAGCACCATGTGTACTCCTATTTGTGTTTACTGTAGGCACCTCTGTCTGCACGCCTTGTCACTTGTGGCTTTTGATCCATTCTTATATAGATCGGAGATAGGCTCTAAATGAAAAAAAACAAAATTTAATATTCTTTGTCATATTCCCATTGATTGAGAAAGGTCACATGGTATACGTAAGTGAAAGCACCATGTGTACTCCTATTTGTGTTTGCTGTAGGCACCTCTGTCTGCACGCCTTGTCACTTGTGGCTTTTGATCCATTCTTATATAGATCGGAGATAGGCTCTAAATGAAAAAAAACAAAATTTAATATTCTTTGTCATATTCCCATTGATTGAGAAAGGTCACATGGTATACGTAAGTGAAAGCACCATGTGTACTCCTATTTGTGTTTGCTGTAGGCACATCTGTCTGCACGCCTTGTCACTTGTGGCTTTTGATCCATTCTTATATAGATCGGAGATAGGCTCTAAATGAAAAAAAACAAAATTTAATATTCTTTGTCATATTCCCATTGATTGAGAAAGGTCACATGGTATACGTAAGTGAAAGCACCATGTGTACTCCTATTTGTGTTTGCTGTAGGCACCTCTGTCTGCACGCCTTGTCACTTGTGGCTTTTGATCCATTCTTATATAGATCGGAGATAGGCTCTAAATGAAAAAAAACAAAATTTAATATTCTTTGTCATATTCCCATTGATTGAGAAAGGTCACATGGTATACGTAAGTGAAAGCACCATGTGTACTCCTATTTGTGTTTACTGTAGGCACCTCTGTCTGCACGCCTTGTCACTTGTGGCTTTTGATCCATTCTTATATAGATCGGAGATAGGCTCTAAATGAAAAAAAAACAAAATTTAATATTCTTTGTCATATTCCCATTGATTGAGAAAGGTCACATGGTATACGTAAGTGAAAGCACCATGTGTACTCCTATTTGTGTTTGCTGTAGGCACCTCTGTCTGCACGCCTTGTCACTTGTGGCTTTTGGTCCATTCTTATATAGATCGGAGATAGGCTCTAAATGAAAAAAAACAAAATTTAATATTATTTGTCATATTCCCATTGATTGAGAAAGGTCACATGGTATACGTAAGTGAAAGCACCATGTGTACTCCTATTTGTGTTTACTGTAGGCACCTCTGTCTGCACGCCTTGTCACTTGTGGCTTTTGATCCATTCTTATATAGATCGGAGATAGGCTCTAAATGAAAAAAAACAAAATTTAATATTCTTTGTCATATTCCCATTGATTGAGAAAGGTCACATGGTATACGTAAGTGAAAGCACCATGTGTACTCCTATTTGTGTTTGCTGTAGGCACCTCTGTCTGCACGCCTTGTCACTTGTGGCTTTTGATCCATTCTTATATAGATCGGAGATAGGCTCTAAATGAAAAAAAACAAAATTTAATATTCTTTGTCATATTCCCATTGATTGAGAAAGGTCACATGGTATACGTAAGTGAAAGCACCATGTGTACTCCTATTTGTGTTTACTGTAGGCACCTCTGTCTGCACGCCTTGTCACTTGTGGCTTTTGATCCATTCTTATATAGATCGGAGAGAGGCTCTAAATGAAAAAAAACAAAATTTAATATTCTTTGTCATATTCCCATTGATTGAGAAAGGTCACATGGTATACGTAAGTGAAAGCACCATGTGTACTCCTATTTGTGTTTGCTGTAGGCACCTCTGTCTGCACGCCTTGTCACTTGTGGCTTTTGGTCCATTCTTATATAGATCGGAGATAGGCTCTAAATGAAAAAAAACAAAATTTAATATTCTTTGTCATATTCCCATTGATTGAGAAAGGTCACATGGTATACGTAAGTGAAAGCACCATGTGTACTCCTATTTGTGTTTGCTGTAGGCACCTCTGTCTGCACGCCTTGTCACTTGTGGCTTTTGATCCATTCTTATATAGATCGGAGATAGGCTCTAAATGAAAAAAAACAAAATTTAATATTCTTTGTCATATTCCCATTGATTGAGAAAGGTCACATGGTATACGTAAGTGAAAGCACCATGTGTACTCCTATTTGTGTTTACTGTAGTCACCTCTGTCTGCACGCCTTGTCACTTGTGGATTTTGATCCATTCTTATATAGATCGGAGATAGGCTCTAAATGAAAAAAAACAAAATTTAATATTCTTTGTCATATTCCCATTGATTGAGAAAGGTCACATGGTATACGTAAGTGAAAGCACCATGTGTACTCCTATTTGTGTTTGCTGTAGGCACCTCTGTCTGCACGCCTTGTCACTTGTGGCTTTTGGTCCATTCTTATATAGATCGGAGATAGGCTCTAAATGAAAAAAAACAAAATTTAATATTCTTTGTCATATTCCCATTGATTGAGAAAGGTCACATGGTATACGTAAGTGAAAGCACCATGTGTACTCCTATTTGTGTTTGCTGTAGGCACATCTGTCTGCACGCCTTTTCACTTGTGGCTTTTGGTCCATTCTTATATAGATCGGAGATAGGCTCTAAATGAAAAAACCAAAATTTAATATTTTTTGTCATATTCCCATTGATTGAGAAAGGTCACATGATGTGCTTTCTGCTACATCTACATGAGTTGACACCAAGTTTGCTTTTACGTGTTTATTTTTAAACTTGATAAAATTGTAGTTGTGGAATTTGAAAACGTATTTTATTTATTATTTATTTTTGTGTATTTTCAAAGTCCCAACACTTCAAAGAGTACCTAAGTAATTTATATCTCTACTGTTGGGAAGTTTATCTTTCCTATTTTCAATCGAGATTATTTTCACTTCCACAAAAATAACATCATATACATGTTTCATGAACAGAAACGGAAATAAAAGAAAGTTTAGTATTTTTTTAAACAGATCTTATCTCTTTTCTTTCACATCAACATGTTCATCATCATCTATTTCAATAAAATCAATATTTCTAATCTGATCAGTTTAAAAAGTTTCATTAACATGTCTGCTCCTTTTGGCCAGTTCATTGGCTTTCACAGCTGCTATTTCGTGTGGTTATTCCAAGTTTATATAAAGAAAATTATTGGCTGGAAAATAAAGAAAGAAATACAATTTACATGAATGCAATCAACTAAGAATTTGAAACAATAATTTATCTTTAAGATAAATGTCAATTAAATCTAAAGTCTGATTTTCACCAACTGATATATTGAGACACACTACATTCAGAAATTATAAGAACCTGTCTATATTTCTGAGATGAGGTATTATGTACAGTATTTACATTAGTCGGACTATTGTCCTCATCTTTGTCGCCATATTTGTCACAACGTTTCGGCCGTTGTACGCTCCAGCCTTCTTCAGGTGGTTGGAATTTCGAACCGAACCCTTTATTTCGATCACTGGGGTCAGTCAAGGACACATGGCACAGTGGATAAAGGCGTTGGTTAGATCCAGTGACAGACCCAAAAGAGTGTGAGTTCAATACCCGGTTCAGGCAGTGGAGAACTTTCAGAGGGAAAATTAGCAGGAGATAACTGATAACTGACATCCATCAAACATGGCTCGTGGAACTAGAACAGTCTACCCCAGTGATCGAAATAAAGGGTTCGGTTCGAAATTCCAACCACCTGAAGAAGGCCGGAGCATACAACAGCCGAAACATTGTGACAAATATGGCGACAAAGATGAGGACAATAGTCCGACTAATGCAAATACTGCAATTATAAGAACCTTGTGAAAATTATTTCCTTCTTCTTAAAGCTGTTTTTGTTGAAAAAAAATAGTCAGTGGGAACATGACAGTATAATAGAATAAATGAATGAATGAAAAACGTCCTACCTTCAACTTTTGGTGGGGACAGAACAAACGACATACATACAAGAAGCAATAACAAACGAGACATTGTTATGGTTTAGAACACGATAATTAATCTATTTATTCAGAATGGCTCTCTTATAACAACTGAAGAAAAAAGAGGGAAGATTAACAAAAATGGTCCATGCGCCGTCTATGATGTGAAAAACAAATGTCTACAGTCCAAGGGAAATAACTAATCCCTTATTTATTAATTTTGTTTTATTTTAAATATTACCTACAAAGAATGCAATTTTCAACAGTTTTGAGATCCATAGATGAAAATCTATGTGCAAAGGAACACGGCTCGTATCCATTTTTCATTCTATGATCCATAATCAAAGAAGTAAAATTGAAACTGTTTTCTTGGTGACCCCAGCATTACTTGTGAATTTGGAGCTTTTCTGTAATTTTTATATTGAATTCCTTAACTGAAAAGGTGCAAAGTTCTTTGATTGCGCAAAAAAAAAATATCCTTACTTGGCATAAAATTGTAAGATGATCATACTTCAAGCTTTAACTGGATGTTGCAATGTTTCCTTCTAGAAAATTTAGCTCAGTCTATCACTGTTATTTGCAATTTTTTGAAGATTTCTAATAGACAAGACAACAAATTGTAAAAGATGTAACAGAAAATCAAGCAAAAGATTTTCAGAAAATTGCCCAAACATTAAGCCAGATACAACAAGCATCAAAATCTTCCATTCACAAAAACTTAACCAATAACTCACATGCAACACTGATGTAAGTTAATCCCAAATCATATTTTCATAAATACCACTAAGAAACATAATCGTATTGGGTAAAAATCATATTGAAAGAGCAACATGATTGGCAAATGTGATCTGTACAAACAAAAAGTATTTCCGTTTTGATAGGTTTGGCTATTAAAGAATTCTTTTCTATTGTATGATCTCCAAGAATCACAGAAAATGATTGCTCATGGCAATTAGAATTAAGATCTTGGGTGGACTTACTTGTATAATTATTAGAACATCTGACCAAATGATGTATTGTTTGCAATCACCTGGAAATAGATGTGCTATGGTCCCAAGAAAATGGCTCCAACTAGGCCAATGACTTAATTTTCACACTTCTAACAAGATTTACATAATGATGTTATCCTTACCTTTTGATATATGCATACATTTTTGCAGATAATTATGATTTGTAACACTATAAAATGAACAAAACTTAATTAACGACAATTGATAACTCTCAAATTAAGCATAAATCCGATCAAAATTGCAGTAACAATTATTACCTTTCATTTCACCATGAACTGAAAGATGCTAATTAACATAAAGTTTAGGTCATTTAATTAATAATAACTGTTTTAGAAAAATATTAAATATATATATATATATATATATATATATATATATATATTCAGTTGTATGGATATGAGTATGTAAACCTGGGTTTCATGCTTTTGCGGTCATCAGTAAAACTTTGTCTGATGATTGCAAAAGTGTGAAACCCACGGTTACAAACTCATCTCCATACAACTGAATATGTTAGCTCTATCACTGATATTGAGCACTTTCCATTAAGTACTGCGCATATAAAATATATATATATATATATATATATATATATATATATATATATATATATATATATATGATGTATGATAAAATATAGTTTACACCATGGGTTAAAGTGCTCAATATCAGAGATAGAGCATATGTAAATATGAAAGTGGACACTGAAGTCAACATCCAGAGGCAACAGTTTGTTTCATTCTAAACACAATCATCAGGTCATCATCTGACAATTGCATTTTGCATGAAATAGACTGTTACCTCTGGGTGTTGACTTCAATGTCCTCTTTTATATATATATATATATATATATATATATATATATATATATATATATATATATATATAATTATTTTCTATTTTAAAAATATAGTTTCATCATTACACAGGAATTACCATGTTTCAAAACAGAAACTAAAATTTTTAATTTAATTTTATAATTAAATTTAAAATCCATAGCTCCGTGGAAAGAATGTGTGTTGAATAAATTGTTGGATGAAAGTTGGGTAATTTTAATGAATATTAAACTGTATATTAAAATTAAACAGTTTCTTGAGAGCTGAATTTTAAGTGTGAATTAGTTTCCAATTCACAGTTCATTCAGAAGTTGTCTCTCTTTGATTGTTGAACTCTCTGACGAGAATGAATTATGATCGCTGTGCAAGTTAGTGAGTAATTCCTCCACAGGCTGGGATTATGTTCAGAAGTGACTTTAAGCCTGTGACATAAATTCAGGAAAGGATTGATTGCTTGTAATTTTCTCACTGGAAAGGTTGAGTAATTAGATGTTAATTCACTTGCAGGAATGAACGTAAGCTGTTGTGTGAATGAACTGAGCGAATGAATGTTCTAGAAGGCGGAGATTATGTTAATGCATAACTTTTAGCCTCAGAATGTGTGACAGTTTTTCACAGCCGATTGCATTACTGTCATGATGCTCACTGGAAGATGTGCTAGTGTATCATATTTATTTACTTGTTGATCATGTGATAGGCTCAAGAACACATTTTCAACATTTTGGTTGTTCTCTGGTTTGACCTTGGGTTTAATGGACCAATTAGAATATGCCAGTTGCTGAAACTTGATTTGGAGCCTATATGTGTTTAGCTTGCACAAGATTTTAGAACTTTCATGTAAATCTACATAAAATACACTTTTAATATTTATTGTCCAATCAGGATGTTGTTAAATCACAGAGTTAAGGAAACTTAAGAGTGATCCTCTGAAATGTAGAAGTTATGTTCTACAAGGCTACTTAAGAACATTACTCAAGTTTTCAAGGTTGATGCTTTGGTTTTGTAGCAATTAGTGGTGTTGTGTAAAACTACCTCTGGCACAGCATGTCCTATGTTCAATTTCTTTTTCTCCTATAGTTAATTTGTTATCTATACACTGAGAATCACTTAATTAAAATATAATTTATGACCACCTAGACAAAAAATAATACGGTTTGCTAATTAATAAAAAAAAGTTTCTAATTAAGAATAAGACTCAAATTCAAATGCATCATAATTGTGTCATACTGTCATGTAAGAAGAAAATAAGTAATTACCAACACTGAGGTTTGAGCATGACACTCTGGACTTATGAATATATGTTTTCTGCCAGGTGTATAGATAGGGGTGTCAAGCTACTGACTGCAGTGATTATTGAGTGATTATTGAGTGGAACTATCCAGTTGAATTGGTGTGAATTATTGCACATCAATGTTTTGGGTTTTGATTTAGGATTTACCAGATGTTAAGTCGAGTCACGCTACTAACAAGGTATTCACTAAAATGATTAATTATCATTGGTTGACTTTTACTTCTTTATTCTTCTTGGTTGTAATTAAATACTGTTTTATTTTAACATTAAAGTCTTGAGTTATACTTAATTATTAACGGCCACCATATGTCACAAAACATATCAACAAAATGCAACTTTGTGAATAATAGTAGGAAAATGTAATGCTGATTTCAGTTATTGAGTTAAACACTAAATTCTCACCTGAAAATTAAGGATCAGGTGCGTGTGACTTATGGTTCCTTACAGAAAACAGAATCAGCAAACCAAGTTAAAATTCCAGTTGAGTTTTTGTTAACTTTGCACTATATTTTTTAATCATTTCACCTCAGGCAAGGTGACAAAGCCACTAAGACACAAGGGGTTATTGAGAGTGAAAGAAATAGAGAAAATATTATTGATGAGAAAAAGCAATAAAAGAACAAAATTCAAAAAGATAGATGTTGGCAATTGATGTTGCATTTAGATTTTTGAAGATTATAGTTGACTGGAACACAAGAAGCCAGAAGAGAAATCCAAAGGCAAGAGAGAAGAGACTATTAGAATCGAAATTACAGTTACATCTTGCAATTTTAATTGTAAAATAGTGAGACCTTGCTGCCAGTCTAATACCATGCTTAAATTTTAAAGATGAGGTACCAAAGTGGAAAACTCAAGAGAATAATTGTCATGAAAATACCCTTGAGAAAGATATGACTCCATCTAATATTCACTTCCAGGTTAAGTGCATAATAGCAGGGTAGACTGAGTTCTTTTGCCTTAGTTGGTAACCAGTGTAAATGAAGGAAAATTCTGAATTCAAACCCAACATTAAATCCTTTGAAGTGGCTGGAGGCCAATTTTGAATTACCTGTAACCGAACTGATCCCAATACATAATTTTGATAGTAATGATGAGATTAGCCTTTTCCACGTGGGAAACATTTGGCATTCATTGACCAAACAGTTAGTGTTACTGTTGACTGAAATTTATAAAATCTTTTTTATTAAAACAGTTTTTTCATGAAATTAGACAATTCAAATTCACTCTTACTAGTATTGATGGGGTGGGGTGTCCTTCCAAGATCTTTGATTTTGGAAGTATAGAAAGTTAACAGTGTGATTGTATCATTATTTTCTCTTATAGTCAATGTGCTAACCAATTTTGCTGTTGTTGCTTTTGGAAGTGTTTAAATGAGGGTGGCTTTTATTATTTGGTATCGGTCTTTATTTCTGATTTTGTAGCACCAGTTTATAGGGTCTGATGAAAGATCCTCTCCTGTAACATTTAAAAGATTTATTTGTTTAAAGCCATTTTTAACCATGGATCTAAGAAAATGGTTGTATATAGGTAGTTTACATACTTCTAAATAAGTTGGATGCCATGCAGGACATCCACATGAGAGTCTAGATTTGAGGTTATTCAAGAATGTGACTAGTTTTCAGGTTAGTATTTTGGCGTGTAGCTTTGAACAGTTTTTAAAATGTATATGTATTGAGTTTAGGCCAAAACACAGATGATCAGGCTGTAGAGAACATACATTGTAGCAGTGGCCAGTTGTCTAATAATAGCAGCAGCTGACAGTTGCCTTTAAAAACTCGTGCTTTCATCTGTCTATGCGTAGGGTCACAACAGGAAGCATTACTCTCCAGTGATTCAGTAAGTAATACTTTTCTTTATTCATAAATGTAGACTTTTTGATTTGGACTCTGTTGTTAACAAAAGGTATAACTTTTCCACAGTCAAAGTTTTATTATTTTGTTCGTATTTTATGGAATAAATATTTCATAGCATTTCAGCTTGTGTATTTACTTTCGTTAGGTGACTTTGATATATTTGAGAAGGATATTGGAATATACTGGCAGCAAACCACCTACATATGGGTAGGAAATGAATCCAGTAAATATACAAAAATAGAAAAGGTTGTATGACAAGGATATCACCAGACTTATTTAATTTATACAGTGAGGCAATTCTGAGAGAATTAGAAGTCTTACCAGGATTCATTATTAGCAGCCACAACATCAGATATGTAGATGACACAGAGTTGATAGCAGATATAGAAAGGAAAGAACTCCTAGAGAAGGTAATGAGGAAAGCAGGAAGTAAAAGACTAAACATCAATTGTAAGAAGATAGAATGCATGGTTATTATCAAAAGGAAAAGCCCAACATGCAGATTACAAATTGGAGATATCTATAATCCACTACAACAATTTAAATAACGGGGAAGTGTTTTAAAAGGGGACAGAAAGTGCAAAACTGAAATTCAAACATGCATTAGGATAGCAAAAGATGCTTTTCAAAAGCTAAGCAAACTATTAAGAAATAGAAAATGTTGTTAGAAACAAAGAAAAGAGTACTGAACTGTTATGTAACATCTGTCTTTCTATATGGCATTGAATGCTGGGCAATCTTCTCACAGATTAAGAAGAGACTTAAAGCAACAGAAATATTGTTCTACAGAAGGATGCTAAGGATGCCGTGGACAGAACATGTGAGCAACAACAAAGTTTTAGAGTAAATGGAAATAAAAAGGTACTTATGTCATGTACATATTGGAAACTAATACTTAACATCAGAAAGAGTCAGTTGAAATTTCTAGACACATCATGAGGAAAGAGGGCTTGGAAAATTTGATACTCACAGGACAGATTGAAGGCAACAAGGACAGAGGAAAATAGTATATAATCTACGTAATGAGCTTGAGTAAATGGATGGTGCAGTAAAGTTTAGGAGAGATAACAAAAAGACAAAATTTATTACAAGCTACAAGTGATAGGAAATTGTGGAGAACCATGATCACCAATGTTCTGAAAGGAAGGACACATCACATTGAAGAAGAAGATCCCAGAATTTTGCTATGTCATTATATATATATATATATATATATATATATAATAACATACCAAAATTATATATATATATATATATATATATATATATATATATATATATATATATATATATATATATATACATATATATATATAGCATAATGAGAAGCCACGTATACTTTCTTGATATGTATATGATATATGTATAAAATAACTGAAAAAAAATTGGGTGTTTTTTTGTGAGAGTATTTATTTATATGTTTTTATATATATTTAATATTTCAGACCACCTCAGTCCTTCCTCAGAAATTAATTGAATTACTGTCTGAAATATTAAATATATATAAAATCATATAAATAAATACTTTCGCAAAAAAACACCCACTTTTTTCAGTTATTTTATCCATATATATATATATATATATATATATATATATATATATATATATATATATATATATCCAAGTATAGGATTGGTGCATACAGAATGAATTCAAATAACCAACAAATACTATTCTTAAAAGAGTGCTCAATACAAAGTAGAGCAATTATAATTATTTATTCTAAAATTATAACATAAACATGTTATAAAATCACTACAAAAGTAGCCATCACTTGATAAGACAGCAGAAGTGTTGAAACAAAATGGCTATTTTTGTAATGATTTTATAACATATTTATGTTATAATTTTAGAATAAATAATTATATATATGTGTGTGTGTGTGTGTGTGTGTGTGTGTGTGATAAATATATAGTTTTAAGATATGCTATATTTATGGGTTAAAGTGCTCAATATCAGGAATAGAGAGTATGTAAATATAAAAGTGGGCATTGAGGTCAACACCGGGTGGCAACAGTCTGTTTCATGCTTATATGCAAACTTCAGGCCATGTGTGTTGTACTTTGGCTCAGCCATTTAGACATGCTGTTCAATGGCACATTATCTGTAGATCTATTG
>OZ038482.1:8927803-9440303 GCA_964036315.1 Acanthosepion esculentum | reverse complement strand
AAATTGACAAATAAAATCAATATTTTACTTTGTGTACAAAAATGAAATTAACAATTGAAGAAATATATTTGCTTGAAAACAAAGAAAATACACCACTTTATGTGTAGGAATAATGCGCAAAGACTGAATTTTTTTTTTTGGCATTTCACCACAAGCAAGGCAATAAAGTCACTCAGACACAAGGGTTTACTGAGTGTGAAAGAATAAGAAAAACAAAAAACATTTTTACAGAGCATGAATAATAAAAGAAGAGGAATCAAGAAGACAGAAGATAATGAATAATATTGCATTTAAATTTTTGAAGATCAAACTTGGCTGGAAAGCAAGAAGCCAGAAAAGAGTTCCACAAATAAGAAGTGCAAGAAAAGAAACTGTTGGCATCGAACTTACAGTTACATCTAGCCATTTCAACAGTGAAATGATGAAATCATTTTGCCAAACTAGTACTGCACTTCAATGCATAAAGTTTACGTACCAAAGAGGAAAGTTTCTCAGAACAATTACAATGAAAGTACTTATAGAAGCAACATTATGATGGGGGGAAAATGACTGGAGCCAGGATACCAGGTCAGGACCAATAATGTCACAGATTCAATTTTGGAATTTATCAAGAATTTCTAAATATATAGCAGGGGCACCAAATCATATGTGACAGCAATATTCAATGCAAAGATGAATGATAGATTTAGAAATATGTAAGAGATTTTGGCAAGAAAAATTGTCTAACACAACACAGTGAACCCACTTTCCTAGCAGCAGACCTATCAATTGATTCAATATAATCATTCCACTTTATGACATTAGAAAATGTTGGCCCAAGAAGGTACAACAAGTCACTCTTCTGGAAGCCAGAAAGGAATCTCTCAGATGATTAAAAGAGAGCATTTTTGTTTTAGAGGCATTAAGATTAACATGCCATTCTTTACTTCAGTTAACAGCAGCTTGTAGGTCATTTTTGAGATCAGCTGCCAATTTGATCGAATCAAACTGATCAGACTTAGTATTAAGACAGGAGTAAATAATTGTATCGTCAGCATAGATACCAATTTGAGAACAGAAGAAATTGTGAAAGTCATTGATGAAAAATTAGGAACAACGCAGGCCCAAGGATAGAGCTCTGGGGTAATCTGCATTATGCAAAAGGATCTAGAAGAGTGGCCATTCGAAAGTACTTTCATTTCATGATTTAATAAGACTGAATCAGTTGAAAAATTTGTCCAAAAATACCATAACCTATCAACTGGGGAAGAAGACCAATATGCCAAACCCTGTCAAATGCCTTCGAGATGTGTCCAGAGCAAGAGTCTGAGCTTCACCATTATCATCTAAAACTTGATAGACCCTTTCAGCAACAATTGTTAATATATCAGCTGTTGACCAAGAGAAGCAAAAGTGATATTGTGTATTTGAAAGAAAGCCCTGTAATGTGAGATGCTTAACCAATACAGAGTTGACCAAGAACTTTCATTGCTTCATGAGTGTGATGTCAATTTCTTCACCAGGAAAGTCACTACGTCTCCATTTCATGTTTTTCATTAACATTTTAAACAATTCACTGTAATGGATTCAATAGAGTAAAAATGTTTTTCTCCTTTCAAACTTCACCTTTGCAAATATCGGGTCCCATATAAGTAACATAAAGTGTAAAGAGCATCTCCCTGGACAACAAACATCATTCCATGTGATAAAGCAAGCCTTGATCCCTATAAGTAACATAAAGTGTAAAGAACATCTCCCTGGAACATAAACACCCTTCCATGTGATAAAGCAAGCCTTGATCCATATAAGTAACATGTAGTGTAAAGAACATCTGCCTGGAACACAAATATCCTTCCATGTGATAAAGCAAGCCTTGATAAAAATAAGGTAAAAACTATTCAGTTCTTCCCAATAGAAATATTTATTTACATGTAAGACGGATTCTATAAAAGCTTGTGATGATAATTGCATATGCAATGTAACTGTATGCACATAAACAATCATCATCATCATCATCATCATCTCTTTGACATTTGTAGTCATAGGTGGGTGGGGTCCGAATGCAGAAGCCACGCTAAATCTCCTCCATGACACTATATCAACGGCAGCCATCAGCAATTCTGGTATAGGTATGACATAAAAAATGACACAAATATTTCTCAAAATAAGGAGGACAAAGTTTTTATGTTGAAATGAGTGTTTCCGCAACTTTTCCTTGGAAGGGAGCATGAGGAAGTCAGAATCTACATAATGTGAAGTCTGGCACAGAAAGGAACGTAACGCGTTAGGGCAAAAACAGAAGTCAGTGAGAAAGATTTTTCTTTTCACCAACAAAAGCGTATAACTCTCATTCCTCTGCCAAGGACAGATAACTCATGTCGATACTTCTATGTACCCTGTCCCTTCAGGACGTGGGCAATCATAGCTCTCCATAACTTCCTATTATTTATAGCTGTTAGTAAAATTTGTCTTTTTACCATTCCTTCCATGCTCCACTCTACCATCCATTCATGCAAAGGTACCTTCTCCTCTTTATTTTGCCTTTGATACGTCCTGTGTGTATCAAAGTCTCCAAGCTATATTTCCTCATCTTATGTCCAAAAAATTCATATGTCTCTTTCTGAATATGAGTATGTGTGCTTTTTGTTTCTATTTTCCTTAAATCTTCTTCATTGTTTACACACACCATTGATGGTATTCTCAGCATCCTTCTGTAGAACCACATTTCTATTGCCTCCAGTTCCCTCTTCATCTGTGAGATGTTAGTTAATGACATTAAATTTGATTCAGACCATCTAAGATTTCCTGGCATAAATCACATACTTCTTCTATGTGCCATAGCCCTTCAGGATGTGAGTGATCGTAGCTCTTCACAATTTCCAATCCCTTATAGCCCTTGGAAACCTTTGTTCCTTTGCTAAGTTTCCCACCATCCATTCTACCATCCATTCTCAGGCAGATGACCCACTGCCTTCCCCTTATAAAATTCCCATATCTGCCTTTTTCTGATCTTGAGTATAAGTGTCTTTTTTTCATTTTTTCTTAAAACCCCATCAATACTGGAAAGAACAATACAGCTACTGGTCTTGAGAAACCTGTTTTCCTGAAAAAATTGTTTTAAGAGAAGGATTTTATAAGTTTCAGCCCAAAATAGTACTGGCTACTAAGTCAATGAATGCCAAATGTTTCCTTACAGGGAAACAGCTAATATTACCATTACCATTGAAGTAGAAATAAAATGAATCAGTTTCCAAAAGAATCAATGCTAGATTATTTGAAGAGCTCAATAAATATATATTTTTGCTTTTTCATTTTCCTACAACAGTTGACATCATTTCATTTGACAGAGAAATTAAGAGTTTTCATAACAAGACAACTTTAAGACAATTTACACTTTGTTTTTTAAATATTATTACAATGCACTTATTTTTTTTAAATATTTGATTTTATTAAATTCATTTCTATTCTATATTATTTAAAATAATACTACAAAATTGATACAACCAATACAATCGCAATGATAACATTTGATGGGAATTCTTTTTCACCAAAACATATTTAATCAAATAACTGAATTTTTCTTTATTTCTTCTCCCAAATGACTACATGAAAAAATAATGAAATCAGTGGATGAGTTTAAAGGTAAGATGTTGTTTGAAATATTTTGTATTTCTGAATGTACATCTTCTCAATGAATGATTTGGAAAATATTCATTGCCATTGATTGTATCTTATCATTGCTCATCTCACAGTGAAAGACAGGATGAACAAAGACAGTGTCATTACTAAAAGACCTAAATGCCCCCCTCTATTTGAACAGCAAGAGTAAAAATAAAATAACAAAGATCAAGCAGTGAAAGTCAATAAGTGCATTAGGTATTCATTCAGCTGCAGTTTTTGCAAAAAGTCATTCACAATAATAGCAAATGTCATCAATCGCAAGTAGAAACATCACCACACATAAATGTCCATCATGGCCGCAGGGAACATTTGAAAAGCTTCCGTAATTAAGTACACACGTCATGATATTTGTGCTTGCATTGTCAATACAACACATCTTTTAAATCTCTCATGGACAGACATATTTTCAAACACAACCTAGCCACCGACACATGTGACATTTGTCAGATGCCTTTTATCAATAAAGGTAAGTTTAAAATGCTGCTTCTTTCTGGATTTCATTCAATAATTCAATCCAAATCGATTTCTCTTCTTTTCTCATTTCTTTTGACAATTTAGTAGAATCAAATTCAGACTTATTCAAAAAGATTTGAAAAGATTTCAACCCAGGTTTCCTTTAATTTACAAATAATTTCTCATTCAGTTTCCATTCTTCAATATTTGTTCATTTATCAGCTTTTGCTTCTAAATCTGATTCACATTTTGAAATTTCCTTTATCTTAAGCAATTCTTATTTTATTTACGAAATGTGGAATGATTTAATTTACTGCCAAATGTAGAATTAATTATATCAAAACATATTGGCACATTGATTGGCCAGTATTGAATTATTTAGAGTTTACATTTGATTGGTCAGCATTGGATTATTTAGAGATGTCATTTGATTGGTCATTATTAGATTATTTGGCATTTTGATTGGTCAGCAATGGATGTATTCAAAGTTGACATTTGATTGGTTAGTATTAGATTATTTATAATTGACATTTTGATTGATTTGATTTATTCGGAGTTGACATTTTCATTTAAGAAAATTGGAATTATTTCATTTACTGTGATATGAAGCTTGAATTATGCATTCCTTGCAAAAATTATCAAAACACTGAATTTTTAAAATGATAAGTGTAAGATGCATGTGAGATGCAGACATTGTACACACTTGTGAACTTGTGATGAACAACTGACAGATGAATCTCCATCCTTTCATACCGAAACACTCCACGTGGAAATATTACAGACAACATAGCCCGTAGCCATTAAAGCCATCCAAGACTATAATTCCTCCATAATCAAATGCATGAGCAATCCTTCTTTCCAGTGTTTCATGTAGGTGATACAAAAACAAAAGAAGCTATATTAATAAAACCCATCCAGATTGAAGCCATTTTTGTTTGTCCAGATCATATTGTCGAAATCTGGCTGCTCAATGCAATCTGGTTTCTTTATGGCATTTATACAAACACAATTTCAGCTTAGCTTATACCATTAATATATGAGATTTATTGGCCAAGATGTACTGAACAGAAGATTTCAGTACTTACTCTATCTGGCTTTAGTGTTAGTAAGAACAATAATGAAAGGTCAACATTGTTCTAAGTTTTCTAAGAATGGATATTACAGCAAGCAGAAGGATCTTGGAGTAGCATCATCATTCAGTTTTGCTTCATGTAATGATATTTATTTTCCTGATGCAAGTAAGGAACTTTTCCAAATTTTCCGTGAATCTCTTACAGAGGTCTTTGCAACTGAATGAAGAAGAGTCCATGCTTCCTACTGATGTTATCCTTTTATTTAGGAAATATATTGCGAAAACTAGAAACAAATAACAAATTTCTCAAAGGGGGAAATGGACAAACAAAATTTTTGTGACGTCAGTGAATACTCGTTGCCACTTTTGTAATGCTCGTTGTAGTAGAGACTTTGTAATTGCAGATTACAACTATAGTAATGGTGTTGAACAATACTGGTGTCAGACGCCTTTGAATATCACTCACACTAATAGTACTTGCTCGATGATACTCACTCGAACGGTAATCCATATAGTGATTTGAATAGAGGAAGAGTATAGTAAATAGAGCAGAGACTAACAGTCCATATAGTAATAGAGGATAGAATACAAATGTGATTGTTAGTCATCACAATAATTTCCATATATATATATTTCCTCTATGGTCATGTGATCTACTTAATTCAATAATGGGATCACCTGTGTTTACTCACTGGCGATCTAGGTTCAAACTCAAGTGTCAGCAGCAACACTTTATTCCTATATAACAAAAATACATTTTAAAGAAACAAGAAAAACATTTTTCAAACAGAAACAATAACAATTTGGTACAAACTCAAAGAAATAATAAAGGGACACATGGTGTCTTAGAGAAAAATGTCCGACATAGTAGGAAGCAGATATTTACTGTGTTGCCTCATAGACCAGCAGTAGCTAAAAGACACATGGTAATTTTCTTATCCCTAAGTAGCAGACTCATAGAAATTGCCACTAAACACATGTATGTGTGTGATAAATGTCTATTTTTATGGAACATTAAAAATCATCCTCATAATTTTAACCCTCTTACAGCTGCTACCATACTACTAAGTAGCAAGGACTATATGCCTACTAACACATGTACTGGACCCATTGGGGACTTTTACATTCTTCTGTGTTAGAATTACAGAAAACATATAAATTCACAAGTGGTTTTATATTTGATGATCATCAAGTAATGAACTTTCATTATAAAATTTAACTCATTTGACTATAAACCATAGAATAGAAACTTTAGAAATCTGCAGTTCATTTAGGTCTACAATCTAAACATATGAGCCCAAAACAAAACTCAGTGGTTTTATATTTGATGATCATCAAGTAATGAACTTTCATTATAAAATTTAACTCATTTGACTATAAACGATAGAATAGAAACTTTAGAAATCTGCAGTTCATTTAGGTCTACAATCTAAACATATGAGCCCAAAACAAAACTCAGTGGTTTTATATTTGATGATCATCAAGTAATGAACTTTCGTTTTAAAATTTAACTCATTTGACTATAAACCATAGAATAGAAACTTTAGAAATCTGCAGTTCATTTAGGTCTACAATCTAAACATATGAGCCCAAAACAAAACTCAGTGGTTTTATATTTGATGATCATCAAGTAATGAACTTTCGTTTTAAAATTTAACTCATTTGACTATAAACCATAGAATAGAAACTTTAGAAATCTGCAGTTCATTTAGGTCTACAATCTAAACATTTGAGCCCAAAACAAAACTCAGTGGTTTTATATTTGATGATCATCAAGTAATGAACTTTCATTATAAAATTTAACTCATTTGACTATAAACCATAGAATAGAAACTTTAGAAATCTGCAGTTCATTTAGGTCTACAATCTAAACATATGAGCCCAAAACAAAACTCAGTGGTTTTATATTTGATGTTCATCAAGTAATGAACTTTCATTATAAAATTTAACTCATTTGACTATAAACCATAGAATAGAAACTTTAGAAATCTGCAGTTCATTTAGGTCTACAATCTAAACATATGAGCCCAAAACAAAACTCAGTGGTTTTATATTTGATGGTCATCAAGTATAATCATAAATATTTCTAGCTAGCTCTTTCCAGTGATTTGCCATGTGAGGGTCGGCTGACAAGTCAATAGGCTGACTATGAACGAGTGATGCAAGAACTTTGAAATATTGCATTTCAACTGTCTTAATTTGTTCATGTCTAGGGTTAATCGTTATCTTCCTAACATATCACCATGAACAGTGCCTCTTAATTTGTAACCATCTATCTCGAGTGGCACCAGGGCCTTGCAAAGGGTGAATATCAATGTAAAAAAACGCAGACATGTCCTTTTTAGCCACAATTAACTTAAAACATATTTGTTCATGTTCTGTCATGGTATTCTTCTGCCGAACAAAATCTTTGTTGCCTCAAATCTCCTCTTCATCTCTGAGGAGATTGTTTAGCATTCATTTTTGTTTTCAACCCAGTGTAAAGCTTTTACTATAGTGTCTGGCTACTCTTCACTGCACACTATTGACCTGAAGACAACCAGCAAATGGAAGAGTAATATTTAATTGCTTGATTTTGTTTAATATGCAGAATGCTTTTGGTTCAGTTTTTTGACAATTCATTTTTTTATGATTTTTTGAAATCACTTCATTCCTACTTTTCTGCATTTAGATATATAATTGAATTTCAAAGAACATATTCATTTGACCATACAACTCCCCTTTGCAAAAGTTCTCATCAATTTTGATGTACCACTTTAGGTACAAATGGTACATATGTCTTAAGCTAAGAAATCAGAAAGTATTTGAATATGCCAATAGCAACAAATATGGTTGACTTAGTTCTGTACATGTTACTTATCCCCTTCTAAATAAAGCCATGATTCCATTTGCTTTTTTTCTTTAATGTCATATAATTTTATGTTTAATTGACTTTCAATTACAAGAAAAACACAAAATTAATATTTGAACCATTCATTTTGATATTTTGACCTTTTTGATTCATTTTTATGATATTTTGACCTTTTTTGATTCATTTTGACCTTTTTTCTTTTCCAAATTTTTAGATCCTTTAAAGGATTCTAAATTTACTCAAGAGAAATAAACCAATAAAGCAAGACCAAATATTGAATGAAAACCACAATTTTGTAGTACAGCCCCCAATGCACACCTGGAAAGTCATGAACCTAAATATTCCCTGTGCCTTGAGATTGTTGTGTCTTATCATGAAACTGAAAACTAAACTAGTAAAAATTACTAAAATCATTTTTATTAAATTTTCCACCATTGAGTTTAAAGATCATATAGCATTTCATAAAATAATATAAATATCAGAAAGTGTTTTTAAATTTATTTCCAGAGAGTGTAGACATAACTAAAGAACATGTAAAAAGCAAATTCCAACAAAAGAGATTTTTGAGTGTAAACAGTAATCTCAACCTTAAAATCAAAACATGGCTGACAAAATATTTCCTTGTGTGAGGCATTGTAGAAATTGTTAATTACTTTAATTGTTAGTTACTTTAACAGTTAATGTAATTCAAAGGTAAGAAAATAGATTTTCAAGATTTTCATTTTAAAAATTCATCAAGAAATTCCAAAATACAAGCTATATCATTGGATGCTAAAAAGATTGCAGGTAAGATGTGACTTATTATTGGAGAGATCAAAATCTGTAGATGAGAATGTTTGAATGTAATTAAAATATACAATGAAACCAAATTAGGAATATAAATAAAAGAACAAAAAATATTAATCTGAAAATGCAACATAAAAGACAGTTTAATATGGCTTCATAGTTTAAATGTATCTCATTCCTTGACTAGCATATTCAATGAATAGATTACTTAAAGGAACTAATCAATAAATATTTTCCATTTTAATCCACATGCTTCTTTTATATTTTTTTTCACTAGTGGCAAAAAGACAATGTTTCATTAAAGGTTCCTTGCACACAATTATCAATGCCTGTATTCTGACTCACAACCACAATCACTCGAGATTTTCGGTTTTACCTTTTTTTTTCTCAAGTATCAAACTATAAGATTTTTTTTTTCTGAGCAATGAACACAGAAGAAAAAATTTAACCATTGCATATTGAATCATGAAGAATTTAACTTGAGAGTCTAAATAAAAATTCAACACTTTTATTCAAAGGATATTATCAAAAAAAAAAATGTTCCACCATTTTTTTCTGTCCAATTATTTCACCTTCATACAAATGACCTCAGAACGAACAATATTTTTTCTAATTGTCAAAATAAAAGCACATTTCACAAGCATTGGTAAAAAATAATACAGACATCAGAAAGAAAGATGTTGAATTTCTCATGAATTCTAATTGCAATTCATTTCCATTAAATAATTTTTTAAAGAAATGAAATGATAAAATGCAAAAAATTTGCAAAATAAAAAGTTCATTTTTCTATCACCCACCCCCAACTTTTATTCATGGAATCCTACAAAAATAAATTCAATACTTTCAAGACATTCATATTTTCATTAAGAGCTATAGAGACTCTTCCACTACTTGGACAATAATGTAAAACACCTGAAGCAAAAATAGAAAAAATGCAAGAGAAAAAGTTGTGATGAATTGCTTTCACTACATTTGTTGCTTTCAATGATGAGTCAATTCGATTAGATGCAAAGTAAAATATTCTTCTCTTAAAAAGTAAGTAAGATTAATACACAGACAAGACTAGTAGAAATCCATAAGGACTAATGAGGAGCTTGAAAGGAAAGAAGAAATATCTCAATCTTCTCTACTCTCCACAGTCCAAGATAGACATTAGTATATCCATGATAAACTAACACCATAACAAGTTTTCTCCATGATGAACAGTTGCACTCTCAATGATGCTCCATACCTTGAATGTTTATTTGCTCTGAAGTTCTCTCCAGATCTCAAGGGGAATTCATATGTAGCATCCATTGTTAAAGATGCCGGGAAAATGGTCAGCTCGTTCTGTTACTCCAAGAAGTATTTGATTCCTTCTGCAATGCTTTGGGAACTTGAACCCTTGTTTCTGACAAGTC
This sequence comes from Acanthosepion esculentum, assembly GCA_964036315.1. Classification (NCBI taxonomy): domain Eukaryota; kingdom Metazoa; phylum Mollusca; class Cephalopoda; order Sepiida; family Sepiidae; genus Acanthosepion; species Acanthosepion esculentum. The sequence continues at coordinate 9,430,081 of OZ038482.1, read as the reverse complement.
ATGAATGGTTATGGTTTTGTTGCAATTTTCAACTTTTACAAGAGTCAGATTAAATCAAAAATAATCTCAGCCCAATAGTAAAGAGTTGAGAAACGTTGATGATGTAAGTAGTTTTTAGAGAATTTTAATCATTAAAAATTGATGTTCCTACTAAACTTTCATGTTCAAAGTTTATTTTACTGATTTCTGTTGTGAAGAACTAGTTGAGAACTGCAACAAAACCCCAATCCATGGCAGAAACATTAGTTCACAAAGAAATCTTCAAACAATTAAAAGTCAGGATTTGGACACGGTAAAAGATTGCTCGAAAAAGGATTTACAAACAAAGCATATTGGAATGAGAGGATTAGGTCAATACATTAACTGAACGTCTTTGTCAGATTTTACATTTTTATGGCAGACTGTTTCAAACTTTGGACTGTTAACAGGATAACCAGTGGATATCTTCTTACCTTGAAAAATCCAAAGATGGTCAAAAGTATTTGAAACATTGCACACAATTTTGAGAAGTTTCTTTACAAGTTTTTTCCTGACATCAAATAACTTATTCAACATGAGGAGAAACTCACCAAAAGGTTTAACAGCCATCCCTTGTTTAATAATATCATTACACACACACACACACACACACATATATATATATATATATATATGTATGTATATGATAAAATATAGTTGTAAGGGATGCTATATTTATGGATTAAAGTGCTAAATATCAGGGAATCAGTGATAGAATGTATGTAAATAAAAAGCACATGGCCTGATGATTGTTTATCATGAAACAGACTCTTGCCTCTGGTTATTTATATACATATATATGTCACACATTATGAAATAGACAAAGTCCGACAATTATTTAAATTATTTAAAGACATTTTTATGTTTAACATTGTTTTTATAGATACAAGTATTTAAGTCGAGGACGAATATTTTCTATGAAAATTTCTCGGACATTCAGGCTGGTAAATGTTATTTAATACTGTTTATTATAAACAGAGCATTTACTTAAATACTTGTATCTATAAAAACAATGTTAAACATAAAAATGACTTTACATATATAAAAAAATATATATATATATATATATATATATATATATATATATAATTTTAGGATATTACACCAAAAACATGTAAAAATCACTACATAATTGCAGTCATGTTTCAATGCATATCAATGCATCTCATCAAGTGAACCTGGATATATATATATATATATATATATATATATATATATATATATATATATATATGTATGTATATATATAGGTATGAGTATGATAAAAAATATATATATATGCACATATACTTGCACATATGTATATATATATATATTTCTTCTTCAGGTGTTCTAAATACAGTGCTTAACGTATAGATTGGTATGCGACGAGAATGACTGCTATGCGTAATAGATGCCAGAACAGTTGGTTGTATGCAGATCTCAAGTCCATTGACAAGCGCTGAAAATCCCAGAACGAATGGTCATGCACTGTGAGTACAGGAACTGTTGACAAGCACTGGAGATGCTGGTACATGTGGTTATGGACTGGCCCACGCAGTTAGGGGGAAGAAAATAAATTTGCCCTTAAAAGAACAACTGGTAATTGCATAATATATAATCAGGTTAAAAACAGTGTCATAGTCCTGAAAAGGAAGACAGGGAGCAAGCGTTATAATGTTTCTGAGTGGGTGTAGAACGTCTACTACGACAGTAGATCGCACCCATAACCAAGCAGACCACAGGCCGCATATGGGTTTGACTGAAATGGCAGGACCTCATGAGAGTCGACTGCCGCACATGATCACATAGCAACCCGTCGGACTACCGGTTAGAGACGATCTACTGCTAAAACCAGTGAATCGCACAGTAACCAGACATAAAAATAGGAAACTTAAAAGATTCTTATCGAGGGTATGGGAAGACGGCATCATTCTGTTCTGAAGAACAGAGCCATTAAACAACCCAATGTTCTGTTGCTAACAAAAAGTGCATCAACCGCGCAACCAGGGTCCCTGTGTAACATAGAGAGAAAACCTATCACCAGTATTTACCCGAGACCTCCCCACAAAGTGCAATGTGGCACAAGGCTAGCCTTTTACGTGGGGAGTTCCGAATCCTTACACTCGGGCAAAAAATCCCCGCAGATTCCCAGACGGGACTCTGCCCTTCGGCATAGCCTGGTCTGGCTTCCTCTCTGCCCATTATTCGCATTTTACTGTTGACATAAAAAGATTTAGTGATTAGCTACTTCAATAATTAAATGTGTAAGCTCTCTTATGGAAACATTCTATAGCACATGGAATAATGGTGGGGAAAAGAGTACATTTACATAATAACAGACCAACTGATTTGCAATGCAAACATACCATTTAAGACAAAATTAACAAAAGGAAAGTTTAAAACAAGAGTTTCTTTTGTTAGACGTAAATTGTATGCACAACGAAATATTATATATAGCAACTTTATATTTAGCAGAAACTTACTTTGCTGGTGTGTTTTATGTGAAGCATTCGCAGCCTTTGTAGCTTCAGCGCGGAACGTTCATGTCAACAGTTCGAAAGAGGGAACCAGAAAGAGAGAATTACTTTAGGGTTTACGTGTTTTTATATTCGAGAGCTGCTGCTGATGCAAGGTTTATTTAAGCTGCTAAGTTTTATTATAAAGTTACTACTACTACTATCTTTAAAGTCACTACAAAGAGATTATAACAGAAAATACTGGAGGCTTTCCTGCGTCTTAACACGTTCATAATAAGTCAAAATTAGGATTGTTTCGAAGGGAATTAGACAAGAATATGCCTTTCAAGTAGTAGCAGATTCCATACTGAGTCAGCTTTTAAAGGTCTTCCTTAAGCAGTCAAGACATATCAAGGCAGTTCGAGTGAACATAGAAAACTCTTCTTTGTTCACTTCATTTGAAGACAATTATCTAAAGATTTCAAGGAGAAAGAATACTAGCGAAAAATGGTTCTCAGGCGCCTAAGTCCATCACACATTAATGGATAACAGATTTATTAAAACACAACTGTAAAGAATAAGAAACGAGATCTCTTTGACTGAGTTTGTTTAAACATCATCTGCCAAGGAAAAGCTCTTAGCAAAGAACGTTACCGAAACTTGACGACAAGGGCCATCCTATCCCAAGTTCAAAAAAGTTGTCAGCTGTTTTTCTATTTTTAAGAATGCTCATGATGGTTTATCTTCATTACAGTATTGACCCAGTTCCCTTTAGGGTAGTTGAGCTTCTTCTTTGCATGCCGTGCCTCCTCCTCAGGACGTAGTCGACCATGGCTCTCCACAATTTCCCGTCTTTTGTAGCTCTTAATAAATTTTGTTTTTTGTTAGTTTTCCTAAATCCTGTTCTACCCTCAACTGGAGCTCATCACATATGTTATGCGTTGTATTCCTCTGTCCCTCTTTTCCTCAAACTGTTCTGTAAGTATCAGATTCTCCAAGCCCTCCTTCCTCGTTATGTGCCCCAGAAACCTCAACTGTCTCTTCCTGATGGTAAGTATAAGTTTCCTTTTTGTTCCATTTTCTCTAAAAACGTCGTCGTTGCTCAGATGCTCAGCCCATGGTATCCTCAGTAACCTTTTGTAGAACCACAAAATCTCTGTGATAAACAGTCTATCTCATGCCGTTTGATGTCCCATTGATGATTTAACTGCCATCACCTACAGAATCAGTGAAGCACTCAATGGTAGCTTTGTCACGACAGCAATTGCCTTAGACATATCAAAGACTATTGACAAAGTAGGCATATAGAGTTGCTACACGAACACTTCAGTGACGCTATCTCTAGATGTATTTACACGATCATTGTTCTTTCTCTCAAGTAAGTCGTTGATGGTTCTTATGAAGAGTTGTGAAGCTTAGGTTATCAATGCAGCCATCTTCCAAGGCTCTCTTCTTGGTCCTAATCTATTTTTGCCTTTCATTAATGACCTGCCTCAGAATATCCATAGCTTATAGATAAATATTTATGCTGTTGACACCACTGTTTATGGATACATTCAAAAACAAAGACAATCAGAGCTTTGCAGCTGATCTCTTTTTTGTTCTTCTTGATGAAGCAGATAGAATTCTTGTTGAGACTTACTGCGACCATGCTCTGTTTGAAGTAGCATGCAGAGATTGGTTTAAATGCTTCAAAATAATGATTTTGATGTTGAAGATAAAGAACGCTCTGGCGCACCGAAAAATTTTGAAAACGAAGAATTGGAGGCATTACTTCATGAAGACTCATGTCAGGCGCATGTTGAACTTGCAGAATCATTAGGAGTTGATCATGCAACAGTTTTGAAACGCTTGAAAGCTGAATGATTCAAAAGCAAGAACATTGGGTACCGTACGAGTTGAAGCCGAGAAATGTTGAACGGCATCCTGTCACGTGCGAACAGCTGCTTCAACAGCAGAAAAGGAAAGGTATTTTGCATCGTATCGTGACCGGCGATGAAAAGTGGATACACTACGATAACCCTAAGCGTAAAAGTGAGGTAAGCCCGGTCATGCATCAACATTGGCGGCAAAGCATGGTTCGAAGTTTCTGCTCTGCATTTGGTGGGATCAGCTGGGTGTAGTTTATTATGAGCTGCTCTAACCGACCGAAACCATCACGGGAGATTGCTATCGACTACAGTTGATGCATTTGAGCCAAGCATTGAAGAAAAATGGTCGCTATATGAGCAGAGACAAAACAAAATGATTTTGCAACATGACAACGCTAAGCCACATGTTGCAAAAGGATGAAAAACTACTTGAAAACGCTTATATTGGGAAGTCCTACTCGACTCGCCATATTCCCTCGACATTGTCCCGTCCGATTATCACTTATTCCAATCGATGGCTGAACAGCACTTTCATTCTTATGAAGATGCCAAAAAATGGGTCGACTCAAAAGACGTGTCGTTTTTCCGACGTGGAATTCAAATGCTGTCAGAAAGATAGGAAAAAATAGTGGCTAGCGTTGGACAATACTTTCAGTGACATGTTTCTTATTATTTTTTGTAAATAAAACATTACTTTTCATGAAAAATCAGCGAGGACTTATTCAGGGTCTTAATATATATATATATATATATATATATATATATATATATATATATATATGTGTGTGTGTGTGTGTGTGTGTGTGTGTGTGTGTGTGTGTGTGTGTGTGTATGTGCGTGCGTGTGTTTTAAATACCTCTGAAAAAGGTAAAAACGCCTGCAATTTTAATTATTAAATTTGAATATTAATGCAATTTCCACGTTATAGGCAAAATAAAATTAATGAATCTAGCTAACCAACTTCTTTTAATTTGTTTTTATTTGGAAGAGATAGGAGTGTACGTGTTTGTCTGTGTATGAACATATTTGTGTGTGTGTGTGTGTGTGTGTGTGTGTGTGTGTGTGTGTGTGTGTGCCAAGGTCTGTGTGTAAAAGTGTGTTTGTGATATGTACGAATGCGCATAAGTATGTGTACTTGTATGTGTATGGTATGTATGTGCGTGTGTACAGAGCTATAGCTCTATGAACAAAATGTGTTTGCGGGAATGTGTGCATCTGTGCGGATACAAATCCGAAATACCAGTCATTCATTAACAAACAAAATTCACACCGATTAAATATCAACTTGAGTTGAGAAAGAAAGGAGGAAAATTTTTTAAAAAATGCTATTTCCTCTAAATTTGATCGAAAAAGAAACAATTTTCATCACGGTGAATAAACATTCAGGATTGAAGATCTTTTTTTTTTCAAATCAATCTTTTTTCTTTTATGATTATTGTCTGAAATAAGAATTAACCGAAGGTACTGTGGAGGTTGGAGGTATATTCACTCACACCATGTGGTCATAAAAATTGGAGGAAAAACTGAACAAACATACACAATAACAATAAGAAAAAAAATAGTAAATTGTATGGTAATTTCAATTTTGTGTGTGTGTGTGTGTGTGTGTGTGTGTGTGTGTGTGTGTGTTACGTTAGAACTGTGATAATGTTCATGTTATAAAAGGGACTAAGTCACTCCGTAATATCACAAGTCCTATCACGGACTGTAGTGGAACGTCGGAATATTGTTAGAAAGTGAGTGTAAGGCCGAGGCTTTGGCTGGGGTCAATATTCCACAAACAATTTTTAGTACAAATATGTCATACATGGCATAAGACAAAGATGAAAGAATGACGTCGAGACAATATTTAAAACAGGAACATTTCCAAAATGTTTATATACAAAATATATACAAAAATGAGTGTTGTATGAATGGTTGATCATGATATTGGATAGTTATTGTTCATGTGGTTCGAATAAGGTTTGATTGAATAGTTCTGTTGGGATAGTCCATACACTGTTGACACCCCAAAATTTTAAATGAACCATTCCTGTATCATGTGTTGGCGAATCGGGTCCGTCGAGGCTAAGTCTACCAATCAGGTAGGTCGGTGCATATTCCCGCCAAGGCGCGAACTTTGCAACAGGAAGGAACGCGGTTCCCTTTAGAAATTCAGTAGTTTGCACGAATCTTTGAATCGACACAAACGCACGTTTCGTCGATCAGCGAAAATATGTCTTCAAGTCAACTCGCCACAGCTACCTTTTGAAACCCAGCGAATCTGAATTCTAGAACAAGAAAAACTCCATTTTCTATAGAAGCAAACTCATCGAAATGAACGTCTGAGATTAATATAATACAAGAGTTGATTTTCCCATTCAACTACGAGACAAAAATATTATCTCACTCAACATAAAGGTACGCTACTTTGTACGACTTATTTTTTCCTTTCCTGCACACACACATTACACCTTGAAGCAATCGTTAAATTGTCGTTTGGCAACAATTTAATTTTCTGTACAAACAATTAATTTCGACCGAAGAACATGAACTATAAACTTCCCGTTCATACATTCAACAAATTTACAAACCATAATTTGTATATAGATGTGTATAATAATAATTTGAATTTGTTTCTCGTTCAAATATTGTGTTCGTCATTATTTGTTCTTTTGTTCTGTATTGTATGATAAATGTTTGAACAATTTCTCCTAAATTTGTTTGTGGAAAAATAACACGCAATTTACCATGGCCTTCTGAATAAACCCCGTTTATTCATTGATTATCTAAAAATTCACCGACCTTTCCACTACAGTTCTTTGATTGGAATGGACAGTTTGTACGAAATTAAACTTGTGACAGAAACGACAATTTAGCGATCTGCTTAAAACGTAATGTGTATGCGTGAAAGAAGGAATAGTTCAAACGAAGTAGCGTACCTTGTATGATGAGTAAATATTATTTCTTGGTAGTTGATAAAATAACAACTTTACAAATATTACTCGAAGAGTTTGTTGTGTACCAAGCTAATGTTATAGCTGAGTTTGCTGTAGTTGATGGGAAGTTCTTAGATGAAGAATTCTGGACGGTGGGAATTCTTTGAGTAGCTGGCGAGTGAGTTAGTTCGAATCACTGAGTTAAGCGACGAAAAATCTGTTCCTGTCGGAAGCTGTGTATCTCGCAGACTAACTGAAGATCAAAAACCTGGTTCCTTGCTTGTTCCAAAATTCGTATTTGGCGGGAACATGTAACGAGCGATGTGGTTGGTCGATTTACAAACGAAGGAATTGGTTAGCTAACATCAGTGATATGAGAATAGTTCATTATGACATTGGGGTATTGTCGGTGTAAAGACGATCCCAATATTACCCCCCGGAGATTAATGGTTGGGTAACAAGCATTAATATGTCTCGTAAGACTTATACTTGGCTGGCCAATGTACATGCCTTCCTGCTCGGGTCTGTACATTACTATCACTTGAGGTGGGTTTCGAAGATAGTGTTGGTTGTAAATCTGCCTGTACCGTCTCCGTTTGTGAATCTGATAATGAGTAGTTGTCAATATATGCAGGTTTTAATCGGTCTATAGAGACTGTCTGGTGTTTGCCTGCGATATCTATAGTAAAGTATTTGGAAGCTGTCTGCATTACCTGATAAGGTCCTGGATAGTTTGGTGCTAATGGTCGTTTAACCATGTCACGTCGTACAAAGACAAATTTAGCTGAGTGAAGATCTGATGGAATATAATATGGTCTGGTACACGATTTTATAGGAGTGTAAATAATATCAGCCATTTTTCTTTTCAGATCTACCACGAATTGATTTGTCGGTGATGATACTGGTGTAGTGTTGAATATCTGACCAGGTAGGGTCAGAGATGTACCAAATACTAAATCAGCACTAGAACATTTCAAATCTTCCTTAATGGTGTTGCGTAACGCTAGCATGCTAAGTGGTAGTTTGTCTACCCAAGTACGTCTGTTATGTACTGCCGCCAGAGCAATGTCGCTGTGCGTAGCACGACGCTTTCAAGGAGGCGGCCTGTTTCACCTAGAATCAGGTCGGGGTTGCTGTTGGAGCCGATATGATGCGAAACCCGAAATCGGCGATGAGAACAGTGCATCACTGAAGACCACCCTTGATGCATCTAAAATGTATGACGTAACTAAAAAAAAATGTCTATGAAATCGTTCTACCAACCCATTTGCACACGGATGATAGGCTGTAGTGCGTACGTGCTTAATTCCAAGGAGATTTGTAAATTCGGAGAAGAGAGTTGACTGAAATTGGGGTCCTTTGTCGGTAGTAATAACCGATGGGCATCCGAACATAGAGATCCAGTGCACAAAAATTGCATTGGCTACCGATTCAGCTGTGATTGTTTGCAGTGGCATCGCAACCGGCCAATGCGTGAATCTGTCTATTATTGTTAGGATGTATTCGTAGCCTCTGATGTTGTCTAAAGGACCAACTATGTCGACATGAAGATTAGTAAATCTTCCATCAGGAGAGGGAAATGACGAAAGAAGAGCTTTCGTGTGCTTGTTTACTTTGGTGGTTTGGCACCGTATACATGTGCGGGCCCATTGCTTAATATCAGAAGCCATACCAGGCCAGACAAATCAGGCTGATATGGTCCGCCACGATGCATTGCCACCAGGATGTGATTGTTCGTGAAAATGATTAAAGACATCTCTGCGCATAGAAGGTGAGATATAGGGACGAGGATTCCCTGTGCTGACATCACAGTATATCAGCCTGTCTGTTTAAAGGTAAAGGGCGTTTTTCTAGACACAATGATGTGTCTGCTTTTACTGCTTGCAAAGTATCATCCTGATCCTGCTCATCTGCCAGAGTGTCGAAATTTAGGGTAGAGGTTTGAATTGAATTTAAACCAACCCTAGAAAGGGTTTCAGCGACAGTGTTACTGCTGCCTTTAATGTATTTAATGTCTGATGTAAATTGCGAAATATAATCGAGATATCTGATGTCTCGAGGATTATGCTTATCTACCTTAGCGTTCAGCGCATAAGATTTATGATCAGTGAAAACTAAATTCACGACCTTCGAGAATGTGTCTGTAATGAACGTCTGATTGCAAGATAAATAGCGAGTAGTTCTCGTGAGAATGTACTGTATTTTTGTTGAGCTTTATTTAATTTGAGAGAAAAGAATGATAACGGTTTTTCTATACCGTCTGTGACTTGGTGTAAAACTGCGCCAATCGTATTTGAAGAAGCGTCAGTTGTTAATGTTAACTTGCTATCATCGAAGAAGTTACATATGAAAGCTTAGAAAAATTCTTTAAAGATTGCTTAGCCTTTTCGAATGCACTAAGTCCGTCTGCTGAAAGAGCTATGTTAGAATTCTTTTTCTTGTGTTTAGCTAATAAGTTCGTCAATGGCAAAAGAATAGAGGCACATCGCGGTATAAATTGTCTATAATAATTTATCATGCCAAGAAATCTTCGTAATTGCCTGATAGTTTTAGAAATTGGAAATTCGCTAATAGTGTCAATTTTATCGTGTAGGGGAGTTAACCCTTGTTTATCAATAATATATCCCAGAAAAGTGAGTTTGGGAACTGCGAAAACACGTTTGTCTAAATTTAGTTTTAATCCGAAGTGTTGAAGGCGTTCAAACACTTTTTCTAGGTGAATCTCGTGTTTGTGCATATTTTTACTTGCGATAAGTACGTCGTTAATGTATGCATAAGTAAACTCGAAACCACGCAGTACTTCATCTATCAATCTTTGGAACGATAGAGGTGCGTTTCGTAGTCTGAATGGCATTCGTGTAAATTCGAAAAGTCCGAAGGGTGTAGTAACTGCTGTTTTTGGAATGTCCGAAGGCTCGATTGGTATTTGAAGAAAAGCTTTCTTCAGATCAAGCTTCGTGAAAACATTCGCGCCTTCTAGCGACAACGCAAAATCCTTAATATTCGGTATAGGATATTTATCTGGAGTAGTTTGTGCGTTTAGTAACCTATAATCACCACACGGACGCCATGTACCTGCGTCTTTCTTAGGTACCATGTGCAGAGGAGTGGCGTAGGGACTGGATGACGGCCTAATAATCCCTAGCTTCAGCATATTTTCGAATTCCTCTTTAGCTGGGTGTAGTTTAACGTAACTTGTCAGGGTGCAATCTCCGTGGTGGTGTATGAACAGGTGAACCGTTTGTGTTGATACAGTGCGTTGTATTATGTTTAATAGGTTCCGCTAACGTTGACGGTGTCAGTAAGGACTTATATTTGTGTAGAAGCTTTTCACTTCCATTGATTTTTGGAATGAGTGTGGTTAAACCCATCGTGAACTTGGAAGTTCTAATTCCATACTTCTTGAGTTTAGTAACTGAGTCTGTAACCGTGCGAGATGCTAATTCCACCGAGAGGTTATAATGGGCGAGAAAATTCGCGTCTAATATTGGTATGTCAACGTCAGCTATGAGAAATGTCCAAGAGAATTCGCGTCTCAATCCTATGTTAAGTTTGAGGAACTTCTCACCATCAGTTTTGATTGATGTCCCGTTAGCAGCTTGTAATTTTAACGTAGACTCTTCTAACTATGTAGATTTCACACTGGTCCGAGGGATGACACTAACCTGAACTCCAGTGTCTATTAAGAAGTTGAGATGACTGTTTGAATCTTGAATATAGAAAAGACGATTTGAGGCGGTGTTCTTGGTATCCAACGTCTTTAATGGGTACCAGGCTGTCATTTTCCCGTTTGAGTAGTCATCGAGGCACTGTTGAACGAACATGGCTGCCGGCAATGTCTAGCAATGTGGTACCAGCATAAGGTAGTATGGCGGTTTCTGGAGTGGCGTGACGAAGATCTATTGTGTCGAAAAGTACTTCTAGGCGTCGAATTATGACTATGCCAGTGCAAAGGAATTCAATTTCTCTCGAGAAAACATCTCTGCAGACACCATATTCCGTGTCATTAATACTTTCCGGCTAAAGATATATGCACAGAATACCAGTCAATCTGAGAAAGAACAGTCAAAGGTCCAACAGTCCTAGAACCTTCTTCAAGACAACACATGATTTTGAAATTCTCGAAGATACATGTCATGAACACTGAGTTTGAAATGGTGTGCAACTTACCAAAGTCATAATGTGTTACAGCCACTATACAGAGAAGTATTCAAAAACATAAAATTGGTACCTCCACTTGCTCGCTGAAAAATACAGCATAGTGTAGCGTACGTACCAAATATAGCGTCGGGTCGATTCACTAAATATAGCGGGTAGACCAAATATATAGGTTCTACTATTATTTATATTAACGATTCTTCCACGTACAGGATTCAAGAAATAATAACAACAACTCCAATTTGTTAACCAACAAATATATATTGAATAAAATACAACAACAAAGCATGAAATAAAATCGTATTCACAATGTAGATTAAAGTGAAGAAAGTTCTTTCCCTTTGATTGTAGATTGATTGTACTCAACCGTTTGAAGAAAGCTCTCTTGTGAGATAAATGTTCCGAAATAAATGTTAGAACAAAGTTTGCATGTGAAGAATGAATAACACCAAGAATACAATTGCTTGAAATGTGTTGTGAATAAACTGGTTTGAATCAACAAAGTTCTGATTGATTGTGCCTGGCGAAAGTTACAGAAAGAAAATGTAAGTTTGTAGTTACGAAATTCTTGTGTCTGTGTGTGCGTTAGAGTGTGATGAGCAATATCGTGAATTTGTGTTGACGGCTGATATCTTACTGGATCTTTCTGACCATACTGACGACTTGCGAAAAGTCGCCCTATTTAAGGAAAAGAGGTAGGCTCCCACGGAACCGCGGAAAAACTTGATCTTACATTAAAAATATGTGATTGGTTAAAAATTAACCAATCACTACACACGTACTAAACAGAATAGGTAAGTATGCTCAGAACCAAAAGATTCAAAGGAACGACTGCGATGGCTAAATTGTCCTATACAAAGGTAGTAGTAATTTATTAGCCAATCGCAGGCGAATAAAATGACTTGGAGTGTATGCGGGTGTGAAAAACATAGCAAACGCTATAATAGCATGATGGGAAAAGGCCCCAAACTTAATAAAAACAAAGTTTTATCGTTAAAAAGTTTATGTTATTATTAAGAGAGAAAAAAACAAAGTATTTTTTAATTATTTTTTTCAAAAAATTTTAATCCTTTCTAGCACATTCAAAATTTTGGTTAAAAATCTTGTTTTTTTTTACATGATAGCGAGACGAAATATAATTACGATTACTGGTTTTGCGCTTTTTTCCATTGAAAGACAAATTGGTTTGGAAATTATTGTCAGGTTTTAATGAAAATTTCAGGACTTATTCACAAATAAATGCAATTATTTTTTAAATTTTTATTTTAGAAAATCTTGGTAATTTTTTTTTTACATATGTTACCCTCCCCCCACCCCTTACTTAATTTCATTAAATTTAGAAAAATTAAATTTCCTTTCCAAATTTTTTTATTAGTTAAAAGACGGCGGAGAATGTAAATCCACGATTTTTTTCCGAAAATCTACTCCGAATGGTCAACTAAAATGTAATAAAACTATGACATTAGAAGCTTTTAATTACTTTTATAAATATGACTTATTAAGGACAGTATTGTCTTAAGAAAAATGTTTCTCGATGAATAATGAATTTTTACAAGAATTGTTTTCATTTTTTAAATTTTAATTATAATAATTTATAATAATTTAAAAATCGTTTAAAATTCTTCATTACTTCCTTTCTTTTAGGTGATATCGTAATTAAGTGGAAATTAAATTTACGAATCAAAAATTAAAGAGCTTAATATGTCGTTTTGCACAAGGATTTTTTAAATAATTTTTAATTTATTTTAGTTTAAACGTTTCCATTTTTCTATGTATGGTAGTCTATACATGACATTATTATTAAAAGGACAGGTTTTGTAAGAGTTTTCCTAACTTTACTGAGAAATTCGCTTGTCTGCACTTCTTTATTCATTTCGTGTTTACGTCTCAACAGGCTATGCACATTATATCTTCAAAGTTTGAAAACTTTAAATTAAGTTACTTTTTAATTTCTATTTCACTAAATATTTTTATTTTATGTATTTATTTTAGTGCAGGTCATCTTCAAACGTAAGTTTATAACGCTGTAGTAACTAAAAGTCAATAAAATATTAGATAATTGCTTAAAATATTATGTTAATTTGTAAAAATTACTAGGTAGTTAAAAACCAAAAAATGCGTTCACTAACATTTCATAAATTTCTGTCAATTCTGTTCATCCATACTTAGGTGTCAACACCTTAACCCGTCAATTACATCAATCAATACCTCAGAAAAAAACATGACCTGTTGTTAAAAATGCTTCTATACTACGTTTTTTATGCTATAAGTAATATTTATTTCAAATCAGATTAATTTAACTTTAAATTTGCTAATTTTCCTCAAATAACGTGTCACAAATACATATTTTACTTTTCGAAGATTTTCAAAGCCGATAATTAAATTTTGTTTACAAATGTCGTAAAACGTGGAAAATGGCCGTTTGTAATGGATTTTGTGAAAGCGATCAAATAATTGACATTGCAATCTATATAATTTCTATTTAAAATACACCAGAGTATTTTGCTTACAGGAAATAGTAAATTTAATCATTTAGCTTTCAAATAAAGCTAAAATTAAATCTTCAAGAATACTTTTTGATTTTTAAAAATTCATTTTAAACGTTAGGTTTCAGAAGTTTATACCAAATTATCTCCCTTTGGTTGAGATGAAGTCACATGGATCACGTAACGACCGCTTAGTGACATCAGTTTATACTGAAGAAAGCGGTCAGTCATTTAGTTATCCGCCTGAAGTCAACACAAGCAGTTTACTCTTTTAGCAAGGGCAAATGTTAAATTTGACCACCCAAGTGACCTGCCATGGGACTGCATAAAAGACCTTACTGCCGTTTGAGCGCTGTAATACCCTCACTAGAAAAAATATAGAAACTATCTCCGGCAGGCCGTCTTCATGTTACCCATAATTCACTGTTTTCCCTTTGGTAAATATCTTCTCACCAGAGAAATAGAAGATAAATCCGGGCCGCTAGGTTTCCTGTCAGAAAATATGAATATGGCTTCTTCAGAAACATAGAAGAATGCTCCGACAACTGGAATTCCCGTTGGGAGTTATTACAAGTAAGACCCTCTGTCTCTCTCTTTGCTAATCTTTCACATTGCTTGTTGTTGTATACGTGAGGTTTTCTGTGGGACAAATGTAAATATTTATATATAATTTTGGGTATGACTCAGAAATATAAAGAACTCTTGGAGAACAAGATATGTTTGTATAGGTGTTATTATATCATGGATATAGTAACAAAGTATATTTATCATTCTTTTTCTTTCAGCTATTCTGTTCCGTCCATATATTAAGGTGTTATTATATCCATAATATAATAACGAAGTATGTTTATGATTCCTTTTCTTTCAACTGTCCTGTTCCGTCCATGTATTAAGGTGTTATTATATCATGGATATAATAACAAAGTATGTTTATCATTCCTTTTCTTTCAACTGTCCTGTTACGTCCATGTATTAAGGTGTTATTATATCATGGATATAATAACAAAGTATGTTTATCATTCCTTTTCTTTCAACTGTCCTGTTACGTCCATGTATTAAGGTGTTATTATATCATGGATATAATAACAAAGTATGTTTATCATTCCTTTTCTTTCAACTGTCCTGTTCCGTCCATGTATTAAGGTGTTATTACATCATGGATATAATAACACCCATATTGAGGAAACACAAATAGGAAATTCCTTTCTAGCATGTCACTCTCATTAAAGGACTTAGAATCATCAAATACAGAAAATTAAATCTCTGGAATTTTTTTTAAACAGATGATGGAAAAATATGACATGGAAATGTGAATATTGTGACTGCATAGTGAAATTTTATGCTGATTATTTTTTTTTAATTTTAACGCTAAATAAAATATTTTTAAAAAAAGAGGAAAATATGGTTAGAACCAAAAACAAAGACTGTCGTATTGCTATGTCATATAAATCCTCCAATATGGCAGTGAACGCTTGCCACTTTCCTTTACACTTGAGACAATAGAAATGTTGTTCTACAGAAATATATTTTTATTATTTCAAGGCAATAAAGCCACTAAAACGCAAGAGGTTACCGAGTTTAAAAGAATATGAGGAAAATGAAAACATTATTAATGAGCGAGAACAATAAAAGAACAAGAATTAACAAGACAGAAGATAACGATTGATATTGCATTTCAATTTTTGAAGATCAAAGGCAATAAAGCCACTAGGATGCGATGGGTTACTGAATGATAGAGAATATGACAAAAACTATTATTAATGAGAGAGGGCAATAAAAGAATAATAATTAAGAAGACAGAATATAACGATTGATGTTGAATTTAAATTTTTGAAATCAAAGTGGACCGGAAAGCAAGAAGAAACTGTTAGCATAGAACTTACGGTTATATCTAGCCATTTCAACCGTAAAATAGTGAAACGTCGCTAGCAGTCTAGTACTGCGCTTAAATTCGTATCTCGTTATCAAAGAGGAAAGCTCTTCAGAACAATTACCATAGAAATATTTATAGAAATGTACAATAAATCTACGTTACGGCGGCGAGAAAATAATATCAGTAAACTTAGCAACTGATCCAATCTTTTTCATATCAGCGGAAAACGTTAGCCCAAGAAGACGCAGTGAGTCACTTTCCTGGAGGTTTGCATCAGTCATGCAAATGGAAACCATAAATGGTTCTTTAAGTCAATTAATAAAGAACGGTTTCATTTTGTAGGCGTTGAAATTAACAAGCCATCTTGTCCTAGTTAGCAGCAGATTGTAGGTACTGTTTTTAGATCAACAGCCAATTTGACCTTATCGAATCGATCATACTTATCATTAAGACAGGAGTAAATAGTTGTATCATCAGCATAGATGCCGACTTGATAAATAGTGACGTTGGTCGTTGGTTAAAATTAGGAACAACGTAGGTCCAAGGATAGAGCCGTGTGGAACACCCGCATTAAAGCAAAACGATCTAGAAGAGTGGCCGTTCAAGAATACCTTCATTTAATTAATAAGAAAAATTAAAGTAAATCAAAAATTCGTTCAGAAATACCGTAAACTTTCAACTTGTGAAGGAGACCAACATGTCAAACCCTGTCAAACGCCTTCGAGATATCCAAAGCAACAGCTGAAGCTTCACCAATCTTATCTAAAGCTTGACAGACTCTTTCAGCAATAACCGTTAACATATCGATCTAGAGCAGCGAATGCTATATTGCTTGTCTAAAAGAAGACTCTAAGAGATGAGATGCTTAACCAACTCAGAGTTGATTAGAGACTCTAGTAACTTTGCCAAAAAAGTTGACGGCTAATGGGCCGATAGTTAGAATGATCAGACGGTTCACAGACGGTTCACAGAAGGGAATTTCCAACAAGTAACAAGCCATTTATTGGAGAGTTTAGAGCGAGCATGAGCTAGTTCAAGAGCACATTTCTTAAGGAACATTGCAGGATACCATCAAGTCCACGTGCTTTTGTGGGGAAAAGTTTAGAAATGATAGCAGAAATTATGGACGGGGTTATGTGTGTACCATACACCAGTTTTAAGTGGAAAGTTAAGAATAGAATTTGAAGAGAATTTACTAGCAAAACATTTTGCTTTATCAGCAAAAGATTTTAACACCTCAAATTGGGTGAAGAGAGTGAGGAGATTGAAAATTTACTCTTATTTAACACTATCACAGAGCCACCAGTCGTCACAAAAACCCAACTTGCCTTATTCTGTCAGCGAACAAAGACTTAGCCACTTTGAGGAGACGTTTACAATTATAACGAGTGGGCACAAAACGGTGCTTATTGTAATCGGAACTATTACTGTGGTACACTCGAGGAAAGTGATTCCTGTGAACCATAGCGGCTGAACTGGCAGGTCTGAATCAAGGAGAACATTGTGGTTTCACCTGGTATTTCCGAGAAGGTACAAAAGCATCGATAGCGTTTTGGGCCGATTCTGAGAATATCATTAACGGAAGATATGCACAACGAGGAAATTTTAAGGAAAATTGAAACAAAACGGACATATATACTTAGAATCATAAATACTTGAAATTTCTATGACATATCATGAGGAAAGAAGGGTCAGAAAATCTGAAAGGCACATGACATATTGAAGGTAAGAGGGACGTTCGGGAACAGTAATTAACCTAACAAGCTTGTGTACATGCATAGCAGAACAGGATGCCGCATAGATAGATATATGCGGAAATAAGAATCAACACTGCATGGAAAGTGTCAGTTTCACGCCTGAAGGGATCTTCCGACAATGTCTCACACGGTATGAATATCGTTTGTATCACATCGTTTGAAGATCACTTCAGTCATCATGCAGTGTTGATTTCTATAGCCACAATGGCTCTATCTATAAATATTCCACCTCCCTACATATATATATAAATATAATATCTGCTCAATACACAAAATGATAATGTGGCATTAGAGTTTTCTGGTTCTTTAAAGGAAAACAGATTGCCAAATATAATTACTTCATGGTCAGACAGTTTTGAAACTTTCGAGCAATTCCTGTGTTCGTTCTTTGGCAACCATTATGTTGTCATCTTCAAAGATTTTCCTTTGTAAACTTTCATGACATGAAGAATACTTTGTCTTCTTGGAGACATTCTTGATATCGACCATTTTTGTTTTTACAGTTTTTAGAAAATGGACTGAATTATTTAAAATTTATTCAGTTTTGTTTTGTTTTTTTATTTTTTGTTTTTTGTGGCACTGAATTCAGTTTATGAATCGATAGATTATTTGGGCAAACATCTTACTTTGGTCAATGTTACGGATAGTGGACTCTTCGTCTTTCCTCAGGCGTGTATCGTATCTAGTAACCGTCAATGTTTTGTGTTTTTACTAATTACCTCATTTTTATTGAATCAGGCAATTAGAGTTCCCTGATTTAAAACAGTTTTATTGTCTGACTTTTTATGCAAATTGTAAGACCGACAATAAGTGGAACTAATTTTATTGAATGTGTAGTGAGTCCTGATAAAAATAAAATATATAAACAAAAAATTTTAAAAAAATCAAATTAAAATAAAAAGCAGCCGCACTTTCTTTTAAAACCCTTCTCTCTCTCTCTCTCTCTCTCTCTCTCTCTCTCAACTTCTCTCTCTAAACTCTCTATATACTTCTCTCTATATAATTCTTTCAACCTACGAGAAGGCAACCATCAAATAAAAAGAGGAAGAAGAAGAAAAGACTAAAAACACCGGAAGTTTGCAGGAACTGAACTTACTTATTGGTGACTGAAAATACTTCAAATCAGGGAGTCTCCACACATAACTCCCGTTATAAAAAATGAGAAAGAAAGGAACGCTGGAAAATAATATAATTTGGCCAGTCAAAAAAATTGACACAAAGTGGCTTTTAATATTCGCGCCGAATTCTCGAGCCTGGTCAAAAAGGATAAAAACCTGACACCCCTGACAAAAAGATGGGAGCAGGAGAAGACGGAACAAAAGAACGCAGCCATGCGTGACGCGTAAAGAAGCAGTCAAACGGTCATCTGCTACTATCATTTCCGCCCTCTTCAGAGCCGAATAAACACAGCAGATTAACATCGACCTAATTTCGGAAATTGCTACTATCCTTACCATGGTCTTACATCAAAACGGTCATTTCCCAGACTGCTATCAACGAACTTTTGCTACGCCGAATACCAAAGGACTTACTTTTCACTCTAAACAAAAATTAAAAATATCTAATTTATGTTAAACCCTTGAGTCAGTTGGTTTTATTCGCAAAATTTCCAATAAAATAATCACACTACCACCTATCCACGCTGGCAACGTTCTGATATGAACACGTGTGTCACAAACGTATATCTACCGTGCAAGTATAAAACTTCCCAGCTGGGAATTCTCTCCTGAAATAATATCGGGGAAATTCTTTCAAGTGCCCACGTTGAAAATAATTTGTAATTCCATTTCATGTGATCAAATCTGATTGAAGGCCATGTCAGTTAAAATATTACACAAAGACAACAATGTGAATAGAAGTAAAAAAAACAAAAAAACATTACGTTTTTGTAAACAATGACACCAAGCATGAAGTATAAAGAGAAAAGTACCTGTTTAAAAGCAAACAAATGTTTTGTAATTTTGTTTATTAAACAATTTCATCGGAATAAGAAAAATAATCCGTGGAAATATTCATATTTCCACGGATTATTTTTCTGTTCATTCATGTTTCTGTTCCAGAAAAATACAAAACTAAAAACAAAAAAAATCAATGATTCATCAATAATCAATGAGCACAAATTCGATGTATTTTCCTTCAAGTTTTCTTTGGCGATTCGTTTTATGGGGATTAGGATTAGTAATATCCAGAAAATAATAAACGGACATTTTTTCGAGATTGCCATTTGAATTTATTCCACCATTAAAAATTTACAGATTTTCTTTCGATCACTAAAACATTCCAGTAACGTCAGAAGTTAAAAAGAATCTTTCAAAGTTTTTCGAGAAAAAAATCCAGATTCTTTGAATGTGGGAACGAAAATTTACTCTCTTGTTGAAGACTGTGATACGAAAGTAATACATTTGTTGGATCGTTATTTTATAACGTCTCCCTAAGCCAAGGAGCTCTCAGACAAGAATAAATACGAGGTACGAAAGCGAAATGAAAAGGGCGCTAAAATTCGTTTACTAATTTTTATTAAATGAAACAATATAACATAACATAAACATGGCATTTACAGTTAATGAGGTTTGCACTCAACAAGATTACTACCTTTGAGTTAAGGTGAAGGGAGGTCGTCAACTACCATCTATGGATGCTTTTCTTGCCCATGATGCGAGTCTGAACGTTTATTGTAGCACATATTGCTCTAATCTCTTCTCTAGACCGGACTGGTATCTAACTGTGGCAAGGGCCTTAATCTGTCTCGGTTGTATCTACTACAGGCATTAACCCACCTTACTTATCTGCTCGCAAAGTGGAGTTTTCTATCTAAAACCCTACACGGTGATACGACGACGATATGAAAGTTATATAGAAAGGCCACACTTCTAGTTCCATCCAAATTAATGCGGGGGTTCTCCAGGGTCCTGATTCACTCATATGTTGTATTCCTCTCTCGGTCATCTTCCGACCGGGTGACCACTAGTTGGTTTGTTTGGAGGTAAAATGAAAACTTCAACAAAAGGGATTTTTAACTTATCTATTTTATTAAACACGTCGACGTGTACATTTTTTAATTAGCCAGTGGGTTTGCTATCCCACCCCACTGGGGAGGAATTTCCACACACGAAATTAACACGTCTGCATTCTTCAACGCGTAAAACTTAACTCCCCGAAAACATTTTCTATCTCTCTAACATTTCAACGTTCGGCACAGCCAATCATAATCGATATTCCTATTTTGTCTGCCATCTGACCTTAAGGTCAGCCTCAGAAGGTATGAGCCAAATACACTGCCACTAAAAAATAATAGTCTGAAACTATTATTTAACAACACAACTATTTACTTCAGGGCCAGATTAACCTTTAGACTAGCATAGGCTGCATCCTAGGACCTCTCAAGCTTTTATAAAGCAATGATTTTATTTTTATAGATGTTATAACTATAAATAGTTTCATAAACTGAAATTATATGAATATGACAAACTCATATTTATTTTAATTGTATTACTGTTATGATGCTGGTTATAAAATCTTTTTTTTTACTACGGTTGTGTTGAAATATTTGCTAATTTGGTTTGCAATAAATAGTAAAAAGGAATAGTTTTATTGACAACAAAATATAGCTATTTTAGTTTATTTAAAGAAGTTTCCTTCAAGCTATGGAAATATCATGAGTAAAAATAGGCAAGACGAGTGCGGGCGAGTTAGTGGGTGGCTTTGTCTGAGGAGGCCCCATAATTTCATTAGCCTTGGGATCCAAAAAGGTTATAATCTGACCCTGCATGTAAATAGTAAGTCCGATAGGTCCGACAAAGTAAAATTGACAGCTGATATCGATGACGATTTTCAATCAGTTATTAACTGGAGCAAGAAATCGCTTTTAAATTTTAATGCCTCTAAAATGAATCTGTTGCCTTTTATTTATCGTAAAGAACCATGATGCCAATTTCCAGGGAACCAACTCATTACACCATTCGGTATCCTTCTTTCCACTAACATGAAGTGGAATGATTATATTGAATCAATTGTTAGGACTGCCGCTAAACTAGGCATTGGTTCATTATGTCGTGCCTGACCTTTTTTTTTTCTCGCCCAAATCTACCTTGCACGTTTATAAATCTACCATGATTTGAATACTGTTATCACAAACGACCTGGTGTTCCTGCTATATATCTCGAGATTCTTGACGAAATCCAAAGAAGGGTTTGCAATTTTATCGGTCCTGTCCAAGCATCTCGATTTCACTACCTCCCTACCCCACCCCGCCGTAAGATGGCTACCCTTTGTCTTTTCTATAAATATTTTTATGGCAATTGTTCTGATGAGCGTTCCTCCTTTGTACCCTGACTGCAAGAATTTAAGTGTGCTACTAGATTGGCAACTAGGTCTCATCGTTTTACTTTTAAAATAATTATACTTTATAATTTCTTGCTTGTGGAAATATCTTCCAGCTTCTTGCTTCTGCTATATGAACGTGTGTTTTCGCGTTACGAAGCGTATGGTGACAGAACAAAGAAGAAACAATGAACAATTAAAAAAAACAATTGTATTAACATAAGATATAATAAATGAAAAATCAGGGTAGATATCTCTCGTATAAGAAAAGGAGATGGGTGGAGTTGTAAAAGGCGTCCAGTGAGGCGTATGGATAGAAGATGGGGGGTAAGTTGTGGCTCACTGGCGCGACGGCGTTGGCGAACTGGTCGAGTCTGAAGTGTATGAAGTCTCATGAAGATGCTGTCCAATTGTCGAATATCCATTTGCTCGGCTTTTGTGTACTTTTTGAGGCTCAAATCGGCTCCAGTTTTATTGTGTCTCTTTAGGCGGGAGTGGGGAGAAATTCTGAATTGTATCGCTTTCCTTTTCTTTTTTTCTTTTTTGAGTGTGTGATTAGACGGAAGATATGTGTGGAGCCTTTGCGCAGCTGACGGATTTTTAGTTCAGTTTTGGGTGTTTGAAGCGTTCACATCCAGACAGTGGTGGATATTAGTGTAGCGTGAAGATCTGACTTTAGGAAGGATGTAACACTTCCCTGTTACCTACAATTTTCAAAGATTTAAGTGCAACATCAATCGCTATTTTCTGTCTTCCAGAGTCCTGTTCTTTTATTGTCCTTCCCGCTCACTAACGTCTTTCTCAAATTCTTTTCCCACTCAGCATTCCAGCGGAAATATTGCTTTACATCGGCTGAAACGATTTAAAAAAAGAAATAAATTTAACGTAATCGTTTTCCGAAGACCCTAGCAATTTAATAGATTCTGCTATTCCTATCGTTGATTTTAACTGCTATTCGATTTGCCCAACGCCGTCCCGGAAAAGTTCAGTCCAGTAGCATTATAGCAGGCTCGCTTATTTTAGCTATCCACTTAAGAAAAGCTTTCCGCTTTTGTGAACATCAAAATTAGATGAAAGCTTCGAAGAGATCAATGCATAATGAACATATTGAACTAATTCACATGTCAAGACACGAGCCTTTCTGACAGATTCCAAGCGCTCACAAGACAGTAAGGAATCTGTCATAATATTAACAAGATTCTTTTCCTCTTCACTAGGCATGTATTACCTTCGGTTTGTATATTTCTTTCCCAAGGCTTCGACGTGTTGATTGTTCTTTGTTAAAGAACAGTCACCAACCAAAGGTGAAGAGAATATCAAATGAAATTCATTTGTCGATTCATAAAAAAAAGAGAAACGAAAAAAAACTTCTGGGTATTTTTCGTTTCTAAGAAGTGAATTTTCAGAGATATACAAGCTGCATTCGGAATCAATTAAGATTCTTTTCTGTCTTTGTAAATGAATAATTACGATATTCAGATATTGTTCATTTGTGATATTGATTTTGATGGGAATATTTTTATTAGGTTCATAAAAATATTTTTTAATAATCAATATCATAAATGAACACCTCTGTAATATGAAAGACATACTTCTCGCGTATGACCTCCAGTACAAATGGTTGACATATACTTATATGACTTAGAATATATATATATATATATATATATATATATATATATATATATATATATATATATATATATATATATATATATATATATATATATATTGGTGCATGTTTCATTAAATAATATAGACAAGTGCTGTGTATGTAAAGTCTTTTCATATCGTCTGATAAGCTTAATAACATTATCATTAAACGAAGAAAGAAAATCACAATATAGGTACATATTTTTTAATCCTATCTAAGCTTTCGGCTTTCATAAGCCATTATCAAAGATGACAATTTTATTACAATATATTAAACAATACACAGACAAAATAGTGATGATAGTCTGTTTCTGTTTACATGGAAGATTTACAAGCAACGGCAAACTCGTGCATATAAGACGCTGGAAGCGAAAATCGCACCGCTGCTCATGATGTAATTTCCACCAGTTGGTCCAGGGTAGTTATATCCTTTAGTTAATTGGAGATGTCTTGTTTGTTGCTGTTAAGGGTGTTCAATTTTTCCTTGGCTATTTCAATTTGCCTTTTCACAAGGCTACATTTATAATTCCAATTGTTGATAGTTTTGTGGATCATGCCTAAATACACACAATATATATATATATATATATATATATATATATATATATATATATATATATATATATATATATATATATATATATATCCAGGTAAAATGAGAACAAATAGCGTATAATTCCACTGTACGTAACATTTAATTTAAAATAAAGCTCACTACAAAGTAGAGCTAAATATTATTTATTTTAGGATATTAAAACATGTTAAAAATCGCTACATAATAGCAATTATGTTTCAAAACTACAAATGTGTCTCCTCGAGCGATGTTAAACTTCTCGCCAGTAGGTTTGTAGTGTAGAAACATAATTGCCATTATGTAGCGATTTTTAACATGTTTTTAATATTCTAAAATAAATTATATATATATATATATATATATATATAATGACCCCTCTCTCTCTTTCTCTTCTCTCTCTCCCTCTCTCTCTCCCTCTCTCCCTCCCCTTCCCTCTCTCTCTCGCTCTCTCTCTATCTCTCTCCCTCCCCCTCCCTCCCTCTCTCTCGCTCTCTCTCTATCTCTCTCTCCCTCCCTCTCTCTCTCGCTCTCTCTCTCTCTCTATCTCTCTCACTACCATGGACGGAGCGTGTAAGCGATGAGAGGACGTTTTAAGGAATATGGAAAAAAAAAAGGTCACTTAGAATTAAAATTTTCTAATTAGTTGAAATTTCTGGAATGTATAATGAGGAAAGAAAGCTTGGCGAAAGTGACAGTCAGAGAACATACTGAATGCAAAAGGGGCGTGGTGGGTGCAGCGATTAACCTACCTAAAGAGCTTGTGTCAAATGGATAGTAGGACAGAAAGTTAGAATGATAGTAAAAAGGACAAATATTGCTAACAACTACAAAGGATAGGAAGTTGTGGAGAACCATGATCGCCTACGTCAAGAAGAAGGAACAAATGAAATTAAATATTTAACTTACCTGTCCCTACTTGGAGATTGAGTCCATCCTTCAAATCCACAATTCAACCATTCGTCCTTGCATAGAATACTGCTGCCATATATGGTCTGTTTCCCCCCTCTGTACGTCTCGAGGTCCTCGACAAAATCCAGAGACGAATAAGCAACGTGATGTGCCCTGATCTGTCGCTTCCTCACAGACGTGCTGTGGTTTCCTTCTGTCTCTTCTACAAGTATTTTCACGGCATCTGCTCCGACGAGTTACTTTCACTGGTTCTCAAACTGCATGAATTTAAGCGTGCTACCAGGTTGGCATCTCGGTCCCACCCTTTCACCGTCGCAATTGTTAAATGTAGCCGTGTCTTCTACTCGAAAAGCTTCTTATCTCGCACTTCCCGTCTTTGGAACTCCCTTCCTCTTACTTGCTTCCCTGATAGCCATAATCTTCAAATATTCAAACATTTTCTTCGACATCTTCTGATACCTTGAACTTGTTCCTCTGTCATGTCTTTATCCTTTCCTCAAACACCCCTCTTTACTCTTGCTCTCACTCTCTGTAACCCTCGCGTGCTAGTGGCATTCCTGCCTTGCTTGGAGTGAAATTCTTAAAAAAAATATGGTATTTACTATTAAGGTTGTATCTGTATTGACTGTTTGTTTTTTTTAAGGGCACATCAACTCCTTATGGGTCATTTAATGCCGATTTTTTTTTCTTGTGAGTTTTGGTAAATTTTTTTTTCAAAAAACGTATTGCTGATAATTTTTTGTAATTTATTTTTAAATTTTCATGTTTTGTGTACTAATTGCTAATAGCTGGGACCCTAATAGATGCTACCACCCCGGGTCAGGGTGGACCTGAGAACGGTTGAAATTAAGAGGTGCTTCCACGCTCCTCAAAACCTCCCGATTAGGGGTGCTGGCTCCGGAAGTAGGCTATCCTCATACTCAGGACGGTATTTATACTGTGCACTTTAATTACAAAGACTGTTTGCCCGAAGAACGTTATCCACCAGAAAATTCGTTGACCGTTATTTTTATAATTGTTATTGTTACATGTTTTATATATATATATATATATATATATATATATATATATATATATATAATCGTCACGGATGTTCTTGGAACAACGTGTTGGCTATGACCTGATCATATATGTATGTATTCTGTGAGTGTATATGAATATGTGAATATATATATACATATACATCATCCCTTACATCTGGCCACCTTATTCCCCAGACTGTAACCCCCTTGATTATTATGTGTGGGGCATAGTTGAGTGAGAGACCAACAAAACTATTTGTAACACCAAATTTGAACTGAAGGCAACGATTATGCCAGCATTCACCAACTTAAACAAAAAGACCGTCCAGAAGAGTTGAAGTAGATTCCGAACTCGTCTGGAGGCCAATGGCGATTTTATTGAATGGATTTACTCTTTAGTATTTCCAGGTATTTTTGTGTAATTTTGGCAAATATATCTGTTAAAATGAAATGCCAGTGTTATATTCAGTTTTGCATCATTTAGACGGCAATTTATCCATCGCACCCTGTATGTCTGTTAAAATGAGATGTCAGTGTTATTTTCATTTTTGCGTCATTTAGGCGACAATTTATCCATCGCACCCTGTATGTCTGTTAAAATGAGATGGCAGTGTTATTTTCATTTTTGCGTCATTTAGGCGACAATTTATCCATCGCACCCTGTACACATACGTTTTGGACTACTCGTTTGTTGAGTAAAACATGTATCTCTTTTTTTCTAATATCATGTCTATTCCCGAGAAAGTTTATGATATAGTGATATGGGCTCCGTCAAGAAACCCACGTCCCCAAAAACACGCAACGCATCAATGAATGCCTATCAAGAGATATAGCGGGAGCTTGTCAGGTGCTCAGCTGCACAGCAAGCACTACAGCTGCACCTGGTCATGAGACTGATGATGTTGATGACGATGATGAGGATGTTTATTCAGCTAACCTGTAGTGGTGTAGAAGTATACCTTTAACTTCTGTCACTTTCTTTATTCTTGCCCCGATCATTTTCAGATTGACTACTACAGTAATAACATGTAAATTTTCTGTCTCGTCGATTTCCCTCTGTGTGACCTACTACTTACCCATGGAATGATTTTGTTGGCGGGATATTAATTGCTATGGTCAGAAAATAACAAAAGAATAATTCAGCAACAAGCTCAAATAACAATCGGATATAGGATCAACAACCATTTCTCTATGACAGGCACCCTAATTTCTTTTTTATTTTGTGTAATCAAATAACTATTAGGCACAAGAGGAACTCTCTGGCATGCATCGAGTTTCATTACTGCGAGCTCAAATAAGAGAAATATTTTCGTGAAATCAAACGGTCATATTATCAAAGTATTCTGTTTTTTTATTGGATTAATTGCGAACATTTTTAAAAAGGCGGTGGTACCTTAACGAGGAATATTTCTTTATCCGTTTATAGCCTCGTTAATTTTATTATTATTATTATTATTATTATTATTATTATTATTATTATTATTATTAATCCAGGCTAGACCATGTTCAATAATAATTGATATTAATTTGTAACAGAGCACTGTCCCTGTTCAAACGTGTAATTGCATGAAATCGCTGGATAGTGATCTGAATGGACTACTAATTGGATAATGATTAAAATTCTCAAAAGTGTAGATTGAATGACTGAGAGAAAGATGGAAAAAGAAACGACTTAATAATTATCTTTTAAACTATAAAATGAATTTAAGAATAGTTCCAAAGAGAATCAAACCCAGAAAAAATAGTCAAGATTCAGTAAAACTATTTCCCCCAATCTATCCACTTTCCTCTAATAAGAAGGCATGATTAATGTGTTGTCTGAATTTTTTTATCTTGAGAAAATTTAATTCGGGTTTTGTTTACATTAATACTATCTGTCCCAAACACTTATATCCTAACAGAAAAGAGTGACTCAAATTCTCTTTTAAAAGGGCCATGTGATTTATGCCTAAAACCAAAACTTGAGGTTTCTTTATATTAATATTATTCGCCAAAAACAGAACGAGGGTAGCCAAAAATTCTTAAAGTTAACCATCTGTTTTGTAAAAGATTCCCTAAGATTAGAGCGGTCGGAAGTGGCAAAATTAGATATACCAATGTAAACTTTTAGGCAGGGGGATCGTCTATACAAACGAAAGCTCACAGAGCCTCAGCACACACAAAGAGAGTCTGGCCCAGGACAGAGTCATCAGAGATTTGCGTGGACACCTGTTGCCTCACAAGAATACACTTGCATAACCGTGGCCGGAGTGAACACACAGACACACGCCAGTCCTACTTCTACCAATTAATATATTTTACAGGCACCATCCAATGAGGGGTACAGTTTAACCCTTCTGTAGATGATGGAGCCATTTTATTCACCGGTTTTAATATTAAATAAACATTTTTTTAGAGGTGTCAATATTGAAGGAGTACTCATTCCAGTTTTGATTCCCGATGTTTTCCCGGGCGCGAAGACAAAAATTCTTATGGAATAAGATTTACGCTGTCTTGTTTGCGGTACACAACGTTCTTATTGGTCCACCACTAAACTTCGCCGTCAATCCCAGTAAGATTTGGGAAAACTGGAATCAATACTATCGAGACAACACGCCAGTCCCAACCGAGGAGAGAAAAGAGGGTCGGATAACCCGTAAAGTCGGCATTATTCAACAAGACTAGCGGAGTTAGCATTTGAAGAAGAATAAGAAGAGAATGAGTGACGGTTACAAATTTACCAGTGCCCACTTTTTGCAAAAATCCAACGCCTCTAATAGTATAAATCAATATCTATAATATATTGATCCATGCTAGTGTGTTCAGTAAAGGTTTTCTGATAGTTGTCAGAATATGCTTGAATTTAGGTAGAGAGTATTTAAGAGTTCATGAATCGCAAAGGGTAAACTAGTCGAGAAACGTCAGTTTACAGAGACAATCCCATTGAACACTGTGAGGTGTAGTAACAACCATAAGATAGAATGTCTACCAACCTTCAATGAATTCTCCCTATCTTGGTTACACTTGATCGACTTCTGAAGAATTCTTACAAATTCATCATGAACTATCGTCGTGCTGACCTAGCTCATTTACTGAGATTGTTGACCTGTTTTTATGGCTTATCAACCCTTTGTAGGTTATTTAAAGCCGAAACATTTTTTTGGGGATTGTAAGAATAATTCTTTTTTGCAAGTGAATATTGCATTAACAATTTTTGAGAGTAATAATTATTTTCCTATATGCAAGTCTTGCTATTTAGCCGAGAAGACATAGATCCATGCCATTCCCAGAGGTATTTGCGCGTAAACGAACTTGACTGGAATTCGAACTCGACTCTTCGATTTCTCATTCTGTGCCTGTATTCATTACACCACCTACACATCCTCTCATTTACTGAGAAATAATAATGTTGTTTTTATTCGTTGTTTTAACATCGTCATCTTCTGGCGCTAACACCTAGTCTATCAGAAATTCGTGTGCTCGACAAAGTATAAAAGATTCTACTGAGATGGCTGGTGGCAATAAATTTATTTAACCATCCCAATATGAGCATTAACATAACCGCAATATGGTAAAAAGTTTTACATGCGTGAAAACAGACAAGGACCTGTGTAAAGATTTGAGAAAGAAACACTTTATTTACATATTTCCAAAAAGTAAATGCGACAATAGTTTGTCCAATCAGCGAACCGAATACATATTAGCAGTTATGAAAAAGTTTTAATTAATTCCGATCATACTTGGTAAGTTGACTTGTATGTGCTTTGCGTTAGTGATTTTGTCTTGGCCATAGCAGGCGAGAGAAACTGGAAGGTCGGAGTACATGTGCTGATGTTCGGATTGAGAGGAGCCAACTGGCCACGCGACTTAATTTTCGCGCATCTGACCAGACGTGACGTACTTCTTAGCCTTTGACGTGTGCATAGATTATAACTTTTTTAACGATACTACACCTTCATGCTTTTTGTTGTAATAAAAGCGAAAATCTCTTCCACGTTTTTACAACTTTGCCGTGGACTCTCATTGTGTGTCTCATTCCTGTTGTTCGCAAAAAACTAAACTTTTTTACTGTGTGTAATTCAGCGCGGCTTAATAAAAATTATTGTTGCAACAGGATCTCGTTCTAAACATTTAGTGAGCTTGAGGCACTTCCCCGGTGACTTTTTTCCTTTGGTATTCAACTTCATCTTGATTCTTTGCCGCTAACAGATTCTTGAAATTCGCCATAAAGGTTTTAGCAACCATTTTGAGGATTTTATTTAACAAAGGAGTATAAGTATCTGAGTGCGGATTTTATTTAACAAAGGAGTATAAGTATCTGAGTGCGGATTTTATTTAACAAAGGAGTATAAGTATCTGAGTGCGGATTTTATTTAACAAAGGAGTATAAGTATCTGAGTGTGAATTTTATTTAACAAAGGAGTATAAGTATCTGAGTGCTGATTTTATTTAACAAAGGAGTATAAGTATCTGAGTGCGGATTTTATTTAACAAAGGAGTATAAGTATCTGAGTGCGGATTTTATTTAACAAAGGAGTATAAGTATCTGAGTGCGGATTTTATTTAACAAAGGAGTATAAGTATCTGAGTGCGGATTTTATTTAACAAAGGAGTATAAGTATCTGAGTGCGGATTTTATTTAACAAAGGAGTATAAGTATCTGAGTGCTGATTTTATTTAACAAAGGAGTATAAGTATCTGAGTGCGGATTTTATTTAACAAAGGAGTATAAGTATCTGAGTGCTGATTTTATTTAACAAAGGAGTATAAGTATCTGAGTGCGGATTTTATTTAACAAAGGAGTATAAGTATCTGAGTGCGAATTTTATTTAACAAAGGAGTATAAGTATCTGAGTGCGGGTTTTATTTAACAAAGGAGTATAAGTATCTGAGTGCGGGTTTTATTTAACAAAGGAGTATATGTGAGTGGCATAAAAGTTAGTGTCACGACATATGCAATCAGCAAACAAGGTTAAAATTTAAACCAAGTCTGTTACTTTCACTTTACATTAATTCTTTTCAAAAAGACATGAATCCAATTCACAGCTCTGTATCTGTCTATATTTCTGAGATGGGGTATTATGTACATTATTTACATTATTCGGACTATTGTCCTCATCTTTGTCGCCATATTTATTACAACGTTTCGGCCGTTGTACACTCCGGCCTTCTTCAGGTGGTTGGAATGTCGAACTGAACCCTTTATTTCGCTCACTGGGGTAGAGTGTTCTAGTTCCTCAAGGACACAGGGCACAGTGGATAAAGGCGTTAGTTAGATCCAGTGACAGGACCCAAAGAATGTTAGTTCAATACTCGGCTAAGGCAGTGGAGAACTTTCATAGGGAAATTAACAGGAGATAACTGATAACTGACATCCATTAAACATGGCACGTGGAACTAGAACAGTCTACTCCAGTGAGCGAAATAAAGGGTCCAGTTCGACATTCCAACACCTGAAGAAGGTGTGAGCGTACAACGGCCGAAATGTTGTAATAAATATGGCGACAAAGATGAGGACAAAAGTCCGAATAATGTAAATAATGTCACAGCTCTGTGTTAACTAGTCAGTTAGATTCATTAATTTAGACTTGATAAGACAACCAGTTTAAGAGAAGAAAAACTCATCAAAGCTGTAAATAAAACAAAAAGGAAACTACTCCACTACCTTACCAAGAATATTCATGACAATTCACAAATATTAAAGAAAAGGTAGCTGTGGGGAGCTATGATCGCCTGTATCTTAAAGGTATAAAAATCGATCGAGATTCCAAATAAAAAATATTTGTGCGAAATCTTTCATTGTTCAAATATTTTTAAAGCAATTGTTTTTTGCCAAGTAACTTATTCTCTACAAAACAATTTTACTTCGAACATTTCAAATGTTTAATTCCACTTCCGGCCAATTCTATCTTCATGTCAACTTTTGGATATTATTATTTAAAAATATTTTTATATTCCCAAGGCGGTTTTTTTTGTCGACATTTCCCCGGGGAATCCATATCACTTCTTCTGCATTCCATCATGTCAAACCCAAAGTGTCGAAAATTCTTTTGCTTGCTTATCCTCTGACGAAGCAACATCTTACACCTGTGTTCAATATCTTTTGATTCACACAAGCATCAAGCAAAAATATCTACATGTATGTGTTAGGCTACAAGGCAAATCTTCTTCCCAGAATCCTTTGATGTGCAAAATTGACTTACATAGCCTCGTTCTGATTCCGACAGCTTCAAGAAAGATCTGGAGATTATCAAAGAAAGAAAATAGTCTTTTCTTTCTTTATCAAATACAAAAATAAAAATGGAAAATTTCAATCCTTGGGTAAGATTTGTTTTTGACTTTTTCTTTATGTTTTTGTTTTTGGTTGATAGAACAAAACAAAATATAACCAGGAACGTTCGACCGATATGATTATTCGAATCACAATATATTATGGAATAAGTAAGAGTATCAGGAATTGCCCGGTTGAAGCTAAATTCTTTAAATTATCATTAATATTCATAGAAGAATATTATTTTGTCTTATGTTTCTTTAGATATTTATTAAATTTTACTGAATAGAAAAGCATTCTAAGGAGAAAATATATAGGAAGATTGTGTTGCGCGAGTTTTTCAAGTAAAACCGCCTTGAAAGTTCGGCATTCGAAATCCTGGCTTTTCTCTGTAGTTGAAGACTAACAGCTGGCATTTGTGGAAAATATAAAACTATGTGGTGTAAAGGAAATAATAAGAATAATAATAGTGTTCGATAGACTCATTGAAGGGATTCCTTGTAGTCCACGCCTTAAAGAAATATGGAAAAAAATGCACTCACAAATAAAACTCACACGTGATGAAGAGCTTTATCTATGAAAAATGTGTGTAATCACAGGTTGTTGTGCTTTGTTTTGTTTTTTACAAAAATGATCACTGGAAAACGTCATGAAGCCACTTTTGACCTAAGGTCTCTGGGACCCGGAAAGAAATAAGTATAAAACGGAAATCAAAGGTAATAATAATAATAATAATAATAATAATAATAATAATAATAATAATAATAATAATAATAATAATAGAAATCTCAAAAATGTGGCACATGGGAACATCAACAATCCCTGTTGTAGTTGGAGCCCTTGGACTGGTTGGAAAAGATTCCAGTAGGCTGATTGAAGGGATCCCTGGAAGTCGATGCCTCAAAGAGATACAAAAAATTGTTCTGACAAGTACAGCCCACACTTTACGAAGGACTTTATCTATTTCATTTTTTTTTTTTTGCAGTGGAAAGTGTCATGATACCATTTCTAACCTTAGGTCCCTGGGCGGGACCCGGAAAGAAATGTGTAAACGCCAGATATCAAAGAAAATAAAAATAATAATAATAATAATAATAATAATAATAATAATAAACAGAAGAATCAAAGCTAATCGCTCAGACATAATGATCAAAGACCAGAAAAACAAACTTTCTTATTAACATGGCAGTCCTTGCAGATAGTCATGTATCTTTGTAGATATTAAAAAACTATCAAAATACAAGGATCTTGAAGTGGAAATCTCAAAAATGCGGCACATAAGGACATCAATAATTCCAATTGTGGTTGTAGCCCTCGGTTTGATTGGAAAAGGTTCTGATAGACACATTGAATGGTCTCTGGTAGACTATGCCTTATAGAAATATAAAAAATTGTTTTCACAAGTACAGCTCTGTTTATCTATGTAAAATATGTGATCTTAGGTTGTTTTATTTTTTTCAAAAACGTTCAGTGGAAAATGTCATGATGCTATATTTGCCCTTAAGTCTCTGGTTGGGGCCGAGATGGAAATGAGTATATAAAAAAATCAAAGGAAGAAATAATAATAATAATAATAATAATAATAATAATAATAATAATAATAATAATGAACAAGACGATACGGAAAACGTTGTAGTTTCTATCGCCAAAATGAAATAATCCAAACGAACCTTAAGAAATTTTACAGGGAAACTGGAAAAGCAGTTACAAGTGTCAAAAAGCTACCATTTATTGAAAAAGTGCAGAAATTTGGGAAGAATATTTGGGACAGCCCAAAGGAATATAACCCCAATGCAAAATGGATCCAACGAGAAGAAGAACGAATGTTGGATAAACCTCTACAAGAATGGGAAAATATAACCCTGAATAATGTCATGCAAGCTCGAACGAAATCTCAAAAATGGAAAGCCCCAGGAAATGACAAAGTGCCCAATTTTTGGCTCTATCATCTGTCATCAACCCATAAAACCCTTGCACAAAATTTATCAATGCTTGTTACTAATCCGAATGAAATCCCAGAATGGATCACTGAAGATATCAGATATCTTATGTAAAAAACGAGTGAAACAAATGATCCGAAAGATTATAGGCCAATAACATGGCTGCCCACCACGTATAAACTGATCACGTCTGTCATGACGAACCGTACTTACTCTTTTATCGATGAAAACAACATCCTTCCACTAAAGTAGAAAGGATGCTGGAGAGGTCCATATGGCTGCAAAGATCTACTACTGATAAACGAAATGATCCTGGATAATTGCAGGAAAATATGTAGAAATCTCAACACAGCATGGATAAATTATCGTAAAGCCTTTGATAGTGTGTCTTGGATCCTTAAGACTTGGGAAATATACACAGTCTCCGCCGCGGTAGTAAATTTCCTTATACACATCATGGGAATGTGGAAAATCGCATTATACCTAAATCACGCAAGAGGCACTGCCACCTCCAACTGCCTGAATATCCGACGAGAAATCTTTCAAAGAGACATTCAATAGATTTAGATTTCATCACAAAGATTAGGAGACTGGAACAAGAATAAGCCAATAGGAATCTAGGAATTAGCGAAGGATATGAAATGCAGCATATTGAAATGAAGGAGAATGTAAGAATGGATTACTAAAGGCGTGTGCGTCTGGTACTGAATACCGAGCTGGATTTTTAAAAAAAAAACAGAATATATTCCATAAACACCTTGGCTGTCCCTGTGGTACAATACTGTTTCAACATCCTTAACTGGACCATAGCTGACATTAAACGAATGACCAAACGAGAAAGCTTCTTATTTGCTACTGCATGATCATTTGTTGATATCTGTATGTGCTCAGATCAGGAGGAGGCAGATAATTAGTTCAACTAGAACTGTCTTACAAAACTACAACTATTGGCCTTCAAAGATACCATGAAACTACAGAAGAATGGCTGATGTGTCAAAGAACATGAAAGAAGAAACCTCATTCGGTTATAAAGGAATCCAACAAGTTCAAAATGGAGTTTCAAATGGGTGAAGAAATGCAAGTATGGTTCTGTTGTTAATATTTCAATCTCTCACGTGGTATGACTTCATAGAACCGCATCATGAACTTACGACCTGCGTCTGCTATTCTGCAACCGTTATCTTCGCATAGCAATCTTTTATGTCAGTGTAACAGAATATCATCTTTGATAGTGAATATCTTTGTTTAAATGTCCGCATAACCACTCTGAAGAAGGCTCATGTGAGCCGAAACCTTAGAGCAAGGAGCAGCATAAGAAAAAAATATCCAAATGTTGGACAATTTTTGTCTTTATTTTCATCCGAAATTAAAGCAAACATACGAAGTTTAGAATGTTTCATGATCAAACCTAACAGACATGCATTGTCTGTTATATTTAAGAATATATATATATATATATATATATATATATATATATATATATATATATATATACAGTTTCTTTGGATATCTCCTTTGAATATTTTTTTCGGGTAGCATATGATGAAATACCGTTT
This sequence comes from Acanthosepion esculentum, assembly GCA_964036315.1. Classification (NCBI taxonomy): domain Eukaryota; kingdom Metazoa; phylum Mollusca; class Cephalopoda; order Sepiida; family Sepiidae; genus Acanthosepion; species Acanthosepion esculentum. The sequence goes on along the minus strand of OZ038482.1, from coordinate 9,394,338 downwards.
TTAATATTCAAAATCCTATATCGTCCACCAAAATTTCCACTCACCCAACATTTTCTATTCAGTTGCTCATCCTCCGCCCAACAGTCAAGATCGCCCGCCGGAGGGTGATATCACGCAGTGGAAGCACTGATCTACATCAATGTTTTAGAGGAGATCAGAGTTTGGATATTTAGGCGCTAGTGTATGATGTGCTTCATTATAAGATCGTTTACCTGGGCTACGATCATTAGGAACATTAACAGAATGTTCTTCTACCTCACTTTCTTCTTGATATCCGATTCTTGGCCTAATTTGGTCAGCATATGCAAATCTTATAATTATCACCATGACCTTTCTACATTATAAACTGGGATCTTTCTGGATTCGTTACTTTATCTCTTTTCATTCGCAGACATCGTCAAAGGCGCGCGAACTTGTCGTCCCAAGGGGCTTTCTAATTTAACGAGATAAGTCGTACGATAGTTTCGTAGTCGTCGAAATATACCTTTAAAGCTCTGAATCACAGCACGGTGAGAAAAGAATGCTTTCCACCGTTTTTTTTTTGTTTTGTTTTTTTTTGTTTTATGTTTTTGTTCTTTTGGGGGGGGGGGATTTTTGCAATAGCCAGTGGGAAAATGCGAATTCCCGAAAGTAGCTCGCTAGTAAAAACTGCGGGAGAAAAAGAAAACATATCTTCCAAATGCAAAATGAAGGCTATTTTTGCTGCTAGATATATATGTCATACTGTAGCAAAACCTCTCACGTACATTTCCTTTTTTCTCCCTTTCCTTTTCCTCCTATATCCCCCATTTGGCATTCAGTACTTTAAAAGAACTTATTACAAGTTTCTTTTTTTTTGTTTTATCAATGGTATGGTTGAACGTCAATTTCATAAATAATCAAGTACAGAGTTATAAAAAATATTATTATGTGCTTTTTCCATACGTGTACGCATAACAGAACATTTATTCACGCAATAAGTAACAGTTTTGGGGGGTAACTTTTACCTTGTTGAGTTGAGAACGAATAGTAGAAGTTATAAAAAATATTCAAATCGCCTACAAAGGAAAATTAAAGGAAAAAAGAGAACAGACAAGGAGGTACGGGGGAGTAATGGATAGCGGCTCGGATTGAGAAATCGGAGAGCCGAGTTCGAATTCCACTCAGACCCATTACATTCACTTGTGTTCTAATACTCTTGGAAAAAGTATGAATCCTCTTCTTCTCCTCCCAGTAAATAGCAGGACAGACTGAGTGGCAGCCGATCTTGGAGAAAGTAACTCTAATTCAAAACTGTATGTAGCCCTGGCGTAGCACATATTATACCGCTAAAGAAAGGATCGTTTGTATTAGCTCGATGATCCCAACTATGGTCGACAAATGATGATGTTGTTGATAAGTATAAAATCTCAACTGTTGAATTGATCTTTAGAATTTTTTACGCCAGTTTCTTCTGATGAAGACAGTTTTCGTACGACAGAAAATAGACTAGACACAAGATTTCTTTATGACTACTCTCACTACTAGACTCAAACTTTGACGCCGACTGTCACTCGGACTGGCTACTTGATACATTGTCTTTAATTTATACGCACGCAGACGTACTATTAAACACAAGAATAAGCGCGAATATATTAAACAGAATAAAGTTAAGTCCCATTCTGTTTAAAAATAGAGCCTTCAAAACAACCGCCATCATATCAGAATGAAAACTTTTTACCATGGAAAGTTTTATACCCCAGACAAAAATACCCAGAAAAACCGAATAGCTAGTCCTTGTTTACACCAAAATATACTGCAGCCATAGCACACTGTAACCGCTACTACAATATCTACCACATGGAAAAGTATAGTAGGGGCATGGTTGCATTCAGAACTGCCTGCAAGCATCGCAAGAGAGTTCTAGAAAACGTAAAGTGAAGCAGTTCGAGCCAAGGTCGAAAGCAAAAAACTTGGATCCTGTGATTTGGGGAAAATCTTTAACTGAATTCTCAATAGAGCCTTGTAATCACTGGAAAAGTTTTCTCAGTTATCAAGTCCTTCATAAGAGGGAGGTCAATAAAGGTAGTTGTTAATGAGCAGTCTTCTGGAGTTCATGAGTTCAATGCAGGTATCTCCCCAAGGCCCACTTCTGGGTCCAATCCTCTTCCTGGTTTATATTGATGATCTGCCTAAGAGCATACTCCAATCAGTTTGTGAGTATATATATATACATGCAGATGATACAACGGTATATGGGTGCACCTAACAAAATCTAGATGGCCAGAACCTGACAGCTGATCTCTCCTCCGACCTAACACTAATAGTCCAATGGAGGAAAAACTCTTACCGCTCCTCCAACAACCTCCTTCAGTAACCCTCTACTCTGAATGGCTCTTGGGACTTGTATAAATTGTACATTAGTAAAAAAAAAAAAAAAAAATCTCTACATGCTTAAAAGCTGAAATGTTGCAGATAATTTCATATATGTTTTAAATGCTGTGTATATACTATTTTTCCCAGTAAATTATAATTAAATTTATTTTAACTTGGTAATTACTCAGTATGGAGGCACCGTGAAGATAGTGGCTCAGATTGAGGAATCTGAGAGCCAGGTTCAAATTCCAGTCAAGTTCATTGTATTCACTTACAGGCTAATACCTTTGGGAAAGGTATGAATCCATCTTTTCCCCCTAGCTATGGATAAAATAGAAGAACAGACTAGGCTCTATAGCCTTGGTTAGCAACCATTCTAGGAGAAGGAAAAGTCTGAATTCAAACCATCTGCCACATTGTAGGTCTTGATTCTTTAAATTCTGAGAGGAGGAGCGGGGTAATCTCAACATCTCCAGTGCAAAAGGAACCAGCAATCCATTACACTATTCTGCAATTGTGAGTTGGATGGGGAGTGGTGACCACAGCGGCGGCGCAAAATGCACTAACTGAAGAAATGATGAATGACGATTCTCTCAGTTGGGATATTGTATCTTATTAATAATTTTTAATAAAAAGACGATTTTGCTTTGCTTGAAACTGGTTAATATAATATGTTTGAATAATGTGCCCGCTATAATTTGAATCTGTTTAATTTGTTTGTTTTACCAAATCTTAATTTATAAAGATTTTAAGAGTTTTTCTTTGCAAAAACTACAGATTAATTCAAGTTTTTTTTTAGCTGAAAATAGACAGAAAAATATAATATTTGTAATTTTTGTTTCTTTGTAAATTATCCATTAACTAAATTTTATTTCAAATTCATATCTACTTAGTTGGGATATTTTACCTTGTTAATAATTTTCAATAAAACAATATTTTTTATTTTGTCTGAAACTGACTAATGAATAGAAAAAGTGGGGTGGACTCATGTCAGTACAAACACAAAAGAGTCCCGAGATTATATGTGGACAGATCTGTCAAAGCCAGTTACATTTGGGTTTTCCTCATTAGCAGCAGGACAGCTTGGCATGTTCAGATATGGGCCTCTCAACAACTAGTCTCGATCTGGGTTTCTGCCAGTTTCTCCTGTCAATAAAAGCACCAGGAAAACCAGCAGAATGCAAAACTCAGTGTCTTGTGAATTTTGTACCATGGGCATTTTATTCCTAAAGTTGTTGTGCCTTCTGAGACAGTGTCATTTTGTTACTTCTCATCACATTTCCTTTCTCTGCCGATTACCCCTGTAATGGTGGGGAGAGCTGTCATTTATGTGTTTCCCCCAACCTTAATACACCCTTGCTATAGTTTACAATATATTCTAATAATGTGTCCACTATAATTTGAATCTAATTCATTTGTTTTACCAAATCTTAATTTATAAAGATTTTAAGAGTGTTTCCTTACAAACACTACACTCTATTTCTAGAAACATATGCTGTTCTAGACGATTTGGTTTCAAGACGCACTTAGAAAATTACTATATATTCTAGAACTAGTAAAAATCATATGCAATCTATTGATAGAATATATCTGTAATGTTTAGTTATTTTTTAGAATTGAACTGGAATATAAACAAATTTTTATGAAGCTTATGTTGAACTCGTTTTGCAAGTAAAAAAATTTTCTAGAATTAAAATTTTATTTTTTCATTAAATTTACTTTCAATCCAAAAATGTCAGTAGCTATTTGTCAGTGCTACCCAAAGAGAGAAAAATGGCAGTTGGAAATTGTATAAATTCCCATGAAAGAACACTGAACAGAATGCCTGATGAATGACTTTTGTCCACAAATGGAATGAAGGAATCAGGTTAACATTCTTAAAGGTTACCACGTACAACTGGAAAAATCCTGGGTATGATGATAAACTACATCTGGCAGCAAGGCAGCTGATCAGGAGATTGAAAGTTTTGAGGAGCATGGAACCACCTCTTAATTGCTGTTGTACCCAAGTCCACCCTGACCCAGGGTGGTAGCACCTGTTAGGGTCTCAGCTATGAGCAAATAGGGAACTCCCCAAACAAAAACAAAACACTACAAAAGTATAAAAATACATTTTTATATAAAACAATTTACCAACAATATTTATTTATAGCAAAATGACCACCAATACAATTTTAAAGCAAAATGACCAGCAATACATTTTATACTAGAATTACCAGCAATACATTTTATAGTAAGATGACAAACAATACATTTTATAAAAAAATGACCAACAATACATTTCATCTGTAGTTGAAAGCATACAATTGTGTTTAAAATATATTTAGTTGAAGTGATAAAATTTCGTTCAGATTTCAGCATTAAATAACTCCTAGGGGTTGATATACTACTAAACAAAATCAATCAATTAAAAAACAAATGTCAACTAGAGAAGGTCAAAAAACTGACTAAAACAATAATTAAATCAACAAAGATGAGGATGTTCTTCCAAAACAATTTATTCAAATTTTTTTAGATCAAATGAAACTTTTAAGAAAGTCATATTTTAATAACTGTTTATTCCAAAGTCATTTTGAACAACTTTCTAATGCACAATGGATTCATGCTTTTATTGCTAATGACACTGACATCATCAAATGGACTATAAATGATTTTATCTGGGCTTGGAATTACTGCAGTTTTGTAACAATAAAAAGTAACTGGAAACTGTGAGAATCAAGTGGCACTCAGTTATAAGCTAATGAATGCTGGTCAATAGGTTTATACAGTAAGGCTGCATTCTTTGGAGGACGTAGGCAACACAGTAAATTAATGAATTTTGGGGAGACAACTAGAGATTATCTTAATTTGGTGGGAAAACAACAGGAGATTATTTGAATTTTGGATGAGTGGATATAAGACACAGATTTTAAGTTCCTACCTGATTCGAAACCCCAACCATCTCATATGACTGTTATCTTGTCTTTTTACAATTCCACTAAGTTCATGGTCTGAGTATGCAATAAAATATTCTGAGAAAAAGTTTAAATTATGATTATAGCTTAGGGTGGCTATGTCTTTATTTATTCTTCATCCATTTTATTGAATTTCTCTTTCCAACAAGGGAAGCTAGATTTTTCTTTTACCATCAATTCAACTGCAGACTTATTTTGCAAAGATTTCCATTCAAAATCATTTATCTTCAGCTTTCTTCATTGAATCCCACACACAACTAATGACAGATTCATATTATCAGCTAAAAAGGTGCCTCCATTTAACTTGTCTGCCAGAATGAGCTGTCTTCATAGAGTCAGGACATTTCTGGAAATAAATATTCAATGGAGTTTTCCAAGTTATTATCTTGATATTCATCGACAGATTTTATCCTGTTAAAAGAAATATGAGTAGTTAACATTCAGCAGAGAAGCTCAAATTTTGTGAAATTATGAGATAGCAAGCTATTGACAAGGCAAATTAAACATTTAGGAGTTAAAATGTCTTCCAAAATAACTCAATTTGATAGAACGGATAATCATTTGGTGCTGAAAGTGGTTGCTTATTTGAGCATTATTGAAGGCAATTTTTTGGAAAAGGTTCTGATAGCCTCACTTAAAGGGTTCCTGGTTTCCCATGCCTTATAGAAATACAAAAATTGTTTTCACAAGTGCAGCTCACTCATTACAATGAACTTTATCTATGTAAGATGTATGCGATCTTCAGTTTTTTTGGGGGGGGGGGGGGGTTACAAAAATAATCGGTGGAAAATGCCATTGAAGCCAAGCTATTTTTGACCTTAGGCCTGATCTGCTCTGCTATTTGACCTTTGAAGTCAAATATACAAAATCAAGTTTCATGAGGGATCCCATATGTGATATGCATATGTAAAGGCAAAAAGTGTCTTGTCCCCACTGTCTGCATCAAAAAGGTATCAGGTCAAGCCATGAGCCTCCCATTTTAGTGCAATGGTGAGGTGCTGATAAGAAATTTGAATTGCTAAGGACCAGGCACATTTCATTTGTGTCATGTCGTGTTGGGAATTATTTTCTTAATAATTTGACCCCCAAGTAAGCAATAAAACCACTAAGACACAAGGTGTCACCGAATGTAACAAAATATGAGAAAAAATCCTATTAAGGAGAGAGAACAATAAAAGAAATGGAATTAAAAAGACAGAAAATAAAGATTATCATTGCATTTAAATTTTTGAAGGTCAAAGTTGACTGGAAAGCAAAAAGCCAGAAGAGAGTTCCACAAGTGAGAAGTGCGAGAGAAAAACTGTTAGCGTAGAACTTACAGTTATGTCCAGACATTTCAACTGTAAAATGATGAGACCTAACTGCCAATCTAGTACTGTGCTTAAATTCATAAAGTTGAGGTATCAAAGCGAAAAGTTGATCAGAACAATTCCCATGAAAATATTTATAGAAAAGGTACAGGGGAGTTATGTTACAGTGGTGGCCAGGTGACAACTCAATTACTATGTATGGGGGACATACATACAACTTCACGATAACTTGTTTGTTTGTTTGTTTAGTGACATATCAACTCATTATGGGTCATTTAATGCCAAAATTTAATTTTCTTGCAATCATTAGTAATTTGCTTTATAAACAATGTATTGGTCGTAATGTATTTTATTTTTTATTTTTTACAAAAATGTATTTCTGGTAACTTTTTTTAATATGAAAATGTATTTTTATACTTTCATAGTGTTTTGGTTCGAGTTTGGGGGGGGGTCACTATTTGCCCATAGATGGGACCCCTACCAGGTGTTACCATCACAGGTCAGGGTGGACCTGGGAACAACAGCAGTAAAGAGGTGGTGCCATGTTCCTCAAAATCTTCTGATCAGAGGCCTTGATGCCGGATGTAGTTCACTAGTAATACATGATTAGATAATGTAACTATTTATTCTTTAAAACCAACTGACAGGAAATTTGTGGATGTTAACAAGATTTAGATGTGCTGTGGATATATTTTAAGTGAAGGTGTATGTTCAGTATATAAACAAAGAAGATAAAAAATCCTGCAGTAAAAACTGGAGTTTCTGCTAGAGATGTTTATTTCTTTTTATGTTGACTGTATTGAAACAAAATTAAATGTCTGTTTATAAGGCCTTTTACTGCCACCTACACTCAGTCATGTCACCACATACAGTGGTCCTGGTCTCAGGGGTCTTATGATGATATTTTTCAATCCACACTAAATCTGCCCATATTGTGTTCTTGACCTCAGAGCAGTGCAGGATCAAATGTTGCAGCAATCGCAGCACTGGTTCAAGCCATGATGGGTGCAATATTAAAGAAGAAATATCTTCACAACAAAAAAATGAAAACGAAAGATTCATTGGATTAATCATCAGTTGGTTTATATAGTTCTTGGTACAACAAAAATTAACCCTTCTCACATCAATCTCTATAGTGACACTTTGCTTCACCTAATAATTTGGGGTTCAAAGTTCTTTAGAATCAGGAAATCTGGTGACAGCTGACATAGATTCCAGAGGCACTCAATGCAGGTGTTTTCAGCTTCTATGCACTTCAGCCTAAAACTGGTGTAGGGCCAATGGGTTCTTGGGATTTGTTGAGTCTTCAATTGCCACATTAATTTCAATAAGGGTTCGTTGTTCCCTATTTCTGGTTTCTTAATCGACTTTCCAAATTTAGAGAATGATCCACTTTCTCGGGAGTAGTTACAGGAATTGCACCTCCCCTAAACTCCAACTAGCTTCACTTCACATCTCACACCACCATTCCACACTGGCATTGCCAAATTCTCCCGCTTCTTCCTTCCTTCACAGCATTCTATCTCAGACTACCTCTCAGGGCAGGCATAATTTTCTTTGTGACAAATTTAACTTTTAAATCATGTGGGTGAAAGGATGTAGTTTATTCCAGTCATTAATTTTAATTCTCTTGTTTCCTCAAGGAAGAGATAAAATTAGTTCTCCATTCTTGAACTTATTTATCTCTAGTGAAAATATAAACCAGATCACCTACTTGGCAATGACAGGATCTGTTTTCATAATTTTTACCCTCAAAAAAGTGTTTGTTCCTTGTTTACATTTCCCAATTCGTTTTCGTCAGTGAAAATATAAGTCCTGTCTGTCTCTCTTCTCATTAATGATATTTATTTGCCTAAATTATCAAGGAAGAGATTAAATTGTTTCTCCATTCCTGGGCTGATCTCTATTTAGTGAAAATATAGACCAGATCACCTGCTTGTCATGACAAGATCTATCTTCATAACTTTGACCCTCACAACAGGTTCATTCTTTGTTTAAATTTCCCAAATCGTTTTTCTCAATAAAAATAGAAGCCCCATCTATCTCTCTTTTCTTGTTAATGATATGTGCTCTCTCTCTCTCTACCACCCTCTCCCAACTCTTTCTCTCTCTCTCTCTCTCTCTGTTTACCTTCCATTTTGAGCTTAATCCTTTCCTGCTCAGAATTAACATTTAACCACTTCATGACATCAGTGTCATATCTTGAGTATGTCCATTTTCTTTTTTCATCCATAAACTATTTATGGGAAGTAAGGATAAGAATGGGTAAAGATGGTCAAGCTCAAGTCAGCCTCGTGCTGAGTTGGGATGGTCAAATCTCTACTTCATTGGTAAAGCTGCTGAAAACACATCCAAATGATACCATTGGAAAATGAAAAGAGAAAGATTCTGTCCTTTCTGGAAATGGGGCCATAAAATCACATATGTGGCCAGAAACTCTTTCCAGTTTCTTTATAACTTGCATCATTTTTTTATTCTTTATTATTATTTTATTTACTGGTTTTATTTCATTTTCCCACAAATTAAATTATTGATTTAATCAACTATTTTTTTTTTATATATACAAAGTTTTGGGATACAAAGACTTCCATAAAAGTGTGGAAATGCACCTGAGTCAAACACAGTTTATCTGTCATGAAATTTGAAAGATTATTTTTGCATAGATCCTAAAATATCAATTGTATCTCCCAGTCAAGGGTTAATTTGAAACACATCAATATTTATTATAAAATATTGGTACATTTCAAATTAACCCTTGACTGGGAGATATAACAAATTATAATATGAGCTCTGGTAAAAAGACATTAGGTTTATAGGTCTCAAAAATTCATATAATGATGTTCAAAGGACACATGGCCCAGTGGATAAAAGAGTTGTGATTTCAATATCTGGCTACAGCAGAGATGAACAAAAACTTGGAGAGTTAAGTTCCATCCAGAAGAGGCATGGCACATAAAACTAGAACATTCTAGCCTGGTGTACGAAATGAAGGGTTCACTTCAAAATTCCAATCACCTGAACAACTGCCGAAACATCATGAATATGGTAACAAAGATGAGGACAACAGTCCGAACAACATAAATTGTGTAAATAATTAATATTTTCCTTTCTTTTTGAGAAGAGGAACCTGAAATTGCTTCCCTGTTAAAACTGAATTATTTATTCTAATCAAAATATTCATAATCTTCAGCAAGTTTCCTTGTGACATTTTGTTTAGAAGATAATTCTTTTAATGTATCTTGTACTTTTATTGAGGTTCCTTGCTTTCAACGGTTATTGGATGTCAAAGTCACCCCAGATCTCGAGTGGAACTCATATATACGATCCATCACTAAAGAGACCGAAAAAATGCTTGGTTCCATGTATGACCCGACCAAAAATTGATCGTTACTGCAATATCTGGCCTGGTGCTTCTCAATCTCGACTTTCTAGCCTTGACACAGTTCAAAAGAGTCTATGAGGCCTTGTGGGTAATGAATTATTTTCCATATTAAAACTCAATTCCTACATATGAAATGTTACAAGCTAATCCCTACTCTGTTGCTATTTCCATGGCAAATGTTTGGACATGATACATTCCTTAGTTCCACCAGTTCAGACCTTTACAGCTAGGACATGCCTGTCATGAACACAGTTTTGAATCATCTACATACCCTTTGCATTTCATTGATAAAAAGGAAGTTTCATTCAGACAGCTTCTTCCCAAGAACCACAACTTTGTGGAAGTGACACCTCATGGGATGTTTCCCCAATCTAGGAACCTTAAGCTTTCTTTTCTCATTATGGGATCTATAAATTTCAACTGTCACATTCTAAGTACAAGCCTCCTTTTCGTTTCCATTTTCCTTAAAATTTCCTCATTATATGCTTCGTCCATAATATTTTCGGTATCCTTCCTTATCGTAATGTCTCAGTTGCCTATTATTAATTAATACCTATTATTAATTAATGTCTAATATTGATTTTTATTAAACTTGACTGAGTTTGGCACAAGGCCAAATAACTGTAGCGATTATGATGCAATTAAACATGAAGGTAATTATGTTTATATTTCTGAGATGAGGTATTGTAACTATTTTCACTATTTAAATTGTTTGGACTGTTATCCTCATCTTTATTGCCATATTCACCTTCAACATCTGTCTCTATTTCTCAGATGAAGTATTGTAACTATTTTCACTATTTAAATTGTTTGGACTGTTATTCTCAACTTTATTGCCATATTCACCTTCAACATCTGTCTCTATTTCTCAGATGAGGTATTGTAACTATTTTCACTATTTAAATTGTTTGGACTGTTATCCTCATCTTTATTGCCATATTCACCTTCAACATCTGTCTCTATTTCTCAGATGAGGTATTGTAACTATTTTCACTATTTAAATTGTTTGGACTGTTATTCTCATCTTTATTGCCATATTCACCTTCAACATCTGTCTCTATTTCTCAGATGAAGTATTGTAACTATTTTCACTATTTAAATTGTTTGGACTGTTATTCTCATCTTTATTGCCATATTCACCTTCAACATCTGTCTCTATTTCTCAGATGAAGTATTGTAACTATTTTCACTATTTAAATTGTTTGGACTGTTATTCTCATCTTTATTGCCATATTCACCTTCAACATCTGTCTCTATTTCTCAGATGAGGTATTGTAACTATTTTCACTATTTAAATTGTTTGGACTGTTGTCCTCATCTTTACTAGAGGGGGAAGAAGGTTGTTTTAAGGACATAAAAAGAGGAAATAAGGAGTATAGAGGTATATGTAGGATAGATAATGGTTGAAATCAAAACCTAAGGTTCCTAGATTGGGGAAGCATCCCCAGGCGTGTCAATTTATATATTTAAGAATTTCTCAGAAACAATTGGCCTGACTGAAATGGAAATTGGTTTATTCATTGTTTTATAACATTTTAATGTTGTGCTAACATAAATTGTGTTCGTATGTGCTGTTCTTATGTGCACCAATTGCACAAGTATACAGAAATCAGATTATTATCATATAAATAGGTCAGAACTGGAAATAAGTTTTGATATTAAGATCAAAACCTTTTGCTTTTCATTCACTGAGAACTATTTCACAAACATTTTATCTGCTGGACCCTCTGTTAATATATAATTCTTCTCAAACTTGTATACTAACTCCGAAACATAGGGCCATGACACTATGCTACTAATTACTAATGTTTTAGTGGGTCAAGTTATTAACCTCATTCCCATCCAAATTGAATTCAGTTATAGAATGGTTACCAACCAAGACAGGTAACCTTAGTCTACCTTGCTATTTTACTCATAACAGGGCAAAGAAATGTATTCATACTTTCCCAAAAGGCATTAGTAAGTAGGCAAACATAACAGAGATAGATGGAATTTAAATTTGGTTGGCTGATTTCATTTTCTGTCAGTTGTAGGGATACAAAAAGTGATTACCCCACTTTGGTAGAGATAATTCATATGGGTCACACATATCACCTCATACAGTGATGAGCGTGGACAGTTATTCAGTTTCTTTACAGCAACCAAACCGAGTGATTGCTTTTTTAGCCTGGGCCAAGGAGCCTGGGATGAAGCTAAATCTGCCTCCTCCAGAAAATGCTACATCTTGCAAGTCTATGGAGCTATTTCCTCTCAGGAATATATCTTCCCCAGATATAGAAAGATACTCTGGCTCACAGTCCTCAGTTTGTGAAAACACAAGACTCACCATTTCCCCTTTACACAATATGTCATCACCTGGAACATAGTAGATTAATCCAGCCTGTTTGAATCTGGAGACGTAATCATGGCATCTCCAGAAGCACAGAAGAATCTCCATATTATATCTAAGACCCATCCTTTTTGTTTCTAACTACTCTCTGCTCACTGTATAGATATATGTGATATATTATTCTCTGCATGTGTAAATATGTATATATAGTTTTGTGTATGTGTTAATAGCATAAAAGTCTCTGAGAACAAAGCATGTTTGTCATTCCTTTTCCTTTCAGCCATTCCCTTCTGTCCATGAAGCATGGCATTATTATATCATGGATATAATAATGCCCATAATGGGTGAAACGTAAAAGGAAGAATAGACCTTTCTTCCATAGCTCCCTCTCATTACACAACCATTCACTATAAATTTCTTGTCTTTTATGAAGTAAAGCTTTCTCAGTTTCTAACTATTTCCAGATGTCTCTGATTAAAGTTTTACTTTCTATAAATGACACAAATTTATTGATTAATTTATAACAATTCAAAGCACTTGCTGCATAATTTTCAAGCAAGCAAATCAGAAAATTTTCCTCTTCCAATTTATCAGATCAAATTACACGACTTTGAGTTTTGAAAATTCTGTCAACACTACAGTGCAAAAAAATAAAACTGAATTTTAAAACAATGTCACTATCTACAGTATATATAAAATTCTATCTATATATAAAATTTTGTAATTTCCATTAGTCTATCCATCACGCCCTCTAAAATAGCCATACATTGACCAATCAAAAGCAAATTTTGGGAAGAAGTGCAAACAAGGGGGCACAAATTACAGTTGGTTTTACTAGGGTGTGTAGCTTAGTACAATAAATTTTCATTCATTTTTTCTGAAAAATTAAAAGTTTTATTCTTTAACATGCAAAATACTTCCGCTATGTTAAAAAAACAATTTAATGATTAAAATAGCAAATACTTATTTAATAAAAATGTAATATTGTTTTTTGCATATCTTTTCTTTAAGTTTTTATATATACAAGAATCCAGTTTCTAATTCACCCTGTGTTTGTGAGAACTATAAATAAATCACAATTCCTAACACCTCAAAAAGTTGGAATTTGGTTCCAGAAAGAAATATTTACATGTGGACAGTTGTATGTTGCATGCTCAAGAGTACAAAATTCCAAAAATTTATTCTTTGCTGTTAAAAACGAAAAAAAGAAATTTCCTTAAAAAATATTGTTTACCATGAAGTCCTATAAAATTAAATTAAAATAAAAAAATTATTAAACTGTGAAGTAGGTTTTTTGTCAAATTATTTTTCCAAACAAATCCACTTATTCAAATTTCATTGATTGATTTGTGAAATTGAACAAAACAAAGAGTTTGAAATTCTTCGCAAAAAATGTTAGCAATAACTTCAATAATACTAAATCCTGTGAGCACTTCAATGCACATTAGCATATTGCAAAAAATGTCTAATTTAAGAAAAAAGCTCCTTTGAATTAAACATACTTTCAAAAAAAAAAAGAAAAAATATTTCCAATCAAGTAGAAGTTGACTTTCAGATCTGTCAGGACAATTAGGATTTCCTGTTTCAAAACATTCAATTTTTAAGGTCCTATATTTTTTTAATTTTGACAAGGAACTTTGTGAATGACAGCAGATCCCATCACTGTGAAATAAAATTAAAATATGAAATCAAATATAAAACAAAAAATGATTTAAAAATTGAGAAAAAATCTTTATAACTTTAAACAAATGTCAAAGAGAATTGATTTAAAACATTTGTTTATTTCTTTTAGACTTTAATAATCCCAGGTCATTTTCTTCACCAAGTTTTATTTTATCTATTTTCTAAAACAAAAGTATAAAATAAAAATGAATTTCTTTTAGTAAAAACTGTGTTCTTGTATTATCCAAAGCAATCTCCATTTTGTTAAAGAATTTCAGACAGCAACTACAATCACCAGACCTTGAAATATTACATCTAAAATGCCAATCACTAATTAGAAGTTTAATAAAAGATTTGTGTAAGATGGTTGGTTTTATATATACTGTGGAGTCAGCTTGAAAGTGGGGTCAGCATGAAAGTGAGGTCAGCATAAAAGTGGAGTCAGCTTGAAAGTGGGGTCAGCATGAAAGTGGGATCTGCATAAAAGTGGGGTCAGCATGAAAGTGGAGTCAGCATGAAAGTGAGGTCAGCATAAAAGTGGGGTCAGCTTGAAAGTGGGGTCAGAATGAAAGTGGGGTCAGCTTGAAAGTGGGGTCAGCATGAAAGTGAGGTCAGCATAAAAGTGGGGTCAGCTTGAAAGTGGGGTCAGCATGAAAGTGGGATCAGCATAAAAGTGAGGTCAGCTTGAAAGTGGGGTCAGCATGAAAGTGAGGTCAGCATAAAAGTGGGGTCAGCTTGAAATTTGGGTCTGCATGAAAGTGAGGTCAGCTTGAAAGTGGGGTCAGCATGAAAGTGGGATCAGCATGAAAGTGAGGTCAGCATGAAAGAGGGGTCAGCTTGAAAGTGGGGTCAGCATGAAAGTGAGGTCAGCATAAAAGTGGAGTCAGCTTGAAAGTGGGGTCAGCATGAAAGTGAGGTCAGCATAAAAGTGGGGTCAGCATGAAAGTGGGATCAGCATGAAAGTGGGGTCAGCATGAAAGTGGGGTCAGCATAAAAGTGGGGTCAGCATGAAAGTGGGGTCAGCTTGAAAGTGGGTTCAGCATGAAAGTGGGATCAGCATAAAAGTGGGGTCAGCATGAAAGTTGGGTCAGCATGAAAGTGAGGTCAGCATAAAAGTGGGGTCAGCTTGAAATTGGGGTCAGCATAAAATTGGGGTCAGCATGAAAGTGGGATCAGCATAAAAGTGGGGTCAGCATCAAAGTGGTGTCAGCATGAAAGTGAGGTCAGCATAAAAGTGGGGTCAGCATGAAAGTGGTGTCTGCATGAAAGTGGGGTCAGCATGAAAGTGAGGTCAGCATAAATATGGGGTCAGCATGAAAGTTGAGTCAGCATGAAAGTGAGGTGAGCATAAAAGTGGGGTCAGCTTGAAAGTGGGGTCAGCATGAAAGTGGGATCAGCATAAAAGTGGGATCAGCATGAAAGTAGGGTCAGCATGAAAGTGAGGTCAGCATGAAAGTGGGGTCAGCATGAAAGTGAGGTCAGCATAAAAGTGGGGTCAGCTTGAAAGTGGGGTCAGCATGAAAGTGGGATCAGCATAAAAGTGGGGTCAGCATGAAAGTTGGGTCAGCATGAAAGTGAGGCCAGCATAAAAGTGGGGTCAGCTTGAAATTGGGGTCTGCATAAAAGTGAGGTCAGCATAAAAGTGGGGTCAGCTTGAAAGTGGGATCAGCATGAAAGTTGGGTCAGCATGAAAGTGAGGTGAGCATCAAAGTGAGGTCAGCTTGAAATTGGGGTCTGCATAAAAGTGAGGTCAGCATAAAAGTGGGGTAGCTTGAAAGTGGGATCAGCATGAAAGTTGGGGCAGCATGAAAATGAGGTGAGCATGAAAGTGAGGTCAGCATAAAAGTGGAGTCAGCTTGAAAGTGGGGTCAGCATGAAAGTGAGGTCAGCATAAAAGTGGGGTCAGCATGAAAGTGGGATCAGCAAGAAAGTAGGGTCAGCATGAAAGTGGGGTCAGCATGAAAGTGGGGTCAGCATGAACGTGGGGCCAGCATGAAAGTGAGGTCAGCTAGAAATTGGGGTCAGCATGAAAGTGGGATCAGCATAAAAGTGGGGTCAGCATGAAAGTGGTGTCAGCATGAAAGTGAGGTCAGCATAAAAGTGGGGTCAGCATGAAAGTGGGGTCAGCATGAAAGTGGTGTCAGCATGAAAGTGAGGTCAGCATAAATGTGGGGTCAGCATGAAAGTGGAGTCTGCATGAAACTGGGGTCAGCATGAAAGTGGAGTCTGCATGAAAGTGGGGTCAGCATGAAAGTGAGTCCAGCTTAAATATGGGGTCAGCATGAAAGTTGGGTCAGCATGAATGTGGGGCCAGCATGAAAGTGAGGTCAGCATAAAATTTGGGTCAGCATGAAAGTGAGGTCAGCATAAAAGTGGGGACAGCTAGAAAGTGGGACCAGCATGAAAGTGGGATCAGCATAAATGTGGGGTCAGCTTGAAAGTTGGGTCAGCATGAAAGTGAGGTCAGCATAAAAGTGGGGACAGCTAGAAATTGGGGTCAGCATGAAAGTGGGATCAGCATAAAAGTGGGGTCAGCATGAATGTGGTGTCAGCATGAAAGTGAGGTCAGCATAAAAGTGGGGTCAGCATGAAAGTGGAGTCTGCATGAAAGTGGGGTCAGCATAAAAGTGGGGTCAGCATAAAAGTGGGGTCAGCATGAAAGTGGTGTCAGCATGAAAGTGAGGTCAGCATAAAAGTGGGGTCAGCATGAAAGTAGTGTCTGCATGAAAGTGGGCTCAGCATGAAAGTGAGGTCAGCATAAATATGGGGTCAGCATGAAAGTTGAGTCAGCATGAAAGTGAGGTGAGCATAAAAGTGGGGTCAGCTTGAAAGTGGGGTCAGCATGAAAGTGGGATCAGCATAAAAGTGGGATCAGCATGAAAGTAGGGTCAGCATGAAAGTGAGGTCAGCATGACAGTGGGGTCAGCATAAAAGTGGGGTCAGCATGAAAGTTGGGTCAGCATGAAAGTGAGGCCAGCATAAAAGTGGGGTCAGCTTGAAATTGGGGTCAGCATGAAAGTGGGATCAGCATAAAAGTGGGATCAGCATGAAAGTAGGGTCAGCATGAAAGTGAGGTCAGCATGAAAGTGGGG
This sequence comes from Acanthosepion esculentum, assembly GCA_964036315.1. Classification (NCBI taxonomy): domain Eukaryota; kingdom Metazoa; phylum Mollusca; class Cephalopoda; order Sepiida; family Sepiidae; genus Acanthosepion; species Acanthosepion esculentum. The sequence goes on along the minus strand of OZ038482.1, from coordinate 9,377,275 downwards.
TCAGCATGAAAGTGAGGTCAGCATAAAAGTGGGGTCAGCTTGAAAGTGGGGTCAGCATGAAAGTGGGATCAGCATAAAAGTGGGGTCAGCATGAAAGTTGGGTCAGCATGAAAGTGAGGCCAGCATAAAAGTGGGGTCAGCTTGAAATTGTGGTCTGCATAAAAGTGAGGTCAGCATAAAAGTGGGGTCAGCTTGAAAGTGGGATCAGCATGAAAGTTGGGTCAGCATGAATGTGAGGTGAGCATGAAAGTGAGGTCAGCTTGAAATTGGGGTCTGCATAAAAGTGAGGTCAGCATAAAAGTGGGGTCAGCATGAAAGTGGGATCAGCATGAAAGTTGGGTCAGCTTGAAAGTGAGGTCAGCATGAAAGTGAGGTCAGCATAAAAGTGGAGTCAGCATAAAAGTGGGGTCAGCATGAAAGTGGGATCAGCATGAAAGTGGGATCAGCTTGAAAGTGGGGTCAGCTTGAAAGTGAGGTCAGTATTAAAGTGGGGTCAGCTTGAAAGTGGGGTCAGCATGAAAGTGAGGTCAGCGTAAAAGTGGAGTCAGCTTGAAAGTGGGGTCAGCATGAAAGTGAGGTCAGCATAAAAGTGGGGTCAGCATGAAAGTGGGATCAGCATGAAAGTAGGGTCAGCATGAAAGTGGGGTCAGCATAAAAGTGGGGTCAGCATGAAAGTGGGGTCAGCTTGAAAGTGGGGTCAGCATGAAAGTGGGATCAGCATGAAAGTGGGGTCAGCATGAAAGTTGGGTCAGCATGAAAGTGAGGTCAGCTTGAAATTGGGGTCAGCTTGAAATTGGGGTCAGCATAAAATTGGGGTCAGCATGAAAGTGGGATCAGCATAAAAGTGGGGTCAGCATGAAAGTGGTGTCAGCATGAAAGTGAGGTCAGCATAAAAGTGGGGTCAGCATGAAAGTGGTGTCTGCATGAAAGTGGGGTCAGCATGAAAGTGAGGTCAGCATAAATATGGGGTCAGCATGAAAGTTGAGTCAGCATGAAAGTGAGGTGTGCATAAAAGTGGGGTCAGCTTGAAAGTGGGGTCAGCATGAAAGTGGGATCAGCATAAAAGTGGGATCAGCATGAAAGTTGGGTCAGCATGAAAGTGAGGTCAGCATGAAAGTGGGGTCAGCATGAAAGTGAGGTCAGCATAAAAGTGGGGTCAGCTTGAAAGTGGGGTCAGCATGAAAGTGGGATCAGCATAAAAGTGGGGTCAGCATGAAAGTTGGGTCAGCATGAAAGTGAGGCCAGCATAAAAGTGGGGTCAGCTTGAAATTGGGGTCTGCATAAAAGTGAGGTCAGCATAAAAGTGGGGTCAGCTTGAAAGTGTGATCAGCATGAAAGTTGGGTCAGCATGAAAGTGAGGTGAGCATCAAAGTGAGGTCAGCTTGAAATTGGGGTCTGCATAAAAGTGAGGTCAGCATAAAAGTGGGGTCAGCTTGAAAGTGGGATCAGCATGAAAGTTGGGTCAGCATGAAAATGAGGTGAGCATGAAAGTGAGGTCAGCATAAAAGTGGAGTCAGCTTGAAAGTGGGGTCAGCATGAAAGTGAGGTCAGCATAAAAGTGGGGTCAGCATGAAAGTGGGATCAGCAAGAAAGTAGGGTCAGCATGAAAGTGGGGTCAGCATGAAAGTGGGGTCAGCATGAACGTGGGGCCAGCATGAAAGTGAGGTCAGCTAGAAATTGGGGTCAGCATGAAAGTGGGATCAGCATAAAAGTGGGGTCAGCATGAAAGTGGTGTCAGCATGAAAGTGAGGTCAGCATGAAAGTGGGGTCAGCATGAAAGTGGTGTCAGCATGAAAGTTGGGTCAGCATGAAAGTGGGGTCAGCTTGAAAGTGGGGTCAGCTTGAAAGTGGGGTCAGCATGAAAGTGGGATCAGCATAAAAGTGGGATCAGCATGAAAGTAGGGTCAGCATGAAAGTGAGGTCAGCATGAAAGTGGGGTCAGCATGAAAGTGAGGTCAGCATAAAAGTGGGGTCAGCTTGAAAGTGGGGTCAGCATGAAAGTGGGATCAGCATAAAAATGGGGTCAGCATGAAAGTTGGGTCAGCATGAAAGTGAGGCCAGCATAAAAGTGGGGTCAGCTTGAAATTGTGGTCTGCATAAAAGTGAGGTCAGCATAAAAGTGGGGTCAGCTTGAAAGTGGGATCAGCATGAAAGTTGGGTCAGCATGAAAGTGAGGTGAGCATGAAAGTGAGGTCAGCTTGAAATTGGGGTCTGCATAAAAGTGAGGTCAGCATAAAAGTGGGGTCAGCATGGAAGTGGGATCAGCATGAAAGTTGGGTCAGCTTGAAAGTGAGGTCAGCATGAAAGTGAGGTCAGCATAAAAGTGGAGTCAGCATAAAAGTGGGGTCAGCATGAAAGTGGGATCAGCATGAAAGTGGGATCAGCATAAATGTGGGGTCAGCTTGAAAGTGGGTCAGCATGAATGTGGGATCAGCATAAAATTGGGGTCAGTATGAAAGTGAGGTCAGCATAAATGTGGTGTCAGCTTGAAAGTTGGGTCAACTTGAAAGTGGGTTCAGCATGAAAGTGAGGTCAGCATAAATGTGGGGTCAGCTTGAAAGTTGGGTCAGCATGAAAGTGAGGTCAGCATAAAAGTGGGGACAGCTAGAAATTGGGGTCAGCATGAAAGTGGGATCAGCATAAAAGTGGGGTCAGCATGAATGTGGTGTCAGCATGAAAGTGAGGTCAGCATAAAAGTGGGGTCAGCATGAAAGTGGAGTCTGCATGAAAGGGAAGACCGCATAAAAGTGGGGTCAGCTTGAAAGTGAGGTCAGTATTAAAGTGGGGTCAGCTTGAAAGTGGGGTCAGCATGAAAGTGAGGTCAGCATAAAAGTGGAGTCAGCTTGAAAGTGGGGTCAGCATGAAAGTGAGGTCAGCATAAAAGTGGGGTCAGCATGAAAGTGGGATCAGCATGAAAGTAGGGTCAGCATGAAAGTGGGGTCAGCATAAAAGTGGGGTCAGCATGAAAGTGGGGTCAGCTTGAAAGTGGGGTCAGCATGAAAGTGGGATCAGCATAAAAGTGGGGTCAGCATGAAAGTTGGGTCAGCATGAAAGTGAGGTCAGCATAAAAGTGGGGTCAGCTTGAAATTGGGGTCAGCATAAAATTGGGGTCAGCATGAAAGTGGGATCAGCATAAAAGTGGGGTCAGCATGAAAGTGGTGTCAGCATGAAAGTGAGGTCAGCATAAAAGTGGGGTCAGCATGAAAGTGGGATCAGCATGAAAGTAGGGTCAGCATGAAAGTGAGGTCAGCATAAATATGGGGTCAGCATGAAAGTGAGGTCAGCATAAAAGTGGGGTCAGCTTGAAAGTGGGGTCAGCATGAAAGTGGGATCAGCATAAAAGTGGGGTCAGCATGAAAGTTGGGTCAGCATGAAAGTGAGGCCAGCATAAAAGTGGGGTCAGCTTGAAATTGGGGTCTGCATAAAAGTGAGGTCAGCATAAAAGTGGGGTCAGCTTGAAAGTGGGATCAGCATGAAAGTTGGGTCAGCATGAAAGTGAGGTGAGCATCAAAGTGAGGTCAGCTTGAAATTGGGGTCTGCATAAAAGTGAGGTCAGCATAAAAGTGGGGTCAGCTTGAAAGTGGGATCAGCATGAAAGTTGGGTCAGCATGAAAATGAGGTGAGCATGAAAGTGAGGTCAGCATAAAAGTGGAGTCAGCTTGAAAGTGGGGTCAGCATGAAAGTGAGGTCAGCATAAAAGTGGGGTCAGCATGAAAGTGGGATCAGCAAGAAAGTAGGGTCAGCATGAAAGTGGGGTCAGCATGAAAGTGGGGTCAGCATGAACGTGGGGCCAGCATGAAAGTGAGGTCAGCTAGAAATTGGGGTCAGCATGAAAGTGGGATCAGCATAAAAGTGGGGTCAGCATGAAAGTGGTGTCAGCATGAAAGTGAGGTCAGCATAAAAGCGGGGTCAGCATGAAAGTGGTGTCAGCATGAAAGTGGTGTCAGCATGAAAGTGAGGTCAGCATAAATGTGGAGTCAGCATGAAAGTGGAGTCTGCATGAAAGTGGGGTCAGCATGAAAGTGGAGTCTGCATGAAAGTGGGGTCAGCATGAAAGTGAGTCCAGCTTAAATATGGGGTCAGCATGAAAGTTGGGTCAGCATGAATGTGGGGCCAGCATGAAAGTGAGGTCAGCATAAAATTTGGGTCAGCATGAAAGTGAGGTCAGCATAAAAGTGGGGACAGCTAGAAAGTGGGACCAGCATGAAAGTGGGATCAGCATAAATGTGGGGTCAGCTTGAAAGTTGGGTCAGCATGAAAGTGAGGTCAGCATAAAAGTGGGGACAGCTAGAAATTGGGGTCAGCATGAAAGTGGGATCAGCATAAAAGTGGGGTCAGCATGAATGTGGTGTCAGCATGAAAGTGAGGTCAGCATAAAAGTGGGGTCAGCATGAAAGTGGGGTCAGCATAAAAGTGGGGTCAGCATAAAAGTGGGGTCAGCATGAAAGTGGTGTCAGCATGAAAGTGAGGTCAGCATAAAAGTGGGGTCAGCATGAAAGTGGTGTCTGCATGAAAGTGGGCTCAGCATGAAAGTGAGGTCAGCATAAATATGGGGTCAGCATGAAAGTTGAGTCAGCATGAAAGTGAGGTGAGCATAAAAGTGGGGTCAGCTTGAAAGTGGGGTCAGCATGAAAGTGGGATCAGCATAAAAGTGGGATCAGCATGAAAGTAGGGTCAGCATGAAAGTGAGGTCAGCATGACAGTGGGGTCAGCATAAAAGTGGGGTCAGCATGAAAGTTGGGTCAGCATGAAAGTGAGGCCAGCATAAAAGTGGGGTCAGCTTGAAATTGGGGTCTGCATAAAAGTGAGGTCAGCATAAAAGTGGGGTCAGCTTGAAAGTGGGATCAGCATGAAAGTTGGGTCAGCATGAAAGTGAGGTGAGCATGAAAGTGAGGATAGCATAAATATGGGGTCAGCATGAAAGTTGGGTCAGCATGAAAGTGGGGTCAGCTTGAAAGTGGGGTCAGCTTGAAAGTGGGGTCAGCATGAAAGTGGGATCAGCATAAAAGTGGGATCAGCATGAAAGTAGGGTCAGCATGAAAGTGAGGTCAGCATGAAAGTGGGGTCAGCATGAAAGTGAGGTCAGCATAAAAGTGGGGTCAGCTTGAAAGTGGGGTCAGCATGAAAGTGGGATCAGCATAAAAGTGGGGTCAGCATGAAAGTTGGGTCAGCATGAAAGTGAGGCCAGCATAAAAGTGGGGTCAGCTTGAAATTGTGGTCTGCATAAAAGTGAGGTCAGCATAAAAGTGGGGTCAGCTTGAAAGTGGGATCAGCATGAAAGTTGGGTCAGCATGAAAGTGAGGTGAGCATGAAAGTGAGGTCAGCTTGAAATTGGGGTCTGCATAAAAGTGAGGTCAGCATAAAAGTGGGGTCAGCATGAAAGTGGGATCAGCATGAAAGTTGGGTCAGCTTGAAAGTGAGGTCAGCATGAAAGTGAGGTCAGCATAAAAGTGGAGTCAGCATAAAAGTGGGGTCAGCATGAAAGTGGGATCAGCATGAAAGTGGGATCAGCATAAATGTGGGGTCAGCTTGAAAGTGGGTCAGCATGAATGTGGGATCAGCATAAAATTGGGGTCAGTATGAAAGTGAGGTCAGCATAAATGTGGGGTCAGCTTGAAAGTTGGGTCAACTTGAAAGTGGGTTCAGCATGAAAGTGAGGTCAGCATAAATGTGGGGTCAGCTTGAAAGTTGGGTCAGCATGAAAGTGAGGTCAGCATAAAAGTGGGGACAGCTAGAAATTGGGGTCAGCATGAAAGTGGGATCAGCATAAAAGTGGGGTCAGCATGAATGTGGTGTCAGCATGAAAGTGAGGTCAGCATAAAAGTGGGGTCCACATGAAAGTGGAGTCTGCATGAAAGGGAAGACCGCATAAAAGTGGGGTCAGCTTGAAAGTGAGGTCAGTATTAAAGTGGGGTCAGCTTGAAAGTGGGGTCAGCTTGAAAGTGGGTCAGCATGAATGTGGGATCAGCATAAAATTGGGGTCACCATGAAAGTGAGGTCAGCATAAATGTGGGGTCAGTCCTAAAGTTGGGTCAACTTGAAAGTGGGGTCAGCATGAAAGTGAGGTCAGCATAAAAGTGGGGTCAGCTTGAAAGTAGGGTCAGCATGAAAGTAAGGTCAGCATAAAAGTGGGGTCAGCTTGAAAGTGTGGTCAGAATGAAAGTGGGATCAGCTTGAAAGTGGGGTCCCCATGAAAGTGGGGTCAGCTTGAAAGTGAGTTCAGCATAAATCTGGGGTCAGCATGAAAGTGGTGTCAGCATGAATGTGAGGTCAGCATAAAAGTGGGGTCAGCATGAAAGTGGAGCCTGCATGAAAGTGGGGTCAGCATGAAAGTGAGGTCAGCATAAATATGGGGTCAACTTGAAAGTGGGTTCAGCATGAAAGTGGAGTCTGCATAAAAGTGGGGTCAGCATAAAAGTGCGTTCAGCATAAAAGTGGGGTCAGCTTGAAAGTGGGGTCAGCATGTAAGTGAAGACAGCATAAAAGTGGGGTCAGCTTGAAAGTGAGGTCAGTATTAAAGTGGGGTCAGCTTGAAAGTGGGGTCAGCTTTAAAGTGGGTCAGCATGAATGTGAGGTCAGCATAAAAGTGGGGTCAGCTTGAAAGTGGGGTCAGCATGAAAGTAAGGTCAGCATAAAAGTGTGGTCAGCTTGAAAGTGGGGTCAGAATGAAAGTGGGATCAGCTTGAAAGTGAGTTCAGCATATATCTGGGGTCAGCATGAAAGTGGGGTCAGCATGAAAGTGAGGTTGGCTTAAAAGTGGGGACAGCTTGAACGTGGGGTCACATGAAAGTGGGATCAGCATAAAAGTGGTGTCAGCATAAAAGTGGGGTGAGCATAAAAGTGGTGTCAGCTTGAAAGTGGGGTCAGCATGAAAGTGAGGTCAGCATAAAAGTGGGGTCAGCTTGAAAGTGGGGTCAGCATGAAAGTGAGGTCAGCATAAATATGGGGTCAGCATGAAAGTGGGGTCAGTATGAAAGTGAGGTCAGCATAAAAGTGGGGCCTGCATGAAAGTGGCGTCAACATGAAAGTGAGGTCAGCATAAAATGGGCACAGCTTGAAAGTGGGGTCAGCATGAAAGTGGGATCAGCATAAAAGTGGGGTCAGCATGAAAGTGGGGTCAGCTTGAATGTGGGGTCAGCATAACAGTGAGATCAGCAAAAAAGTGGGGTCAGCATAAAAGTGGGGTCATCTTCAAAGTGAGGTCAGCTTGAAAGTGAGGTCAGCATAAAAATCGGGTCAGCTTGAAAGTGGGGTCAGCATGAAAGTGGGATCAGCATAAAAGTGGGGTCAGCATGAAACTGCAGTCAGCATGAAATTGAGTTCAGCATAAATGTGGGGTCAGCTTGAAAGTGGGGTCAGCATGACAGTGAGGTCAGCTTGAAAGTGAGGTCAGCTTGAAAGTGGGGCCAGCATGAAAGTGGGGCCAGCATGCCATGTTCAAATTTCAGCTAGGCTCATTACATTCACTTTTGCACAAATAGTTTTAGAAAACATATAAATCTCTTTCTTCTTTCCTTGCCTTTGAACTAAATAGCAGGGTAAATTAAGCTCTGTCGCCTTGGTTGCCAACCAGTCTAGAAGAAAAGTAATTCTGAATTTAAAACTGGTTGAGCGTGGGACAGGCAACTCTACCATTTATAAAAGCCTACCTATTATGGAAATCACAACGGCAATGCAAACTGAGATGGACTCAACACTTTCTTTATAAATACATTAATGAAAGTGTTGCTTTTAACACTGATGGATTCTGGTAACCAGAAACAATAATTTTAGCATTTAATGCCATCCATATCAGAAGTCAATGCATGAACATTGACAGATGGTCAACTCTGGCACTGGCATCACTATTGCGAAAAAAGCAGAGATCAACCAAATTCTAATTCTAATGTCTCCTGTTCTTCCAATGACTTTACTAGCAAAATAACGGTTAATAATCAAGTGTTTATGTGAAATTAAATCTTTTTTTTTTTTTCTTTTTAAAGCAATTCACCCCAAGCAAGGTGAGAGTGCCACTAGCACGCAAGGGGTTACAGAGGATTGAGAACAAGAGTAAAGAGGCGTGTTTGAGGAAAGGATACAGAGAAGGACGGGGAACAAGCTCAGGGTGTCAGATGTCGATTGACATTACACTTGAATATTTGAAGATTATAGTCATCGGGGAAGCAAGAAAAAGGAAGAGAGTTCCACAGATGGGAAGTGTGGGAGAAGAAGCTGTTTGAGTAGAAGAGAGTTACATTTAACTGTTTTGACAATGAAAGGGTGGGACCAAGATGCCAGCCTAGTAGCTCGCTTAAATTCATGCAGTCTGGGAACCAGTAAAAGTAGCTTGTCTGAACAGGTGCCATGAAAATACTTGTAGAAGAGACAGAGGGAAGCCATGCACATCTGTGGCGAAGCGATTGTAGACGAGATGCCAGATTTAGATAAAAAGAAAAATTGACTTCTACAAACACAATTCAATACAGACCTAAAAATACAAAACATATTATTCAATATGGATTAAAAGAATTGAGACAAATGTCCCAAATGCATCATGTTTCTGATAAATGGACAGAAATTTGATTCTTTCTACTATGATAAGTTTGTTTCCAGGTTGCAAATTTTATAATTTCAGGAATTTTGACTAAAGTCAACTTCTCCATTTGTTTGGTATAGCATAACAAATTTTCATTGTAGCTTCACAACCTGCCAAAGCTAGGAAGTAGTCAGTTATTTTATTTTATCCCCCCTCTTGCCTTGCTTCTTTCAATTTTTTAACCATACCTGGGTGGCAAAACATCGGATCCAAGGCTCAATAAATTCTGTTTCATCCAAGCAATTTAAACCTTGTATTGTTGTATCGTGTTGTTCTACGACCTGTGATAAGTCATCAACTTCCACCAGTCTCTTTGTTTACGATACACTTTATTTCTCTTGTACTTAACATATGCAAATAGGTACAATCCTATTTACCAATCCACTGCAATTATATTATCCAATATGGATTACAAAAATTGAGACAAAAGTCCAAAATGCTATAGAATTAAGATTTTGATCTTCAATTTTTTATTCTTGAATATTTGGTACAAGGAATTGACCATTTTTCTGTGATAGATATTGTAGTAGTTTGTTATGGGAAGTTATTTTGCAATAGGATTGAACCAGGATGGGCTGTTCGCGATTTGCTGGTATTTTTCTGCAGTATAAAAAATCTTCATTTCAGAAAGGATCCCTTCTGAGACAAGAGCAGCATTTTTGGAAGCCGTATGTTTGAAGAAGTCTGAGAGAGAAGCTCCAGCCATGTAAGATCTGGAACAGTCCCAGTCAGCTTTCATGTACTTGAAAATGCCTATTGTAGCAAACCGCCCTCATTCACTTCGTATTCCATTGGTGAGATGTAGCTTACACACATGAACCACTTCTTCCGATGAACTGCTGCTCTGTAGAACCAACTCCCAAGAAAATGATTCGCCAATTTCTGCAATCTTGACCTGTTCAAGTCTAGAGTTAACTGTTATCTTCCCCACGTATCTCCATAAACAGTGTCTCTTACTCTGTAACTCTCTACCTTGAGTGGCTCCAGGGCTTTGAACAGGATGAACATCATTGTAAAAAAAAGGGTACTTTTTGATTTGTGAACTAACTTTGTATTAACCCTTATAAAAATATCTATATATCCTTTGTTTTCTAAACCAACTCTGTAATATTCAGGTACCTCCTAAAACATGCACATATTCTTATAAAAGTATCCAGATAGCATTTGATTTCTAAACCAACTCCGTAATATTCAGGTACCTCCTAAAATATTCACATATTCTTATAAAAGTATCCAGATAGCATTTGATTTGTGAACCAACATGGTGATATTCAAGCGCCCTCGTAAAAATATCCAGATACCATTATAAAAATGAAAAATACTTTTTTCTCTATATTTGGCATCAACTAATTTATTTCTAGAAGTAATTTTAATGTGAAGGAAATATAGAAACCATCAAATAGTATTTTCTTTCTTACAAATCAAGAAGCCAAGGGCAAAGATAAGATTTAATACCCATGATGCACTGCAACTTCAGAAAAAAAAATCAATTTTCATCAAAGTTAGGTTTTCAGTTTTGGCAAATATAAGGAAAAATAATTCCTTTTGTAAAAATAGAAACTTATAAAGAAGATAGCAAATATTTTTATTCCTAATTCTTTATTCCATAAATGAGTCAGACTAGCATCCTTATGTTTATTGTTTTGATTGCTGTGTTTTATGAACAGAACTCATTATTAGCATGACCAATAAGAAAGTGAAGTGGAGAGAAAGAATGAAAATTTTCAAATGACTGAATGTACAAATGAGGAAGGGCAAGGAGCCCACTGGATGAAGCAAATGATAGAAACAAAGTTTTAGCTTTTTCTGCTTGTTGAATAAATTATATTTTAATTTCCATTCAGTTTGAAAGAAAATCCTGATAATATTTTTCTTCATTATATTTCTTATTGTAAGAGACATAATGGATTTCATACACCATCCCAATGTATATCTAAATTAATTTGAAGAAATTTTTATATGGCTTTAGATAAACATTTTACTGCTAAATTCGTTTTCTGATGCCAGTTGTACAATTTTGAAAATCTGCATTTCCTATAACAATAAATCTCAATAGCTCTGTATAAATAATTCAATAAATGTAGAAATTTAAACATAAGAAGGTCTTCAATTGTTGAGCCAAAATATTTGCATAAAATCTAAAGCCAACATTTATATATACTAGTTTAAACTCATGAAAATTTCACGTTTTTAGCCAATATTTTCTTCGGGTTTTCATTGGGAAAAAAATTTGAAATTTCTTATTTGTTTGTTTGTTTGTTTGGGGTTTTATGGCATATCAACCACTATGGGTTATTTAATGCCAGATCCAGTATTTACTAGATATATCAAAAATGTATAGTTGGCAACATCATTGTTTCAAAAACGTATAGCTGGCTACTGTTTCAAAAACGTATAGCTGGCTTGAAATTTCTTAGGCACCAATTCAAATATTAGGATTTATCGAAATGATTATAGTTTTGTTTAATAATCTTTACTCTAAAGCTTATTTTACATACATATTGAAAGAATATGAATCCTCTGTATTCATTCAGTTAAGTGCCATACGTGATACACAATTGGGTGATCATGTATCTTTCGATACATGGCTGACGATGCAGACTTTTTTGCCCACAGTAGGTTACCATTTCTTTCTTTGGTAGATTGATTGCCAACCATGGCTAAAGAACCCAGTCTATCCTGCTATTCAACCTATAGCTAGGGAGAGAGGAGATGGATTCATACCCTTCCCAAGGCTATTTGTGCATAAGTGAATCTAATGAACTTGACTGGAATTCGAACTCTGCTCTCCAAGTTCTCACTCCAAGCCAATATCCATTACACGACAACGTATTGCTAATGTTATTATTGTTTATCAGGTTGTTTCTAGATCTTTACTCCAAAGCTGAACTGTTGTACGTATTTAAAGACTATCTACAACACCACTATATTATTAGTATTATCATAATATATTTGGGTGTATCAAAAGTATTTTCATTTTTTATATAAATTTATATATTTATTTATAGTATTTTCTCTACCGTGTGATTCAAAATACCATAATTGACAACTGATGCATGTCCACTTCTCAGGGTTTATTTCAAGTCACCATCCTTAAAATACGTTCAGTAATTTGTGCAATATGTGCAGATATTGGTTCAGATCTTTCCACTTCCAGAATTCTGCTCATATCTTCAGTGTCTTTGGTGTCCTGTTTATATTTTCTGTGTCTTTGATGTCCTGCTCATATCATCAGGGTATTTGATGTCTTGCTTGTATCTTCAATGGATTTGATGCCCTGCTCATATCTTCAGTGGATCTGATGTCCTGCTGAAATCATCAGTGTCTTTGATATCCTGCTCATATCTTAAGTGTCTTTGATGTCCTGCTCATATCATCAGAGTATTTGATGTCTTGCTTGTCGATTCAGTGGACTCAATGCCCTGGTCATATCTTCAGTGTTGTTGATGCCTTGCTCATATCTTCAGTGTCTTTAATGTCCTGCTTGTATTCAGTGGATTTGATGCCCTGTTCATATCTTCAGTGTCTTTGATGTCCTGCTTATATCAGTGTATTTGATGTCTTGCCTGTATCTTCAGTGTCTTTGATGTCCTGCTCATAGTGCAGAAGGTCTTTTATTGAGGTTTCTGTAATCACATTTTTCCATGGGATGGGGTTGATTGTCTTCACTCTCAAACTCTAGGTTGGTTTTCCTTCTCTCAGATAAGCACATGTTCCTATGCTAACTCAAGTTTCATCTACTCAAGTTTGGGAATTCAGAGTTTTCCTTCTCCTAGACTTATTACCAACAAGGTTGATAATCCCAGTTTGTCCTACAATTTAACCCATAGCTGGGGGAGAAGAGATGGATTCATATTGGAATTCAAACTTGTTTCAAGCCACTAACCATTATTTCTGACAAAATAGGGAATACAAAACATAATTCTTGGAAGTTCAGGCTGAGATCTATTTGGCATTTCTTCACAGAGAAACTCACATACAAAGTCAGACAAACTGATGCCATGGTTTTTCAAGATTATTTATCCAATGTAGATGGCGCTCATTTCTGGTTATCTCCCTTTCTCTAATCCCATTTAATTGAATCTTGTGAATAACATCTTCAATAATCTCAGAAATTTATTAGGTCTTCTTATCTGTGGGCCATTGAGAGAAGACATGGAACGAAAAGAAAAGAAAATCAACAGCCACTACTGATTCAATTTGGAAATGACGCAAGACTGACAATCGGAATTGAATTCTGTTACCATTTACAGGGAATATGCTAACAAAATACAACCCACTTCTGGATTCATCATTTAGGTAATAGTCTACATTTTATTGCATAATTCTTCATTCTAAAGTAATCCTCTTATTACTGGGAGACATTAACAATTCTTCAATAGCTCACAAAGGATTTCTCTCCAGATATGTGCACCACCACATGCACACAGATATGCATACAGGTATGTGGTGGGATGCATGTGACCATTTGAATATGATCATATATGTATGTATCTGATCTGCATTTTTATATATACATATGCTTATGCACGGGAAAGTTTACATACAATATATAGTGCATGTGTGTGTGTATGTGTGTGTGCCTGTTTTTTCACAGAAGTTTTATTCACATAATGTTTAGGCAAGTTCACTTCTTTCGTTCAACCAGTTCAGACTTTTATATGCCATGCCACTTCCATAAAGTTAAATCATCCTTATTTCCTCCATATTTTAAATGTAAGGAGAAAATTCCACTCAGGAAGCTTTTTCCCCAAAACTGCCACTCTATGGAACAGACAGCCATAGTTGATGTTTCCCCGAACACTACAATTTTGTCCTCTTCAAATTATCTTCCCCGCTTATCCTCAAAATCTTGATTTCCTGCCGGTTACTCTTTCATTCATATCACACACGGCATTCATCATAAACATGTGGACTTGTAAACCTCTTGAACCTTGTATTGGTTTCCTTGTCATTATCATCCTTCATTAATCTTCTTGGTATGGGTAAATCATTTCATTTTAACCCCAAAGCTGTATGCCATTCTACACCCACCAATACTGGAAAGAGCAATAACAGCTAGTGGACTTCAGAAACCTATTTTCCTGAAAAAAACTTTTAATAGAAAGATTTAATAAATTCTAACTGACAGTAGCACTGGCTACTCAGTCAATAAATGTTGAATCGAGCACTTTATCCCATAAATATAGCACATTTTAAGATTATATTTCTCCATATATATATATATATATATATATATATATATATATATATATATATATATATATTACATGAATCATTCATACAAAAAGCAGATAGTGAAGTTAATGATGTAAATGGCAAGAATCACTCTCGCAAACAATTTTTAATAAAATACATTAACCTCGAATCTGTAAATGAATGTTATGATCCCTGTTTATAAATTCCAGTTGTATAAGGTCTTTTTTTACTACAAGCTTTCGATTGTGCATAAAATCATCCTCAGGTATGGAAATAGATATTTCTTTTTTACATCCAGGTAATAACAGGACAACGAAAGTTAAGATGTATTCGAAATATGTTTTTTAGAAATGTGTTATTGTTAACTGTGAGAAATTTTGGAGCGTGTGCTCGCAACGCAGAGGTTGAATTTTTTAAATTTTAAATTGTGCGTTTTTGTACTAATATAGTAATATGAGAATTCTTTTGTAGAGGTAGGTTTCTTTTCAGTCAATGTGGCATGAACATAATTGTTCAATAAATAGTGGAATGTCGCCGTTATTATCAGAAATTTGCTCTTCGGATCAGTTATTTTAATATCAAGTATGTGGTGCAGTTCAATTTACATTACATGAATCATTCATACAAAAAGCAGATAGGGAAGTTAATGATATAAATGGCAAGAATCACTCTCCCAAACAATACTTGCCATTTATATCATTAACTTCACTATCTGCTTTTTGTATGAATGATTCATGTAATGTAAATTGAACTGCACCACATACTTGATATATATATATATATATATATATATATATATATGGACATTGAAGTGGACATTGAAATCAACACCCAGAGACAACAGTCTGTTTCATGTGAAATGCAATATTGCAATTAGCATGAAAATTATCTCAGAAACTTTGGTGTTGACTTCAATGTTCACTTTTATATTTACATACGCTCTATCCCTGATATTGAGCACTTTAAATAAATATAGCATAAATTAAAAATATATTTTATTATATATATATATGTGTGTGTGTGTGTGTGTGTGTGTGTGTGTGTGTGTGTGTGTGTGTGTGTGTGTGTGTGTGTGTGATGGGAGTAAAGGATGTTGGTGCACTCCTAAACAACCTATGCAACGCCCCTCCCATCAGTAGGTCTTTTGGTCCCTACATACAGGCAAGTATGTCTTGGTGCCTGCACTCCCAGCTGAGACACGATGATGCTGACCCAAGTAGTTCTGTTGCCGTCATTTCTCAATGGTCGAAATGTGTTCATTCAGGAGATCAAAACTGTATGTTCTTTCCTAGACTATTTGTTTCTTCATTAAGAGTTCTGGAGGTATCGTTTTCTGGGTTGACGTTATCCTCCTGATAGACATCTGAACCTAAATTAAGTAAATTCTGAGGATGCTATCCTATCAGCAGGTGTGTAATATCGAGGCAATTGTACTGTCATTTTGTGAATGACTTTTGGACCGGGCAGTAGTCTCCCGATGCCATGATGAAGAGTACAGTTACAGCTTTACTTCCGGAAAATTCAATCCAGGTCGTTGATGCACTCGCTACCTGTGGGTGTGATTGTTTCACTGTCTCGTCTTCACATATGTTATTCAATCATGTGTACAACAAAAATCGAATCCATTCCAATCCATTACAAAAGTCGAATTCCAATCGAATCCATTACATTCACTTACGTGCTAATTATCTTTGGGAAAGGTATGAATCCTCTTCGTCTCCTCCCAGCTAAGAGTAAATAGCAGGACAGACCGGGTTCTATAGCCTTGGATGGCAACTGGTCTACCGCAGAAAGAACCTACTGTGGGAAAAAATCTGCTTTGTCAGTCATGTATCGAAAGATACATGATCGCCTAAGCGTGTATAACGCACAGCACATAACTGAACTGGACAACAAAAGCAAACAAAAGAATCAAACCCAAACCAACAAAAACAAAAACAGACCCCATTTCTTCAAAACCTTTTACACCAATGTGAGGGGTCACCGTTCCAACTTCCCAGAGGTAGAATTCCATATTCTCGAAACCAAACCCGACTTCTTGATACGTCAGTTCATTCATTCGTTAGCGTGAAAGTTAATGCCAAAACAAAAGCATAGAATGATTTTCATGTAAATGAAAGCTGACTAGGATTCTTCAGATCTTACATGGCAGAAGCTTCTCTCTCAGACTTCTTCAAACATACGGTCTCTAAAACGGCTGCTCTTGTCTCAGAATGGATCCTTTCTGAAATGAAGAGTTTTATACCACAGAAAAAAAAAACTCAAGAAAATACCAAACAGCCAGTCCTGGTTCATCCATGTTTCCATAGCTCCCCGTAACGGTAACGGCTACTAAAATATATATCACGGCGAATTGTGTAGTAGGACTGCATTCAGAATTGCCTGCAATCATTTCAAGAAAGTTCTCGAAAATGCAAATTATAGCTATGTACAAGTAGTCCAGGTCTAGGTTGAAAGCAAACAAATTGAATTTCGAAAGTTCTTGAAGATCTTCAACCAAATTCTGAATAAAGGCAAAACATCATTGCCTACTATCATAAATGGTCCTGAAGTTATCTCACCCTCATCAGATAAGGCAAAGCTCTTTACCTCAATCTTTGCCTCTAACTCAATGTTAGATGACAAGGGCCATCCTCTTGTCGTCTTCCCACGTCTCACAGAGCACACCCGAAAAGTCTCAAGACTTATAAAAAGCCTTAATCCTAAGAAGGCTACTAGTTAAGATAAAATCCCAGTAGTTGTCTTTAAGAATATTGGCTCTGATTTATCTCCGATTTTTGAAAAATTATTCAACCTCTGCCCAAAAGAGAAATCCGTCCCAAGGCTATGGAAGGTTTCAAGTGTATGCCTAGGTTTTAAAAATGCGGGTGGATGTTCATCCCCGATATCAGCCTCCTCAGTGTCATCAGCAAGCTCTTTGTGGGTATCATCAACAGGAAAGTTGACAAGAACATCAACAAGAACGACCTTTTGAGTAACAAACAATATGGATTTCAATCTGATGTGTCCATTGCTGATATCCAAATTGCCATTACTAAGAGAATCAGCGAGGCATTAGATAATAGACACATCACAAGGATGATCTCATTACACCCTTGTGCAAATTAATTGAAACAAAACGAATAATTCCGTTTTCTTTCGTATTTTTCCAATGAAACATGACCCAGTGCACACGTTAGCACTTCGTATGTCCATTCCACAAAGTCGTTTCTTGCAGATGAACCACAGATTCTCGATTGGATTTAAATCAGAAGAGTTTCCAAGCCAGTCGATAGTACTTTGATTTGCTCACTGGCAAGGCTTTCCGTTGTGTTCGTGCAGCGTTACAACTTTCGTACGCTTCCTTGGAGTAACGTCCATCACAGACAATGGCCGTAGGATAACTAATCGACAATCGAGACAATAGTGTCTGGGCGTGATGAAAATCAGATGCAATCACGGATGACGCAATATTTTTCAAGGCCAAACAAATTTCATCATACACCCCGAAAATAAATTCATATTACTACACACTACTGCAAATGACCTAATCTGAGGAAAAAATAGAAATCGATTACAACCTGTCACTCCAGTGGGTCTAAAGCTGACCGTGTGGTGAAAGAAAGGAAACTAAAGCGGTTGTTTCGATTAATTTGCACAAGGGTGTAGATATATTTTCAGAAAGTGTGGCATAGGGAGTTGCTGCACAAGCTCTCCAGCAATGGAATCACTGAAAGATTTATTTATTATCAAGTCCTTCCTAAAAGGCAAATGAAGGTAGCTGTTAATGGCCAGCCCTCCGAGGCCGAGGAGATAAACGAAGGCGTCTCCAATGTTTGCTTGTCAGTCCAACCCTCTCTCTGCTTTATATTAATTATATCACTACGGGCATACTTCGATATTTAGTGAATATCCATGTAGATGACGCAATATTTTTCAAGGCCAAACAAATTTCATCAAACACGCCGAAAATAGATTCATATTACTACACACTACTGCAAAAGTACTAATCTGAGGAAAAAATAAAAATCGATTACACCCTGTCACTCCAGTGGGTCTATATAGATACACCTCCAAAAATCTTGCAACTGATCTCTCCCCTTGTTTAATATAATGCTGTCATGATGGGAGATGAATGTGTATATGATATTAACGAAGCTATAACTGATTTTAAGATTGTTTATGTTTTTAAAAAAAGTCTTTTTTTAGTGTTGGTAAATGCTTAAAGTGTTTATGAATTAAATTTAGAAAAATTCTTCCTATATTAGTTATTAGGTTGGTGCAAAAATAATGTCGTTATTTACATAAGTAACATATGTGAGAAAACGACATTATTTTTGCACCAACCTAATATAACATTACATTTAGAAGTTGAATTAAACCATATGATGTTGCATTTTCGATGATTCTGCTTATTTTTACCTTCTTTATTTATTTCTAAGTTTACTTTATGATGGCTTAGTTCTAAAGCCTGTATATATTTAATCTTATACTTATCTAATATTTCCTTATTGTTGGACTTTGTGGATAATCTAACTTGGACTGATTTATATAAATTATCTAGCATTTTATGATAGTGGTGGTGGTAAATTCTTCAAAAAATAAATGCAACTACAGAAAAAATAAGATCTATCCCTTAAATAGTCAGTGTATGACCGATAATATTATATACCGAGCGAACATACATTTCAGTAAAGATATTAAATTTTATTTTGGTTCCACGGAAAATTCATGGAAATTTCGTTTTTACCGTCATCGAATGGCCTTAAGTAATTTAAAATACAAAAACAGCACTGTTCTCTCAAAAGATTTCTGGCAATTTAAAAATGCGGGCATCTCACCATCAAGCAACTGGGAAATTATATCTAGAGCTAAGGCTTATAACGGTAAAAGAAATAAATACAATTTATGTTTAGTTGAAAAACTGGCCATCTTAAAACAATTAAATAACCCTAGCTTATTAAACAAGAGAAATGAATTGATGGTTACATGTAGGCATATAATAAATATCTTCTTAAATACGTTGACCCAGTTTGTTTTTTTTAATTTTTAATGTAAATTACGGTTTATTTTTAATGTAAATTACAATTTATTTATTTATTTTGAGCATAATTTTTTCTGTTTAAATAAGAAATCTCTCTTTAATTAAAAAGAAATTAAAATATGAATATACACCACTCGAAAATATACCGTTTGTTGTTTTTATGTAGGATAAATCAGGTCGATTCAAGTTAATTTAATTAAATGGATCTTAATCTAAATAAAATAAATTCGGTGTAACTATGGTAAAAGTTAAGCATTTTAATTTTTTTGGCTGAAGTATTATAGTCATTGGAGACCATTATAGAAGGTGTGGACGGGCTTATGAAGAGGAGGGTGAGAAGGGAAAGGCAGGGTAATGGTAGCTTTAGCAACCTGCCCTGCTTAGATACTTTTTAATTTTTGGAACTATGTAAATGGATTTATATCGTGGGTTGAAAGTTATGAGTTGGTCACTAGTACAAATAATAATTAGAAATCACAATAATAGGTTAGATACAATAGGTGGATGCATTAAATGACTTTGAATAATTGATAGACATCCAAAAAGCAAATACCAAACTTAGGGAGAGGGCTATGGATTATGGAATGTCTGATGGTTAGTGGAGACATTGAGATGAGGGGAACATAAGAGGGAAATATAGAGTGGGTGGGAGTCTTGGAGAAGAAGAGGGTGAAAAGGAAAAGTCGGGGTATTAGTAGCTTAGCAGCCTGACCTGCCTAGATATTTCTTAACTTTTGAAACTATGTAAATGGATTTATATAGTAGGTTGATTGTTAGTAATAGTCACTGGTACAATTAATAATAGGAATCACTAAGATATTGTCAGATACAATAGGTGGATACAGCAAATGACTTTAGAAAATCAAGAGGCGAATAGACATTCAAAAGCAAATAGTAAACTTAAGGAAGAAGCTATGAATTATGGAAATGTTATAAAATGTGTTAGTTTGGAAACCTGGGTAAGGTGTACCTCGGCAAGATAATCTTAGGTCCTGCCATGTATGTAGAAGTTCACAAAATACTTACTATCGTGTACTTCTAGCTACGTGTCCAAATCTACATTTCGACACATGTGTGTGCTACCATATGTGCTACTATCCTTATCAACGAACCACCACTTCTTGTGTCATTCTTTGGATTTGTCTTTATGTCTACATTTAAAGATAAGCTCGCTACGTTGGTTTAATAATTGGTTAACATTTGTGTACTTGATTATTGTGATTGTTTCCTGTATACACAGATCGCATCTGCCCCGGAAGTTGTAAAAGTGTAGAGTAAATTCTTGGTTGAGGAAACCGTCCACTACTAACCCCCAATCTCTATGCCCTATCTTTACCAACCCCCTTCTCTCACCTTCCCTCGCCACTACCAAGCTAAAGTGTCCGTCCGGTGTAATTTCTCCATTCGTGGAGCAGGTTGTTGTTCTGATGGGGTGAACATCTCGGTGTTCATGAAATAAAAATTATAAACGAAACGGATTATTAAAGTCTCCGTCTTCTTATTATCAATATATATGTGTGTGTGTGTGTGTGTGTGTGTGTGTGTGTGTGTGTGTTCCATTGGTAGGTTCCACTCGAGCAGCTTCTTTTCGCGAATTGTTGCTCTGTGGAACAACTCCCAAGAGGAGGTTTTCCCGATCTACAATCTTAATCTGATCAAGTCTAGAATTAACCGTTATCTTCTCTACATATCCACATAAATTGTACCTCTTACTCTGTAACCCCTATTTTGAGTGGCTCTTGGGTCTTGTACAGAGTGAACCTCATTGTGAAAATGACACATACAACCGGACACGTGTGTGTGAGTGTGAGCGTATGTGTAAATACCTAAATATATACCTCATAGATGCCGAAGTAATTACCTGTACTCCAATACGTCTACATTTATCTATATATGTCAGTATTATATTTTATTAGTTGGAATTCAATTATTTTAACTTTTTCTTTATCGCTGCCAAAGTACAAAATTTTGTTACAGTTCTTTGAGTGGCTTCTTTGACTTTCTTTGAATCAAAGACTAATATCCAAAAATGAATGAATCTACTTCCCTGGCTCCAGTATGTTCATGTATGTATGTTTGTCAACAGTTTTATATAATGTGAATGTGTCCGTGTGTATATACTTGCGAAATATATATATATATATACAAGACACGTGTAATTGTCAATGCCTACACAAAACAAACTTTGAACAAATACATATACTTATACAAATAACTGACTACGAACTCACGTACATGTAGGCATAAGTGGATATACAAATATACTCAAGCAATGTACGAAGAAATAGTAAAAGTACTTTCATTTTTTTTATTAATTCTGAAGAAGACAAAATATGTTACCAATCATGCTTGGCCTTGAACGTCTTACTTAAGACCGCAAATCAATATTGTCAAACCAGGAATTCAACTAAAAAAAAACGAAGACCTCGTATCTACACACATACACATGTAGATATAACTTGCAATTTTTAAACTGAACAACTTCTGAAACAGAAGTTTTTTTTTTACAACAAAGGACATATAATTTAAATTTTCTTTTAGTTATGAACTGTTTTTCTATACGCAAATAAGTCAAATCCCAACGTTTGTCTAGCATCTCACTAATGGGTGAGGCAATGAAATCAGGCATGGCTGATCATGTACGAAGGGAAAACGGTTACCATAATTCCCTGTGGAATGAAATAAATTACGAGACACTGGAAGGTCAGATGTCTGAAAGAATCAACTTAAATGCTAAGCTATGAGGAACACGTTAGTAGGCCTAGCATAAAAAATAAATACAAAACGGGAGCCGTTAATAAAAACATAAAGAGAAATGACAGCAAAGCTTCAACGGTAATAGCAGTAAAAAAGAGTAGCTTCGGTGAATGCAGTCAATATGACAAATAGTAACGACAATAGTACCCATCGGTAGGCAAATTAGGTTTAAGGATTGTCCCACGGGAGAATAGCCCACTGGATCAAAGAGTTGGTTCGTGAATTCAGTGACATAATAATTGTGAGTTCAATCCCTGGGTGAAAAGTAACAGAGCTGTATTAAAAACAAGACATCCCTCTAGACATGGCCAACGGAATGAGGCCAACTTATCCCCGTAGATTATATAAAGTGTTCGCTTCGAAATTCCCTGCAGGTTACCTGGATCGACAGGGTTCTAGGACAATTGCGTACCAAACATTTGCGTCCCTGGACAATTGCGTACCAGACATTTGTGTCCCTGGATAATTGCGTACCTCTGGTAATTTTTGAAGCTTTTAAAGGCAATTACCATACATTTTGAAAAATGCATAGGTAGTAATCATGAATTTTTGAAATAGGAATAAAATTTAAAAAATTAAAAATTTATTTTTGTTTAAAATGTAAGGACAGATTAACAGTGTTCCAAGATCGCTCTACACATCACCAGTATGTTTTTGCTCCATCGGCGTTTTTCTTATTATAGTGGTATCTGTAATTTTCTTCGTCCACAAATATTTTTCCACTAGTGTTTGATTTTCGGAACTTAGCTATGAGTTCTAAATAAAAAATATAATCTATAAATCTAGAATTAATAAGATGTTTGTGGTACGTACTGCTGGGGTGAACTGAAACTGCTAGTTTAATTTTCTCTTCCTTTTAAAAATATTTTTTCTCTCTTTTTTATTTATGTTAACTACATTTCAGAATGGAAATAAATATATTGATGTGCAAATTTCTATATTAAACAGCTCTTTAAAAAAAATGGTAACTTCAAAAAATTATCAGAGGTAAACAATTATCCAGGGATGCATTTGTCTAGGGACGCAAATGTCCAGGGACGCAATTGTATTGTGCGCAATTGTCCGGGAGGCAAATGTCCAGTACGCAACTGTCCATCCACCTGAAGAAGGCTGGAGGGCACAATGGCCGAAACGTTGTGATAATAACAACAAAGATGAGGATGATATTCCGAATGTAAATAAGATTCTAATTGGGTTTATGGAAACAAGTGTGGTGGAATTTTTAAAGTTCGAACCTTTTTTCCAGAAATGCACCCATTAAATCCAACAGACTTGTATAAATTTGGAAAAATAAAATCCCAAACGAAAACAGCAAGATATTCATATGAACGCTTCAATTGGTATTTTAAGAACTGAATTTCGTCAAGTGGCCTAGTGGATAGAACTTCAGCGTTCCGACCAGGTAACTCGGATTCGCATCTCGCCATGGTGGATTTATCAAAGATGTAACATTTTTGGTAATATCAGCCTGAGTAGACAATCTCGGCGTGTGGCACTGTTGAGAATTGCCTGAAAACCGTACACCAAGGGCTGACCCCTTAGCCATGCAAATGAATTTCGGTCGAAACTATTTGGAAGCTTTCGATGGTTGTGATAGCAGGAAGTTACAAGTCATCGTGACAGAGGGTCTGAGTGTACGGACCTTGTTCAGTTATTAATCATTCTGGATTATCTGCTCTCTTCCAGATAGTGTAACTAAAGTCCGCTCAGCATAGATGTAGATTGGTTTTGTGGGTGTTGAAAAGATACAAATGTGCCCGGATAATCTTAACCGATTATCAGATATGAGACACGCAAATTTTTGTCAGGCTCTTAAACAAATGCTTTCTTCATCATTTTATAGCAATTGTATTGAATTAATAAACCAAGAGGTTGTCACGGTGTGTGAAATGATAATGTTTTCTGTCTGAATTTTGGGGATGAACATTTATCATTATTTACCTGCGGTCTATTATCTTCATCTTTGATGTTGTTATCACAATGTTTCAGTCGTTGCAAACTCCGGTCTTTGTCAGGTACTTGTCGATCAGAGTAACCCTCAAGAAATTTCATATTTAATCTACGGAGGTAGATTGTTCTAGCTCTACTGTCCATGTCCAGTGATCTTTTATATAGTACTTATTTAATACTTTTCAGTTATTGCTAGACCCGTTTCCACTGTGTTTACTACCCAGCTCAGGAATTGAACCCACAATTACTAAAATCAGCAAATCCACAAAACCAACGCTTTACTCCACTAAGCTATTGACACGTGGGAAAATTATAAGCAGAGAACTTAAAATCTATGTAACCTGCCTGCTGTTGAGTACTGTTGCAGCTTGACTGCATCCAGTTTCATTTTCCATTGCGTCTGCTACTGCAGTTGAAGCCTTGTTGGCATTTATCTTTCTTTCTTTATTAATATATCTCTCATGTCATGTTTATTTCTGTGCTATATGACCAGAGATTGGCAGCTGATCTCTCCTCTGATCTAGCTCTTACAGCTCTGTCGGGGAAAAACTGGCTGGTTACATTTAATGCCTCGAAAACCAAACTAGTTCCATTCCATCACCGCCGATCGGATACATATCACCAATCACGATGAATTAATGTTCCTTCGGGGAGACCCCGTGTATTGGGCTCTAAACTCAACCCAGACCCTCAAGTGCAGCTCGTACATACGACCCATCGCTAAAGATGCTGGAAACATGGTCAGTTCCCTGTAGCACTCCAGTGCTGACTCTTTGTGCTATCCTCTACCTTTACAAGAGCCAGATCAGGCCGAAAATGGAGTACTGCTGCCATATATGGGCAGGAGTTGCCCAGTCCTCACTTTGCGGTCTCGATAGACTCCAAAAGCGTTTCTGCGTCCTTGTGGGTGACAAATTATTTTCCGCCCTACAACACCTTTCTCACAGACGAAAAGTCGCAAGCCTCTCGCTAGTCAATCGCTAGATCAGACGAACATTCCTTAGTTCCACTAGCCTTCACGACTAAGATCCGCCATGCCACGCCCATAGTTGCGAACTACCCTCATTCTCTTCGCATTCCATTAGTCAGATGTAAGTTCCATTCGAGAAGCAACACGGCTCTGGGGAAACAACTCCCAAGAGGGTGTTTTCCCGATCACTACAATCTTAATCTGTTCAAGTCTAGTGCTAACCGTTATTCATACCACATATCCCCATAGACTATGCCTCTTACTCTATAACACTCTACCTCAAGTGGCTCTTGAGTTTTGTACAGGGTGAACATCATTGTAAACAAATGCTAGGCCTACTAAGAAAATCCTTATAAGCTAGTAGACGTGTTGATTCTTTCAGACGTCTGATTCTCTAGTATTCTTCTCTCATATTTGTATTCCATTTCACGGGGGTTAATGACAACACTTTTCCCTCTATATATGATCAGCCATTCCTGATTTCATTGTCTAATCCCTAAATACGGTGTCCAGCAGAAATAAAAAGGTCAAGAAGGAAGACTAGAAAGCTGACAAGGTCTGTCTTCCTTACACGATAACAACAACAAAGATGGGGACAATAACCCGTATGGTAATCATGATGATAGGATTGATACTGATTAGAATTAACAAAAACAATTAATAAAAGCATCTTACTGTTGATCTTGTTGCCAGTACACCTGTATACTTGTAAAACCTGCATTTCCCTTGTGGCATAAATATTTATCTGTGTATATTATCCATTCAAGTAACAAAACAAAATCACAGCCCAGATGCTTACGTCAAAAATCACTCTCTTTTTCTACACTTCTCTCTCTCTCTCTCTCTCCCTTTATCCACACTTCTCTTTCTCCCTTCCACTCTTTCTCTCCTTCTCTCTATCACTTTCTCTCTCTTTCCCTTTCACTCTCTTCATTTCCCTCTTTACTCTTTCTCTCCATCTCGCACTCTATATATCTTTTTCTCTCTTCCTATTTCTCCACTCTTTTCTTCTCTCTCTTTTTATCTATTTCTCTTTCTTTTACTCCTTCCCTCTATCTATACCCTCCCTTTTTGTCTCTTCTTTCTATTTCTCTTTGCCTCTCTACCTCTTTCTATCTCTCGTTTCCTATTTCTATATTTATATCTCTTTCTCTAATTTCCCTCCTCTCTCTCTCTCCCTCTCTCTCTCTCTCCCTCTCTCTCTCTCTTACTCCCTCTCCCTTTTTGATCTCACTTTCTATTTTTCTTCCCCCTCTCTCTCTCTCTCTCCCTCCCACCCCCCCTCTCTCTCTTTTCTCCTGTTCCTTTTGTGTAAAATGAAGTTAACAGTAGCGAGGGTTACCAAACTGCATTCTACCTACACATTTGAATGAATCGGACTCGGGGCTTTAACTTAATTTCGGAAAGATTCAGATTTAATTGTCTGACCCTGTATAAGTATTCTTGCTGCAAACATATCATTGTCGGGAGGGAGCGGGGTCATTGTGAGGCGACGTGAGCTAAGTGTGCTCTTTCTCCAGCACTGCGCATGAATGTCAGGCATTTTTATTTGTGTCGCTTCCTTTGCCTTTTGAAACAATAAACGCATGCAAGGAGTGTCTAGTTCAACTATTAAGAAAAACAGTAGGCTCGTAGGAATAACAACATTTAATCATTCAGGAATTAGATACATGACTTGGAATGATATTGTCTGAAACAAAAGAAATATCTTATAAAAGTTCTTATTAGGTGAGAAGAGTTTTTGTGAGAAATACGTGATTATGAAAATTCATCGAAACGATTTCAGAAGTGTCCCGTAACATGTTGTTAACGGTCAAATAGTTTGTTTCATTATTATTTGCTTATTTTTGGGATCATGATGTATAAGTGCGTTGAAGTAATAGCTTGGGGAATCGGAGAGCCGAGTTCGAATTCCAGTCGAGTTCATTACATTCACTAATGTTCCAATATCGAGAAAGGTATGAATCCATCTCTTCTCCACACCCTTTAGCTATGGGCAAATAGCAGAAGAGACTGGGTCCTATAACCTTGGGTTGGTGGGATTGCTATGAAATCAATTTGTAATCAGAAGGTTTTTTGTTTTAAGATGATGAGTTTGAAAGCATGTTCTTCATATTAATCACAACAATATTAAGCATAGACATACAAGTTGAATAAATCTCAAGGCAAAATTGAACAAGAAATAACGGTAGTCGTGAATTCAATTAGAAAATATCGAACATTTATATACAATTAATACAATTGGAAAAAGCTTGTGTTTTGGTTATATGAAAGTTGACGAAGTGTGAATGAAGTATGTTAATGATTTACAGTTCAGGAATGTTCAATTGTTGAAGAAATGTTCAAATAGAATAAGAAAGGAAAATTTATCAAAAAAGGTGTAGCGGACCGTGCTGGGTGATGATGTGAAGAGATATCAGAAGGTTAAACTTTCCTCCTAGCCGGTCCAGCTACATGGGAATGTCGGACTTTAATTAAGTCCAAAGAAGACAAAGAAAACAAACAAGACCGATATACATGGGTAAACAAATATATATTAATAACAAAACAAGTTAAACAAAGACATGGACTGTTACATAGAGTTTGTATGGAGAAATTATGTGTGTGTGTTGTAGTGTTCGTACGTACGTGTATTGTTCTTAGCGCGTTCCCAGAATTTGGGAAACGCTGTTCTGTGAGAGGTCACATATTGGTGTAAGTGGAAAAAGATTTTACCTCGCCTCCGCGCGAGGTAGCGGCCCAAGGCCTAAGTCGAAAAAAAGCGAGAGAGAGAAGGGTCAGCCAGTTTTTATAGCAAGGATTAAAGAACTGAGGAGGAGCTAACTCCGACAAAAGTAATTTAGGTAGTAAATATGCGAGATTAAAGTAGGATTTGTTTTTTTCTTCTTCCAGAGTTGTTTACCTTGGACTGTCTTTTGTTTGTCTTTTGTTGAAATTACAATTTCTATTTAGTAATGCAAATGAACACTTTTTAAGAAAGTTGTAATGGATTTAGAGAGAGAATGATGTTGGTGATTGAGTCAGCAGTTGACGCACGAAAAGTTTCTTAAGTCAAAGTAGTGACACGCGTGGATTCGTATGGCATCTCTCTGATGCTGAGTTACTGACTGGTGAATTGGACTGAAATTTGTCCTCTTATTTGTTTTGGGAAGTCAAAGTAGGCTCCAGCGAGAGTGGCGAAAAATAGATTTTCGACAATCGATACACATTTTGGTGTCGTCTCGACCAATAAAAAAGTCGAATTTCGCAATGTGAGGTGTTGGTTGGTTAAAACTGATTCTAATGGAAGAGTGTATTTTTTACTGAGGTGAGTAGAAAATATGGACGATTCTATAGGGTAATGCTCCAATGTGTTTACGGTGGGAAGTTTAGTTCGTCTACATTTTCCTCGTGTATTTCTTCCATTTGATATTTTATTTGCTCACTGCTCTTGGCCATCTCCGTAGATTTTCCGAGTTTCAAATCAGGAATTAGTTGTTATGTTTCCGATGGGTTTTTATTCAGTAGTCCAAGACAGTTTCTGATTTGGTCATTTTTCTTTGGAAGCACACATCTTTCTATTAATCCGTGCAATACGCAAAGAAAGGTTTCCTCTGGTTCTCCTGATAACTGAACTCTAAGATAAAATGTGGCCCTTTCATTAATTATATTTCTTTTAGGCATGAAGGAAGCATTGAATTTTTCCAAAACTGAGTCGTTCACATTTGCGTCTTCTCGTCGTGAGAAAGAAATAAAATGTCTGGAATATATGTCTGGCTTCGCTTCCCATACTGACTTAAGTTTTATTATCTTTTACCCAGAGTTTCGATGCTTCCCGAAAGCGTTGAAATCTCTGCGGCCATTCTGCCAATTTCCAGGATTTGGAAATTCGAACGGCTTTGGTGCAGTTAATTTGAACATATTTTTCTTTTTTAATTTTTTTTTTTTCGAAATGGTTCATGTTCTTCTACTATTATAATTTTGCTCTTTTAGGACAAATCTCTCTCTCTCTCTCTCTCTCTCTCTCTCTATATATATATATATATATATATATATATATATATATATATATATATATATATATATATATATATATATTCGAAATTCCTAAGACAAAACATATATATATATATAAAAGTGAACATGGAAGTCAGCACTTAGAGGCGACAGTCTGTTTCATGCTAGTGCAATCGTCAGGCAATCTTGAAACTTATGAAGCCTGACGATTGCACTAGCATGAAACAGCCTGTCGCCTCTAAGTTCTGACTTCCATGTTCACTTTTATATTTACACACGCTCTATCTCTGATATTGAATACTTTATCCCATAAATATAGCACACTTTAAGACTATATTTCTTCATATATATATATATATATATATATATATATATTCGAAATTCCTAAGACAAAGTTAGCATCTATCTCCTTG
Organism: Acanthosepion esculentum; assembly: GCA_964036315.1. Taxonomy (NCBI): domain Eukaryota; kingdom Metazoa; phylum Mollusca; class Cephalopoda; order Sepiida; family Sepiidae; genus Acanthosepion; species Acanthosepion esculentum. The sequence continues at coordinate 9,348,392 of OZ038482.1, read as the reverse complement.
CAAAAACTGTGTATAAAAAACAACATGAATTTTGTACTTACCTGTTTGGTTTATCATGAGCCTGCCATGTGTGCGTCCTGTTTCCATAACTTCACGGAGCGAAATATTCACTTTCCTGCCTAACGATATCTCGTGAGGGTGTCGTCAGGTCACGTGACTGTTTTTAATTCTCGTGAATATTTATAATTATTTTTTATTGTTATTTGGGGGGAGGTCATGTGGAGATAACTTTTTGTCTCTCGCCACATTTGTTTCCAGGCCCAGTCTCTTGAAAGATGCAGATGTCACAACGACTGTTGAAACATACATTTTAAAACATTTTCCTTGGTTTCTGTCGGTCATCAAAAACAGATTGGGCTTCGTCTAAACGTTTCTTTTTTTTAATTTGGTTGCTCTTTGTGGTTCTTCAAGTTCGACACCCACACTTTCTTTATTCATAATATCCAAAATATCGTGTTCTGTCTATATTGATATTCAAAATTGCGGACGTTTTGTCTTCTATTTAATATATGTCTGAAGGTTGCACATTCAAGCAATTCAGTGTAGACAGAGGAATTCATTTGAACATAGTTACTTCCACAGATTCCCTAAAAAATTAGTATAGCATGATGAAAAAATGCCTCAAACTTAATAAAAACAAAGTTTTATCGTTAAATGTTTTTATGTTACTATTAAGAAGAAAGACTAAATTATTTTTTGATTATTAAATTATATTTTTATTCTTTTTAGAACGTTCGAAATTTTGGTTATTTTTTTTCTTGCGACAGTGGGGAGACCAAAGATTAGTATAGGAAAATTTAGCATTTTTTTTGTTTGTTTTTTTCGGTGAAAAACACATTGATTTGGAATTCTTACAAAAATCAAATAATTGTCGGATATTAATGAAACTTTCAAAACTTATTGACAAATGTATTAAATTATTTTAGAAATGTTTCTTTTTTAGAAAATCTTGATAAAAACTTTTTTTTTATTTGTTACCCTCCTCTTATTTAATTTTATGGAATTTCGATAAATCAATTTTTGTACCGCTTAATGTTTATATTAGTTACACGCAGAACTCCTTGGAGAATTTAAATCATCAATTTTTTTTTGTAAAACAGCCCCCCCCCCAGTTACCTAAAATCTGCTCTAAATCGTAAAATGAAAAATGCAATAAAACTAAGATATTATTTAATTACAAAAGCTTTTAATTACTTTTATGAATAAGATATATTACGAACACTATTGTCTGAAGAAAAAAATTTTCGATGAATAATTAATTTTTACAAGAATTGTTTTCATTTTTTATTCTAATTAGAATAATTTATATTTCTGTATTAATTTGTACCAGTTAGGTTATATTGTTATTAAGCAAAAATTATATTTACTAATCATAAATGGAAAAGCTTTCTGCAATTCATCGATCCCAAATATTTTATCAAGATTTTTTAATTTTTTTGTGTTTGTATAAACGTGCCGATTTTTGTAAATACGGTCGTCCACACATGACATTATCCGACAATAAAAGTGATAACTACAGTAAATTTAAAGCCAAACTACATAAAATTCAGTAAAACATTAGATTACGGAGAATATTTTCATAAATTTTTAAGATTGCTGGATAGTTAAAAAAAATTATATTAAAAAGGCGATCAGGTTATATTCATCGAGTAATTCTTTACAGATATGTCCACCGTAAAAAAAAATGACTTCCGGCTGTTAACACCTTAAATAATCACCGACCACCAAGTTAAAAAAATGAATTTCTGCGATATTTTAAACATAAAGTAAGTAATATTTGTTTCAATTCATATTAACTAAACTTTAAATAAGCTAATATTGCTCAAATAAAGTTTCAGAAAAGTATATTTTATCTTTGAAAGCTTTTTTAAAAAGAGAATTACACTGTGATGAGAGATGGCTAAAAATGGTGCTAATGTTGTTGATTTTAGCGATTTCAAGTCAATTTAAATTGGTTTTGACATACAGCAAAAGTATTTTGCTTATTGGGAATATTAAATTTAATCTATTAGTTTGAAATTAAAATTAAAATAAAAGCTTTTTCATTTTTTTAAATTCCTTTTAAATCTTAGGTATCACGTTTTTGTGGATGTATCTATTTCAACGCCATTCTCCACCTTCTTGGGGGCCAACCAGCTCAATTACCGCCTAAAATATAACCTCATCCACCTCTTTACTGACACCTCAACCAAACAGGCTTAGATTCCTCCTTAGGGCACCAACTATTTCGCCACCTGTCGGTGCCATGGGAGATCAGAGTTTATCTGTTCTGGATGAAGTTGTTTATCTTACGACAATGTCTGTTCCCACCATATATCGGAGAAATTGATTTAGGTGTATATTGGCCTTGTGTAATGCATAAAAGGAAAATGCACAGTGTGTTGATAAATACAAAATAAATCTTTATATACACAATATTAGTTACACGTTACAGAAGGATAAGGTGAAGATTGAAGTTTCAAGAGTTCACGTATAAAAGTTTGTGGGTGAATAGAGTGTTTTTCTTATACGCGTCGGCGGTCACCAAAATATTACAGCAGAAGAAATTAGACCTGTCTCCACGGAGATAAAAGCATATTTAACAGAAAATTAAACGTGCCGAAATAACAGGAAAAGAATGGTAAATTATATATTACTTTCATACAATTTATATATATATTTGTGTGTATTGGTGTGTGTATTTTTTAGGTGACAAATGTTTTATGGTACATGTGATAAAATGAAGAAATTTATTCCGTAGTATTACAAGCTATATCCCAGAGAGAAGTCGGACACGTGTTGCCCGTACCAAGGTTCGTGGTGAAGAGATTGAATTTAACGTCTTTTGGTGGGATGTCTATATTTCCGGTAGAAACAGTTTTTGTTGTGTGCTGGGAATATTTCATTATTTTTATTTTATTTAATTTATTTTATACAACGTTTTTATGTTATTGTTTTATTTTATTTATAATTTTCATTATTTTTATTATTTTATTTTTTATTTATAATAATAATAATATTCTTAGCAGTCCTGGCACATCAGGTGGGGGAGAGATCGTGTGTGTCTCCGGGAGGAAGTAATTGTATATGTATATATATGTATGTATTTATCCAAATGTAGTAGCCGCCGCTTGATCACATCTAGCCGTATAAATGTCCTATTTTATCTCTGGGTATGTTAAAATGACAGCAGCATCGGAGAATAAACAAAATTAATTTATCGAGTCGGTATTTACCAGAGCTCCCCACAAAGCGGGATGTGTTACAAGGCCAGTTTAACGTTGAAATTTCTGAGTGCGTACGCTCGAGCAAAAAATCCCCGTAGACCCCGCATACACAGGGTCATGTGGTTGTCTCCTTTTCCCCAGACGAGACTCTGCCCGTAAGCATAGTCTCGTCTGAGTTCCTCTCCGCCCAAAAGCAGAACGTCTGACAACTTAACTTTGATATATTTATCATCTCTCCACACAGAAATGTATAGCAAACATCTTTCCACGCACTATTTTCCATTAATGTTTTCATGTCTCGTCTTGTCATAATTGAATCTTATTAAATTATATTTATTGGCGTTTGTTATACATTACTGTTAATTGTTTCTCTTCATCTGTGTATTTGAACCTGTAAGAGAATTCTTCCACTATGTATTGGTAAACCTTGGTCATCTCCTTGGACGACAAGTTGTTTTTTCTTTTATCTGTTCTTTTTAAATTTTGTGTTGCGGCAATTGGTCCGTAACACCTCGTCATTATTTGTTTTTTTCTTTTCTTTTCTTACACCCTGGTTGTGAAAACTTTCTGATTGGTTGGTCGCACTATGGCTTTGCTTACTTGGCTATCTTTATTATCTGTTTATTTTTTAGAGTTTTTTTTTAAAAGAAATTTTGGTCTTCTTGTTATTCTATTTATTTATTTATTTCACTATCATCACAGAACCATCCATTATCCCCCTACATTGGTTTGTAAATAGCACTTTTCAGGAAAAATAGTTTTATATCCTTTTTGTCTTAATGAGGTAATTCTACTTCAAAATAGAGTGAACAATTGAGTTGGTTCCTGTATCAAGTATTAGGTACAATTGGAGCCTCGATGGTTTGAAATAACTCTTTACTACTCATGAGTCTCTCCTGGCAAATCTCAAATTCAATTAGGTTCCCATTTATCAAATAAAAGTCAAAGATTTCTGCATCGTCCTTTTGTCAGGTCGTACAAAATACGGGATGTTAACAAATTTAATGACTCTACAGTAGTTGCTTGCTAGGAATTTAACAATTTCTAATATTGTTTAATGAATGTGAAGTATTTAAACACTTTTTGACCCGTCATCTTTGCCGAAGGATATGCGTGTAGTATAAATAGAATCAACAAGGCGAGTTCAAATTCCGGCCAAGTCCGTTGCATTCGCTTTCTCACAAATACACTTGGGAAAGGTGATCTGAGGTGGAAGTTGGTTGGAGGAAAGAAACAAATTAGACACTGGTTTGGAGAAATGACCAAAGATTTATTTTCATTTACAAGATATGAAAATGTCTCGGCTAAGTCGCATAGTATAGTGTTCGAATGTACGGTGCACGAGGTGTGAAATGAGAGCGTGAAATAGGAGTATGCTTAAGCCGGCTGACTGCTTGTTGGCTATCCGTTTAGGCTTGTCGCATTAATAGTGTTGATAGAGTACGTTCTCTTTCTGTTTTCACAGGAGGTCGTTTTCACAGTGTAATGGCCGGACGGCCAGTCACTCATGCTCTCGGGTCGCCTCTATGGTTAGTGTGTGTGTGTGTGTGTGTGTGTGTGTGTGTGTGTGTGTGTGTGTGTGTGTGTGTGTGTGTGTGTGTGTGTGTGAAGTCTCTCGCTTTCTCTCTCCCTCTGCTCTCTTTCCGCTGTCAGGCTTCTCTTATCGCCTATATAAAGGAAATGCACGGACGTGGTTGTAGACATCTGTGGCAAGCGAGAGTCGCGTCGATAATGGTATATTTGTCTTTTGTTTTAAAATTTGTTTTGAGTAGAGTGCGGCGTGTGTGTGACTTAGCTAGTCGAAAATTGGTGTGTACTTGGAGATATATGCTTTCTAACAATTGTATAAATTTGGCTTTAATTTTCTTTCTCCAACTATGTTTAAATTGTGTTTTTCTGCTACAAAATCATACATCTATTTATTCTCCCCAGCTATGAATTAGATAGCCATGGCCCTCTGACTTTGTACGGCAACAAGTTTAAGAGATGGAAAACTCTGACTTTCAAAACAGGGAGGAGGCAACGGAAAATCACTCCACTATCTTTTCCATAAATTATGACCATTCATAAAGAATAGGGATATCTGGAGAGACATGATCGCCTACATCCTGAATTGATATAGCATTAAAAAAAAGATCATTGCTCAAACATATTCTATGGCCAATGTTGGATAAAAGTGACACTATTCCATATAACCAGAGCCAGTGAAAGAGTTTCGTGCTACCCCCGACCTGAATCTATGATACGGGGGCCACCAGAATCTATGATACGGCCCCCACTTGACTACATCTCAATTTTCATAAGGTAGTATTCATATAAAATACAAATATTATTTTAATCTAATTATGCACAATAATGGATCATATGCAATATAAGTGAACGATTCAACTAGGAAAACTGAAAATAAATACAATGTATCTAAATACAAATTAGAGACCTGTCATAATAGATCAGTTCATCTTAAATAAATCAACAGTGTTTTGCAGCAAATTTTTAACATCAACTTGAGATAATTCTTGTTAAAAGGCTGAATAATTTAACACATTCAACTTTATGGATAAAAGAATAATGAATCTTATAATGTGTTTTTTTCAAGACTTAGCATGAGCAAAATAAATTCATGCATTTGGACGAAAAAAAATCCCAGAACGAGTGTCAAAATCTGCGAAAATTTTCCCCCCTTTAATAGTCAGTTGTGCTTAGTTTAATTTGTAACATATAAGTAGATAAGATAAGAAAGCCACAAAGCCCTGCCCGGCGCCCCCAATCAGGCTTCTCACCAGTCTTGTTCAGTTTTGTGTCACTTGTCCATTTTTTCCTCTGTATGTGAATTTTCAGTACTAGCAGACCCAGACCCAGGGATAGAATTCAGAACTGCCAAACTTCAGATCCTCTGAATCTCCTCAGATGTACCCCTTAGTTATGGTAACCAGACTGTGGCAAATTGTTTTTCTTCCTCTGCTCATAAAAGCTAATGTTATTCTTACAGAGTAGTTGTTAATTTGAAGGTTCTTTTTCTAATACTGAAAATCTCCTGTTGCTATGGACCTAGGTCACCACTTAATAAGTTTGTTCTGGTGTTATAGGCAGTGGACAATCCCTTTCTTGACTCTGTATAGATGGTGGAAATTCAGGTATTGTTTAATGAATATTGGCTCACAATATACAGATGTTTGAACTCCATTTTGTATGAGTTCATTCAGGAAGGCCAGTTCATCTTCTGTTCCCTTTTTCATTCTGAACTGCAAAGGTGTTTTGAATGCAGTCCAACAGCATTTTCACATCTTACTAATAGGGTCAGAATTTGAATGTACATATCCTAGGCGACCCAGTTGATTTTAGTGGTAACGTTGCTTTCGTCATTTCTTTGAAGTATTGTATGTATATGTCTGCTATTACTGGAAATAATGATGGTCACATAGCTAAACCTACTTCCTGTCAGTATACATATTTGGAAATATGTTATTTGCACACAGATTGTCAACATAACTGTCAGATATTCTGCTGTGTGTTCTTCTACAGAGTGGTTCAATTTTAATTTGTGTCGAATAGAACCTTCTTGATGGGAACCTTGGTGAATTGGCTCGCAGTATCCAAATCTCGACATCCGGTTGTTATGAAGGGATGCACTTCTACACAAACTGAGTAGATTTCTTTACATGGGATGGAGATGTTTTTTATTATTGGATTGATTATATTCATGAGCAATCTTCTCAGCAGATGACAGGTCTATCCTCGTTTGATTAAATGGAATACGATCTTTGTGAATTTGGGGAAAGACATATATGTACGGTAGCTTACTGTAAATATTGGTCGAGTGTCTGCATTCATTCTTCGTTAAATAATCCTTGTTCTTACTTAAGGCTTCTTCAGGTTTTCAGATTCCAATCTTTCTCTACCTTCTTGTTGTTGCTAATATCCCCAACTAGGTTAGCCATTTTTTCAGTGTCTTCCAACTTGTCCGTAACCATTATCTGCTTGTACTCTGATGGTCGCCATATTGCTCTGCAAGGTTTTATAGCTTCTTTTTTATTTCTTCATATCTTGTGATGTTAGATTTGATAGCATGGTGGTCTCCAATGGCTGTCTCGCATTCCATTTAAATTCGTCAGCTAAAATTCACAAAGACGGTACTCCATTGAGGCCCGGAGTCAGCTGTTTGCAACATGGGCCATAAAATATATTTCAGCAATGATTTTCTTTTAATGTTTTTGTCTCTTCAGGACGTAGGCGATCATAGCTCTCCAGTTTTCTAGTGCGGCAACTTAATTTCATGCTGCTCGCCAGGCTGTCATGTGAAACATTTCTTACCCTTTAACATAAACATAAATTATAGCTGATTCAAGGACAGATAATTAAATTTTATAATGCTATAATACTAATAGTAATAGTCTTCTTATTTTTACTAATAGTATGACACTTGTCATTGGTACTATTAATATAGCCTTTGGTTTTAATATTAATAGTTAGTCTCTCATTAATACTAACAACAATACTCTTCTTATAAAACTAATAGTAAAACTCTGCTATTAATAATAGTAAGACACTTGTTATAAATACTCATGTTGTATACACCCCTCTCTTCTGGGGAGGTCTTTTAGTTGATGGGGTCGATTCCATAATAAAGTTGCATTCTTCTCTATTGGCCATCTTCTCCTGGTCGGGTGATCACCAGTTGGTTTGTTCGGAGGTAAAATGAGAACTTCAGCAAATGGGTGTTTAAACTTATCTAGTTTATTTAACACGTTAACGTGTACAGCTTCTAAATGCCCAGTGGAATTGATATCCCATCCCACTGGGGAGCAGTTTTCATACACAAAAATAACACGTCTGCATTCTTTGACATGTAAAACTTAACTCCCTGAAAACACTACCTCTCTAAGATTCACACGTTCGGCTCAGCCAATCAAAATCGACATCCCTATTTTGTCTAACAGCTGACCCCAAGGTCAGCCTCAGAAGGTCTGAGCTAAATACACTGTCACTAAAAAATAATTGTCTGAAACTATTATTTAACACTCAATATACTTCTTATTAGTACTAATTGTAATATTCTGTTTTAATAATAATAGTAATATTTTTTACTAGTGCCATTAATAATACTATTATCAATACTAATAGCAACAGCCTTTTTATTATACTAGCATTCTTTTATATACTAATTGTAATTATCCTATTATTACTCATTGTAATACTCTTTTTATTAGTAGTAATATTAATACTATCGTTATTAGTATTAATATTAATACTATTTTTATTAGTACTAATATTGAAACTGTTACATTCAGAGATACAATAGCATATTATAATTCTGCTTGTTCCTTCATGCCTTAGTTAGATGTGTACGTTACACCATGCCATTACCTCAGATAAATAAGGGATTATTCCATTTTGATCACGTGAAAAAATAGAAAAGACATAGCAAAGTCTCTGTTTGGTTTCAGTGAAAGAAAGAAAGAAGGAAAGAAAGAAGGAAAGAAAGAAGTGGCATCATTCTCACGTGTTTAAGGTCTGCTTCAGTAAACTGGAAGAACTGAACAATCTTAAATCGTTTTATTTGTACCCTCTTACTTCTTTAAATAATGAGCTACATTCATATTTATAATTATCGCAATAATTGGTTAAAGTTGTTAAGCTCAAATATTTAACAATGTAATAGGAGAATTTTGATGGGTATTCTGCAGTCATGGCACTCATAATCAGCTTATTTATTCATTAAATATGTTTCATCAGAAAATCCAGATAGGTTTGGTTTGGTTTGTTTTGGTTTGGTTTGTTTTGGTTTGGTTTGGTCTGGTTTGGTTTATAAACCTCAATATGTTATTTAATGCCGACAAGATTTATATTACAGGTAATTTTTTTAAAAAAAAAATATTTCTGGTAATTTTTTTCCAAAAATGTATTGCTGGTAATAAAACCTATTTTTACACATTTTGACCCTAGTTTGGGGGTTAACTATTTGCCTATAGCTGGGACCCTAACTGGTGCTACCACTCCAGGTCAGGTTGAACCTGGAAACACCAGCAATTAAGACATGGTTGCATGCCCCTCAAAACCTCCTGATCAGAGGCTTCGCTGTCGGATTTAGTTTATCGTCTTACCCAAGACACAGATGTAGTTTAACGTCATACCCAGGACACACATGTAGTTTATCGTCATACCCAGGACAGAAAAATCCAGACAGGAAACCATGAAAATTTCATGGGTACTGTTACTTTTCCTTATTAGACAAATTTATTATTAGTTTTTTTTTTATTATTTTAGCACTTTTTATACACATTTATTTGATTTTGTCTTTTACCACAAATAGGCCAGTGGAAAGGTTCTGAGAAAAAAATCAAAAAAATTAATTACGAAATATGAGAATTAGAAAAAAAACAACTGAATTTAAAGTAAATTCCAAGTTACAAATAAATCTTTGCTTTCCTCTTTGACGACTTTTCTACTTCAATCTCTTTTATTTGTTAACTATTGAATATAAGTGGAACGTTGTCTACTGTCTTATTTCATTCAGCTGAAATAAATATATTTCTCACAATCACCTGATTTGAACGTTTTTGAGCACAAGCAAAACAGCTTGAAGATACTGCACTTGTCGAGTGCTTGCAATTCAGGATAAGCCTCCACCCATTGCTCCAAACCCATCTCAGCATTCAGTCAGTGCCCACTTATGAGATTTTCTCTTAATGATCTCGGGAAACTTGCTGCCACCGACTCGTTGGAAGAGCTGAAAGTACCGTTTCAGAAACTAAAATAACTATTGCATCCATTAAAACTCAGGGAAGCAATTACTTGTTTGAGGGGGGGTGACAGAAGAGAACCCCTCTTCTTATACTGGACTGTCTGCCTTTCCACCTATTCTGGTCCGAGATTCTATGGTACTTATGATGTATATCTCATTATTCCCTCAATGGAAACACCTTAACAAATGTGAGAACTGTTATATATGTGTGTGTGTTCATGCGTGTGTGTGTGTGTGTATTTATATACATATAAATATATATATATATGTATGCATGTATAATGTGTGTGTGTGTGTGTGTGTGATTTATATATATATTATATATGTGCAGCACTTATTAGAAAGTGCTCAATATCAGTGATAGAGCTAACATACTTAGTTGTATGGATGTGAGTTTGTTACCCTAGGTTTCTAACTTTTGCAATCCTCAGAAAATTTGTCTGAAAATCGCAAAAGTTTGAAACCGAGGGTTACAAACTCATATCCATGCAACTAAGTAAATATATATATATATATATATGTGTGTGTGTGTGTGTGTGTGTGTGTGTGTGTGTGTGTGTGTGTGTGTGTGTGTTTCCTACTACTCCAAATTTTTTTCCATGTTTAAGTAGATGCACTTTTCATTTTTTTTTAACTGTGAATTTTGTCTACTGGTCTGCACATTCAAGAGATTTAGTAAAGAAAATGTACTTTTAGGTAGGATACAAACATGTGTCCAGACAATTCATAGAATTGTCTGGTTAAAATTGATCAAACACCCCACCCGAAAACACCTGCATTATTTTATGGATTACCAAAAATCCATAAACCAAACATCCCAATGAGACTCATGACATCAGGAGTAGGCAGCACCTTACATAAACGAGCCAGTGCACTAACCAAAATTTTAACCCCACTTCTTGCTACAATTAGCTCCTCACATATACAAAATCTGGTCATCTTTTAAATAAAGAAACAGACATCAAAAACAAATATATGACTAATTTAGATATAAAATCTTTATACACAAATGTTCCTGTAAAGAAATGTCTAACTTTACTGAAAGACACTTAACAAAAACAACGACAAAATTACCTGTCCCTATACATAAAATCCTAAAAATGTTCCAATGTTTATTCACATTCAATAACAATTTTTATAGTTAGAAATTTGGTTTATTGATGAGGTCTCCTCACAGTGGCATTTTGGCTTGTCTATTTTTGAAATTTCTAGAAAGCAGTCCTCCCAAAAATATTTTATCACAAAATTTTTATTTCAGATACATAGAGTATTTTCTACTAATATATCCACAAAACATAACTTTACTTGATCTTGTCAACAAACTAAATAATGTCAAACCTACAATAGACTTTACCTTTGAATCTGAGTCTGACAACAATTTACCATTCCTAGATATCATGCTGCATAGAAATAATAATGAACTTCATTTTGAGGTTTTCAGAAAAACTATCAACAACAGTGACCTTATTATTTTTATTCCCACCACTGTAACGGGATAAAATTTGGAATAATTGTGGGATTCTGTTTAATAGCTTCCAACCTAAAGAAGAATATACATAGAAAACTTTCAAAAACCTCCAATATGCTTATTATTTCATCCACAATGGTAAGAGAAAGGCATACAGAATATACAGCCTTAAAAAGGTAACAACATTATTAACAATAATAAACTAGATAAAAGCAGATACATAATTCTACCTACTACTTTCATAACATTCACTATTCAATCTAAACAAGATCAAAATAATTACAACCACATCCAAAACAATTATAGATATGTTCAGAACCCAAAATACCCATAAAAATAATAATTCTGAAGCAAGTATATTTAAGATAAATTGTGAGATCTGTTCCTCAAAATACACTGTGGAAACTTGCAGAAATTTAAAATAACCTGTCTATGAACACAAAAGGGACATTATACACGACAATTTTTCAAATGCTTTAGTTATAGATAGAAACAAATTCAATGACAACTTTGATCTAAAGAATACCACACTTATTAAAAGAGAAAGGAACTTACTTAGAAGGAAAATCTTTGAGAGTGCTACTATTGAATCTTATCAAAATATAAATCTACGCTCTGGATTTTTCTCCAATATATCCATTCCTGAAAGAATTACTCTTTCCCAAGCCAACATACATGACTATAAAAATGTTAAAGAATTAAAAGAAAATGGTTAAATTCATAACCTCATGCTATTCAAAATATATAATACATAAATTAATCCCAAACTAAAATAATTTAAATACTAATTTGCATAAAAAAGAAGAAAAATTCATGAACATCACTTGCTCACTTTCATTTATTAGAGACAGAATTGTGTCACTTGGCGTCCTCCATAACTTGCCTAGATTTTTCAGCTAACCTGATGAATATTTATGAGTGTTCTTATACTTAAAAATTTTGAAAAACCAATAATATTTTTGCTCTTGTACATCAATACTTGTTAGAAAATAAATTCCTCACATTTGTCTTGATAAAGTCCTTTAGAGGATGAAACATGTTAGTTAAGATAAGTTTTCTTTTTGTCTTTATTCATATATATATATATATATATATATATATATTCAACATTTTTTTTCCTTTTTAAATACAATATGCTAATGTTGTGTACATCATTTCTATGCTTATAGGTTTATGGCCTAATACCTTTTCTGACATAAATTAATTATTTTATTAAGACAACCAATCTTTATAAATTTGACATGTTTCGCTATTTATTTTAGCATCATCAGATTTTTTTTAGAATAAGGCAGTGCAGAGGTGATTTGAATTTTTTTTAATTGTACATCACATCTGCCTGACCAACAAACAATATAGAATTCAAAAAATTAAAATGTCCCCAAATTGCTACATTTCCAAAATATTTCTGATGAAGCTAAAATAAATAGCGAAACATGTCAAATTATAACACCAGTTTTCCTAATTGTCTGTTATTTAATCATACAATTTTATGTGCCAAAGCAAGAAGGGATTACACTTGCTGGGGAAAATGTCATCAACTATTTCGAGAAAAAAAGAAAGAACAAGCCACTGTATATTGGCTTATCTAATTTCCTTTTCTCCATTGCTTTCCAGATTTGTTCATCATAATATTTCAGTCGCTCTACTCTTCAGATGATCGTTGTGCTTTTGGATCAATCCCAAAATTTAGCACATCTATATCAGTATCCAATAGATAACTCAAATTGCTAAATTTTTTAGTATAAAACAACAAACTCACAATTATAATCTATTATATCAGCAGGATGGTCTGATTATGGGAACACCACTGTCTCCAATATGGATAATTTGCTGGGATACTAAATTCAATAATAGCAATAAAACAATACATATAAAAACAAAAAGAAAAATTAGTAATCTTAAAATACAAAACATAATTAATAAAAAAAAAGCAATTTAACTGGTTTAATGGTTTTGAAGTAATGACAAACATGTTAGATTGCCTTAACAATGATACAATAGATGGCTGAGATACACTTTGGTCTTACCAGGAAAATGTAAAAGTACTGTGAACTCTATAAGCCCCCCCCCCTCCAAAAAATACAGTTCACTATAAAGAAGGAAAAAATATAGAATTAGCCTGTCAAGATATACTAATAAATTATAGAGGGCCTGAATCCAAGATATTTATATGCCAGAAGTGAACATTCATTCAATATTATCTAAACTTTTATTCCAACCATCCATTTAGTACAAATGTAATCATCTTCTGCTTACAGCAACAAACAAAATTCATATTTGTTGTGATACTCTGCCTGAAATTAAACATCTTTCTGATTCACTCTGGATGTTGACTAGATATGAATGATAAGAAAGCAAAAATAAGAATAAAAAAAGTTCTTAGCATCACATCCAGCACACAAAATAAATCCCTCTCAAAAAAGTATATATAAAAGACAATATAAAAGGAGATAATCATGAACATTGTCACAAAAACAAGACCATAAAAAAACAATATCATGATCCACCCTATAACTTTTAAGAATGTCACTGACACTATAGGGGAATCACAATGAAAAGGCAAGCTATCAACAAGACTACCATTGACATTGTTCAACCAACCCAACACCTTCCGGTTCCACCAACTCTACCTTTACCACAAATTGCTTCCCTTGCCCACAAAGAGACATCTGCTCATATCCTTTGTATCAGCAATACAAAAAGTTTTATATTAACAATTCTTGTTTTCTTTTTTTTCTGCCTCACTGGTTGTACTTTTGTATCATTTGTTCTCCTGGGCTACCATATGCATGTTTATAACAATGGTAATACAAGCACACACTCAAACATGACCATCTTGAAGAATGCCTTTCAAAGAAGAGTTATACTTGCAACAACCACCAGAAAAAAAAATGGCTACAACACACTACCAGAAACATGGCCAAAAATTCATAGAGAAACTTTAAAATCATGCATAGCTGATCATGTGTGAATGAATAGGGAATGCACCAAATTTTATGGGATTAAGTCAAAATAATAAACAAGGAACAGCACAGTAAAATAAGACAGTTGAAGGAATCTGTACATGTACTTGGGTCAAGCTATTTAATGAACAGGTCAAGTATAGATATCAGTAGTATATGATTTGGATTTTCTAAACACATGGCCCCAGATGAAAAAGTACTGATGAAATTCTCCAAGTTCATTGAAAAGTCAAATGTGTAAAATGTGAATCATGGACGGGTATTTTCAAGCAGTTGCACACAGAGATACTGGATGCTATGTGTACTGGATAGAAAGTACATGCACCCCAACCTACCAGGCAAGGTTTTGATATTCCAAAATAGACAGGAAGACCTTAGAATAAAACAGCCAAAATACTGTGATAAAGGTCAAGTAAATTAATTCAGATGACCCAACATAGAATGATTATACCTCATCTGAATTAATTTAGACAAAAATGCTGATGTAAAGAATTAGATTTGATAAATTCATTTGTTTATTTTCAGACTTGTATACACACACCTACATACAAATATGGACAAGTGCATACACACATGCACACATACACACAGCTATACAAAATGAAGAAAGAAAAATTTTAAGTAAAATTTCACACCAACCACTACACCAAATGATGTGAAGTCAAATACAGTACAAAGAGTATACTACCAGATGTTAATACCAACCTATTTTTCAGGAATATCATGAAAAATGATTTCAGACAAACAGCAAAGAGTGTCAGACTTGATTCATGTCCAAATCACTGTTAAAAACAGCCTCAATATTGTTGGTGTGTCCTACAATGTGAACAAAACCATAGACATCAACAATTGCACCCAGAGAAAGCTGAGGGTCAATAAGAAGCATAATTAGACCTTCATTAAAACACTAAAATACCAAATGTTAGTTTCTTGATGAATGACTCAACTATATCTATCCATAAGATAGCAACTGAATTAAAAGCAGAGCTCTAGACAATCAGAATTTTCATACATGATGGTCTAGACTTTATACACAAAGACAGCAAAGCACCTACTCGCAGGATTTACAAATGCCTCAAGAACCATGGGACCTCTAAAATATTCACTAAAAGTAGATGCTGTTTTTAACTGCTGAAATGACCACTACCTCACAGTAAACAATTGATGTTAGGGACACCTTCAGAACAAAACATTTAACCCAAACTTTGATGGGTTTTTTCCACTGATATAGAAAAAGGATGACCCCACTCTTCTACACCAATCAAAAGATCTTGAGGTAACTTGTTTTGCCAACTTTATGTTGATTCAAGGCAATGTTCTCATATACAGCAGCCAAGAAGTTCAGCAAATCTAAATTTGCTGATTTCTGGCCATCAGATATTTTGCTTTTTTTTCAACCTGGACCCTCCACCTGATAGATTACACTGCATGGGCTGTTTGTTGGGAGAGGCCACTAAGAAGACATTCCACCCCAACATCACTATCCTCAACACTGCCATCAACGATGAGTGGACAAAATTGTTCCTTGTGTTAATGCTGTATATTGAAATAGTCCATATTGAACACTTTCAGCCTTTAAAGGGTTAAACTAAAATTTCCCACTAACCACAACACCAAATGACAGTGAAACCAAATACATAATAACAAAGACTATCCTGTCAGTTATTAATATGTTCAAGGGAAATGGTTTCACAAAAGAACAAACAGCAAAGTGTATCAGATTTGTTGCAGGCCAGTATACACGATGATATATAAACACGTGTGCCTCTCTTGAAATGCCCACAACCAACATGGCAGACTCGCATTGTGAGTTCACATAAAGAAATGTAAAGAAATGACAAGAACCGATATATATGCACAAATAAATAATAATGTACTAACAACAAAGTATTACAATGACAAAGATAATAATATGTGTGACAAATGAATGTGAAAACTGTTTTAGCCTCAAGAATGTGTAGTGAGTGAATGTGCGTACACACGTATGAGTGTGTACGCATGTATGTATTGTTCATGCATTTCCCAAGAAGGGAACACAATCTTCTTCAACAGATTTACATGTTGTCATATAAGCAGAAAGTAAGAAGAAGAAGAGGGCAAGAAAATATATTGCCAAGTATTTATTGTCCAGAAAGCATCCCCTAGTTGCGGTTCCAAAAATTAGGAGGAAATAACCTGATAGTACATTAGCCAGAAGGGTTAATTTTTTTTTAGTTTTTTAAGCAAGGAAGCTAATTTACAAATAGTCATAGTGGTGTGTGTGAAATATTTGCTACATGCCCAAATCACCGCTCAAAGTATTCCCAATATTGTGACTTTTTTGTACTATCCACAGAAACATAGGAAAATGCCTGGGAAAACTGGGATCAACAATAAATGGAATCAGGACTTTATTAACACCCTAAAATCCAAAATGTTAGGGAGCCTTAATGAAAGACTCAAATATTCTTATACAGAAAATAGTATCTGTGCTAGGGGACTTCTATATCATGAGAACAGCCATACATGATGACTTTGACACCAGCAAATCTTCAGTGAGTCAATGAAGGCCAAAAAACTGAAAAAAAGCGAAAAACATCCTCAGATACCTCAAGAATTGTCTATATTTCTGAGATGAGTATTGTAATTTGATATGATGGAATAACTTGCCACCTCCATGAGTGGTGGCACTATAGGTGGTAACCACCTATAAGTATCCTTGAGGACAGCGGATGGGAGAGTCGAGCTGCAATCTGCGAGAACTAGCAGCCTTCCGACAGCAGCACGCACATAACTGTACTGACTTGCGACGACTATGCGCATAACTATTACTTCCTTGCTTGGTGTACTGGTTTCTACAATAAACCTGTTACTATTTATCTACCATGATTGTCCATTCCATATTCCTATTAGCATGGAATATAACATAATTATTTACATTGTTTGGACTGTTGTCCTCATCATTATTGTTATGTTCATGAAATTTCAGTCGTTGTAAGCGTTGTAAGTGTTCTTCAGGTGATTGGAATTTTGAACTGAACACTTTATTTTGTCTACCGGGGTAGATTGTTCTAGTTCCAAGTGCCGTGCCTCTACTGAATGTCTCAGTTATCTCCGTTTAACTCAACTCGCCAAGTTTTTGTTCATCACTGCAGTTGCCAGGTATTGAACTCACAACTCTTTGGACACATGGCCCAGTGGATAAAAGCATTGGTTGGATCCAGTGACTTAACCCAAAGAGTTGTGAGTTCAAGGAAGATCACTGAGACATCCGGAAGAGGCATGGCATGCTGAACTAGAACAATCTACCCCAGTGGGTGAGGTAAAGGACTCAGTTTGAAAATTCCAATCACCTGAAAAAGGCCAGAGCATACAATGGCTGAAATGTTGTGAAGTTGACAATAAAGATGAGAACAACAGTAAAAACAATTTAATTAATGTAAATAACCTCAAGAATTATAGCTCCTCTTTTCTTTCTCTGACAAGAAAATCTTTACATTAGCTGCTGTTTTGAATGACTGAAATGACTGCTATGGAATCAACAGGTGATATAAGAGGCACCTCCATGAGGTCATGATCATGGGTATTGTGGTCTCTGATCGAAAAAAAATGCACCTATTCTTCTGCAGCTTGGAGAAAAGGTGGATTCTGATGCCTATTACAAGGCCATGAGGTAACTTTGTCGTGTCCACTAAAATAACAAATAAAATATTTATAAACAAATCACACTCAAGAAAACACTTGCATCTTAAAACACACCAATAAAATCATAGAATTCAAATCAGAATGTTTGCTGTATTAGTCATCATTATTTTTAGGTAGATACTGCCCACATATCGTACGGACGTAGTAGAAGACATGCCCCATGCCCTGTTAAGGAGCAATTAGGAATAAATAAATAATTTAATTCTGGAGCTGATTTTGTTAAGAAAAGGTGTATGAAAACATACGAAATCCGTTCCCAAGCAGGATACACGCAGCTGTCACCAAACTCCACGCAACTCTCTCTTATGATCTTCACGATGTCATGCTAAAAGTGACAGCATTGACTATTTCAGACTATGGCAACCCCACCAACAGTAAGAAACAATTTCTATCTCTCGTATCTGCTTTTACTATGAATCACGCACACACATGTTGACTTTTTCATGCAAACACACATATCACAACATTTTATTGTTTCTCACATACGAACACAAAGACAGTTTATATTTTATTTCAGATCTTTATTAATCCAAACAAAAAAACATTACTTTTCAATCTATCATCAACTGCTTGTATTCTTGTCGTTAATTTAAATTAATGTTTATTTGTTGAAACTACATTGTCTTTTCTACTGAATTTTATTCTTTCAATGAAAATCATGTGATTATTCTAGACAGACAAATTTTGAGTGACCCTGTAACGATATTTTGTTAATGTATCGAATCCCGACACTTCAAATTTTAACATTCAATGAAAAACTGAGTAAAAGGATTCCTATAACTTTTTTTGCCACAACTGTAGGCTTACAACCAGTGTTTGGTCGCAGGAAAGTCCTTCTCTACAAAGTCAAGAAAGTGCAGAGGTTTTACAAAAGCTAAGTTTGCAGATTTCTGGCCCTTGTTCAATCTGAACTTGAAACAGCTATACAGAGAACATGGAACATTTTGGAGAAGGCCACTAACAAAACACAGGCAATTGCACACATGCAGATACACACATGCAGATGCACACATGCAAATGCATGCTTGCAGGCACAGTTACACATACATGTAGGCATACACACACACGCACATATTAATGCACACACACACATCTGCATGTACACACATATACACATCTTCATGCAAACACATAGATGTGTACATGCACATTCATAGACATGCACATACATTTGCAAATATACATACACACATGTACATATACAAATATACGTATGCACTCACATAACATATATTTGTATACACATATGCAAGAACAGAAGCAAATGCATACACACAAATGCACACATAGATACATATACTCACATGTGCACACAGACACACAGATATGCATATGCAATCAAATAGTTCATATCTATCTCAATCTGTTCATATATATCTCAGTCTGCTTATATATATATATATATATATATATATATATATATACAGAAATATAGTCTTAAAGTGTGCTATATTTATGGGGTAAAGTGCTCAATATCAGAGATAGAGCGTGTGTAAATATAAAAGTGGACATGGAAGTCAGCACTTAGAGGCGACAGTCTGTTTCATGCTAGTGCAATCGTCACGATTGCACTAGCATGAAACAGACTGTCACCTCTAAGTGCTGACTTCCATGTCCACTTTTATATATATATATATATACATGTGTGCATACAAAGAATAAAATATAATATATACACTAAAACAAATCCACATTATAATCAAAAATGATTAGTTTCTCTCTTTTTTTAATATATATATATATATATATATATGCAGAAATATAGTCTTAAAGTGTGCTATATTTATGGGGTAAAGTGCTCAATATCAGAGATAGAGCGTGTGTAAATATAAAAGTGGACATGGAAGTCAGCACTTAGAGGCGACAGTCTGTTTCATGCTAGTGCAATCGTCAGGCCTGACGATTGCACTAGCATGAAACAGACTGTCGCCTCTAAGTGCTGACTTCCATGTCCACTTTTATATATATATATATATATATATATATATATATATATATATATATATATATATATATAATAAAAAGGCTTAAACACTAATATTCCATGGTCATAATTTATTCCATTGGAATTGTAAATACAATCCAATTCATCCGACCTACAAATTCAAAAAGAAAACAAGAAAATTATATATATAATTATATATATATAATTTCTACAAGATGAAGAAGCAAATACTGCAGTAAAATTGAGACTACAGTCTCCTACCAACCGTAACACCAAATGATGTGAAACCAAGAGACAAGACAACTATGGTTGAATGAAGTTTGTTATTTTGATAGGAAACAAATGAGTGAAAAATTCAAAAGTTTGTTGGAAATGCATCTTTATTTTTGTTTTGTTGTTGCTGCTTGATGAAATAAAAGGAAAAGAAATTTAAGCGGTTCGTTATGAAGGATTTCTGCGAGAACTTTATGAGACGGATTTTAAACTGTACTTTCATTGTAAGATAAATGTTTCAACTTGTAATCTAAATCAGATTTGTGGCTGTCAAAATTCGTTTTTGATTAAACTGAAAATTTTTTATCTAATTTTTTTTTTTGCATGTGGCACAGTAAATCCTTTTACAAGTTTAATAAATAAATAATTTCATTTCAACGTTTATAAAAAATCTTTATAGAATATCTTTTTATTAATATTCTCCCTTTACAATACCCAAGAGCCACTCGAGGTAGAGGGTTATAGAAGGGAGTTGTTGCATGTGCAATAGGAGTAAGAGGTAGGAGGAGGAGTTTATGAGGATATGCGGGAAAGACCCAAAGAAGTGAAGAATTTTAAATGTACAAAGAAAAGAGAAAGAGAAAAAAGAAAGAAAGAGAAAAAGAAAAAGAAAGAGAAAATGAAAGAATGAGAAAAAGAAAAATGAAAGAGAAAAAGAAAAAATAATGAGAAAAAGAAAGAGGAAAAAGAAAAAAGAGGAAAAAGAAAAAGAAAGAAAAAATAACGACAAAAGAAAAAATAAAGAAAATGAAAAAGAGAAGAAGAAAAAGAAAGAAAGTGTAAAAGAAAGAAAGGGAAAAAAGAAAGTGAAAAAAGAAAGAAAGAAAGAGAGAAAAAGGAAAAAGAAAGAAAGAAAGAAAAAGGAAAAAGAAAGAAAGAGAATCATTGAAAATAGAGAATGAATAAAAGAGGGGTAATGAGTAAAGGAAAAGTAATGAAATAAAAAACAGGAAAGAAAATAGAAAGATAGAAATTAAGAAAAGAAAGAAATTAAGAAAAGAAAGAAATCTAAGGAAAATGAAAAATAAAAAAAGCAAAGAAAAAAAAACAATGTTCTGATGAACTTTCCTCTACGGTGCCTAGACTTTATGAATTTAAGTTCAGTACTTGATTGGCAGCAAGGTCTCTTTATTTTACAGTTGAATTGGCAAGATGTAGCTGTAAGTTCTATGCTAACAGTTTCTTCTATTGCACTTCTCACATGTGGACTCTCTCCCAGCTTTTTGTTCCCCATTTAAATGCAATGTCAATGATTATCTTCTGTCTTCTTAATACTTGTTTATTTATTGTTCAATCACTATAATAGTGTTTTCTCATATTCTCTAACTCTCTGAAACCCCTTGCATCTTAGTGGCGTTATTGTGAGTGAGATGATAAAAAAGAAAAGAGAACCTGAAAAAATGAAAATTATGAAGTGAAAGAAAGAAAAGAAATTAAAAGAATTATAAAAACATTTTTCATTCATTTTTCTTTTTCAGTTTTTTCAACTTTAAGTAGAAGCTTATTAAACTTTATTTGACTAATTCAGCTTTAGCACTGTAAACGTTTATTTTATTATAGTGGATGGTTACAAGCAAGAGGGGCGATGGGATGTACTTATTTTATTACCACAATGTTTATTGAAGATTTATTGTTAATTTTTATGCAATTAAGATGCTAGCTTGATGACCCATCTTCCCCGTTTGTCAGCTGGGCTTGGCACCAATTATATGGTGGCTGTCATGCTGTGAAGTTTTACTTCTCTCAGAGCAAACTTCTTTTCGGAGTGTGTTACCTTACAGGGCTAAATTACTCTCACTGTTATGCTATTAAGGAAATGGCTTATTTCCTTTCCCAAAGGATTGCTGTATGAAAGTAAGCAAACTCAGTTGCCCAATTCCATTTTCTGAGCCAATAACCATTACGTCATTATCCTATTAAAAAAATGGTCAGACTTACCTGTTACTTAAGGCTGCTGATTGAGAGATTGGAGGTTTTGAGGAGTGTGGAAGCACTTCTTAATTGCTGTTGTTCCCAGATGGGCAAATAGTGACTCCCACCCCCAACAAAAAGCATATTTGTATAATAAAATGACCAACAATACTCAGTGTAATATAGCAAGATCTCTAATTAGAAGCTTATGAAGCTTTATTTGACTAATTTAGCTTTAGCAGTGAAAACGTTTATTTTATTATAATGGATGGTTACAAGCAAGAGGGGCGATGGGATGTGCTTATTTTATTACTGCCTCATTTTTTATTTTATTTTTTTTCATTTTTCATAAGTTTCTTATCTTATTAGAAACATTTAGAAACATTCTTCATTTTATTCTTTTCTTTTCATTTTCAGAAACGTCAACTCAAGGAAGAAAGAACAAGAACCTTGTTGTCAGGTGAAGAATATCTTGTCAAAGGTAATGTGCAGTTGAAGGAAACTATAATAAATGTCAGTATAACATAATCACATCCTGTTGGAAATCCAATTCTTTAAGTCAAATGGAAGTACACGTTTCAGCATCCACAGCTCATATGACAAAAACAGACCTTAACTTTGCCCAGCTGCATGCACCCATTTCTGGAATACCATTCTAAAATACTATGGTCATAAAACATCTTTTCTAACCAATCAGAAAAAGGCCTACGCAGTTTTCACAGCAGCTGTTTCTGAGCCACTGACTCACTCTGAAGCCAATGCTGGTTTCAGCCATGAAGGCAGATCCAACTTAGCTGGCGTTAGTAGCAGATCCCACAGAAGGCAAATTTAACCAGGCTCTCAGCAGTGATACCAAGGCACTTCCATCAACACTGATGCCTTCAGCCGGCAATGAAACCAGTAGCAGAAGTATAACTCTCAATTACTACAATGATAATTAGTGGAATATTTCTATGCCTATCTCACTGGACTGCATATGCATGTTGATCTTCTGTACGTGCCTATCTCGACTACTACCTTGGGTTATCCCCTGAACGAACTCTCAGTCTCCTATGACTGCTATACGCTGCCCCAGAACAAGCAAGCAATCAAACCTTGTAGAACACAAGAAATAAAAACTCTTTCACTTATCTCAACCATGTCTTTACTCTATTTGTTGTTTTGTCACAACCCCTTTCTTTTTTTCATGTTAATGGTAAGGCCATTACAACACTGACCAAAATCTCAGTAGGTAAAAATTGGCAGATTACAACATAACATCTGGGATTTAATCTTTAAAGTAAATTCCTGATCTGAAGAATATTCAGAAAGACTCAACTTAATTTTTTGTTCAACTTCAAAGCAAAGAGAGATTTAATGAAATTCTTGTCATGGAGACTGAAAAAGCAATGATTTTCTTTTTTTAAAAACTTCAAAGTTATGAAACTGTACAATTTTTGGCAGTAAGATATAAGGCAATATTTTTGTCTTACTATTGAACTGTTGTCATGGAAGCGAAAATCCCTTTAAAACATCTTTCGACTAGCATGCCATTACTTACCATTCTTCAGCTCTTTCCATTTTCCAAAGACACACCCAAAGACTGGAACCAAATTTACTGAACCCCATCTTTGCTTAAAAGCAGAAGAATTTATGAACAACCAAAATTATTGAAACTAATATCTTTATTATCCATATTCTCACAAATTATATTACATTACCGAAGATGCAATGAATTTGCTCAATGTGAAATTTACAATTTATTCAAAAAACATTTTTTTCAATTAATATCAAAATATCCTCCACTTTACCACTTCATCAATTTCCCTTTGTAAATAATTCATTTTTGAAAGAATTAATCAATTTATTGAAGCTTTCTTTATTTGATACTTGGAGAAGTTCTTGCCTGTAAGGAATTGGTATAAATGCTTGAGAAAATGTCAGTTCACACAAGAGAGGGTGGGTGAATTGGGAGGGTGCAATACAGTCTCCATCTTCATTTAATTCAACTTCGTTGATGTTATTTTCACCAAAATTTTTATTCCATTATTTCTTATCTCATAAAAATATGAATGTACATATTGCGTAGCAGTTATCAGCACAGAAAACGGGATTGGCATATCAAGTTCAAACTCAAAGCAAGGCCATTGCATTTACTGTCAGATAAATAGAAAAGTATGAATTTGTCTCTTCTCCCCCAACCAGCTAGGGATGAATAACAGGGCAGGGGGGACTATCATCTTTGATTGGTGTAAATCTAAAATTACAACTCAGAACTCAAAACCAGTTGGGAAAGTGGCTAGTAGAACTAACCTGTAGAAACCTACTTGTTACAGTAGCAACACCTAGCTTTTTTTTCACCCAATAGAAGGCTTAAGAGTCATTCATGTAGAGGGTTACTGATGGGGTATATGGTATGAATTTAAGATGAGCCAGAAGGAAGTGACAATTGTGAGGATAAACCTGTAGAAACCTACTTGTTACAGTAGCAACACCTAGCTTTTTTTTTCACCCAATAGAAGGCTTAAGAGTCATTCATGTAGAGGGTTACTGATGGGATATATGGTATGAATTTAAGATGAGCCAGAAGGAAGTGACAATTGTGAAGATAAGGAGGATAGGTAATCAATGATAAAAGGAGAAAAAGAAGAAAGAAAAGTAAGAAAAATGAAGAAGCAAGAAAAGAAGAGAAAGTGGAGAGAGCTGAAAAAATTTTCCTAAATGGAAACAAAATGGCTGATTTAGAGGTGAAAAAAGTATTTCCTGTTCCAGTGGACATAAACTAAACAGGCATATTTTTTTCTGCTTCTGGTCAGCATTGACAACAGAATTCTAAAAAAAAAGGTACTTGTGAAATTTTGTATAAAGCCTTCACATTTATGTTCCAATTTCATAAATAGAAAACTCTGGAATTAAGGAATATTTCCTCAAGAGAGAACTTGACCTTCCTTCTATTAATATTGGTTCCTTGCTGATCAAACCTCAAAAAGACAGGAGGTAGGCATCAGTTCACAGCTGATGCAGAAAGAATTACTGCATTCTAAAAACAAATTAACTTTCTTCTAAGAAAACGTTTACCAAATTAGATTTTTCATTTTATTTAATTTTTTAATTTTACAAGTTTTGGCAAATTCTCAGACACTAAAAGAACATCTAACAAAATATTAGAACTTTCAGGATCAATGGATATGCATTTAACATACATATGTTCATCATCATCATCACCATCATTCCATATGATTGGGTGTGGTTATAGGCTCACTGCACAGCTGAAAAGCTGACCAAATCCCCCCATAGATGTTAGGTGTGTGTCAATGTCTGAATCTCTATGAATGATCTTCCAGTTCACTCAGTATAATTGTTAGCCCATTTTTTTCTGTCTGCCTCATCTTTTTTATTTAATTTGTTCCTTACCTTCTCTCATAGCTCTGTCCTCTTGGCAATTTCGATCATGCTGTAGTATCTGTTGAGTCATCTATTAGATATGATTTAATTTCATAATGAAAACAAAAACAACAAAAATTCAATTTGATCATTGTGCTCTAATTATTTGTTATAAAATCAAAATAAATTCAGGAATTAAATTTATTACAAAGATTTTCATTAAAAATGGACATCCTGCAGAGGACTGGGGGGTGAAAATGAAAAGAAAACACATGCGTTTATATTTCCTGCTAGAAGAAAGGTCCAGCTACATGAGAATGTTGGACTTGGATTAAGTCCAAAGGAGACAAACAAACAAACAAGACCGATATATATATATATATATATATATATATATATATATATATATATATATATATATATATATATATATATATATATATATATAAACAAATATATGTATTAAACAAAACAATTACAAAGCACATAGACAGTTAACATTGTGTTTGTGTGTGAACATTTGTGGGTGTGTGAACATTTGTGTTTGTTCTTTGGTGAATGTTCGTAAGTGTTCATACGTATGTGAATGCATGAAATATTATTTAACGCCTGACCGCATGGTCAAGACGATAATTCTTTGGGACTACATTTTGCAGCAAGAAGAGAGAAGAAAGAGAATGAGGCAAACTCGTGTTTGCTATTTATAGCTAATGTAATCACGTGACAGGCGGGAAACATGACTTAGTCACGTGCTGGAAAAATATATTGTGCGTGGGTGGATTGCAACACCAACTTGTGTGTTTATTGACCAAGTAGAAGCTGAAATTTCCTGAAAATATTTACTAAGCCGAGAAGGCTCTTGGGATCCGATTCTCCCAAAAATGCACAAAATCTACTATACGAAAATATTGCAATTTCAAAATGATCGCATAAGACAGTCTCCTTGATTTCGATCCAATGAATGATTGTTATTGAAATTTGAATTTATGTATGTATGTATGTGTGTGATGATCATCATCATCATTACAATCCTCTTGATATTGTGCAATCTAACAGAAAATTGTACAACCGAAATTTTTCCAGATAAGTGTCCCATTTATTTGTAATTATCTTTGATTGGTACAGTTAGCTCAAGATTTACCTATTCACAAGAATTTTTTTTCTGTTACCAACAAACTGATTGGGATTCACTTGGTTACTTTCTTCAAGGCACCCCTTGGATTGATATTTTTAACCTTCTTATTGAGAATTGTGCCACTGAAGTTTTTTCTTGGGTAAAAGCTGGCGTTGATGCTTTAGTATCTTCTGGGAAATACCAGGTGAAACCATAATCTTCTCCTTGGTTCCCACCTGCCTGTTTAGTTCTGATTGCCTCTTTGTCTCTACATATAGTAATTGTAAACATGTCCTCAAAGAGGCTAAGTCTTTGTTGACAGAATGAGGCACCATATAGCCTCTAAAAAGTTTGCTTCTCATGACAACTGTCAGCTCTCTAATAGTGTGTGAAATAAAAATAATTCTTTTATTTCTACTCTCTTCACTCAATTTGAGGTATTAACATCTTCTGCTGATAAAGTAGAATGTTTTGCTTGTAAATTCTCTTCCAATTCTATGCTAGATTCATCTGAAATATCTTTGCCTGAATTTCCACTTAGAATTGAGACTCTATTGTGTGATATGCTTATAAATTCCTACATGGTTTCTGCTATCATCTCTAATCTTGTTTCCTACAAAGCATGTGAACTTGATGATATCCCTACAATAGTCCTTAAGAAATGTACTCCTGAACATGCTCCTGTTCTCTTGAAACTCTACAATAAATGCCTTGTTGCTTCTTATTTTCCTGCTTGTTGGAAATATTCTCCTGTAATTTCAGTCTTTATGAATTCAGGCAATACATCTGATACTTGTAACAATCGGTCTATTAGCCTTCTACCTCTTTTTGGTAAAGTTCTAAACGCTCTAATTAACACTGAATTGGTTAAGCATCTTACCTTGCAGAGTCTCAGATAAATAATATGCCTTTTGCTTCTCTAGGTCAACTGCTGATGTATTAACAGCTATTGATGAAAGAGTCTATGAAGCTTTAGCTAAGAAGAGTGAAGCCAGCACTATTGCTTTGGATATATCAAACATATTTGACAGGGTTTGGTATAATGGCCTTCTTCAAAAGTAGAATGATTATAGCATTTCTGAAGAAATTTTTGATCTGATTTAATCTTTCTTATCAAATCTCAAAATGAAAGTTGTCTTGACTGGCCACTCTTCTAGAGCTTTTTGCATTAATTCAGGTGTCCACCCAGAGCTCTATCTTTAGACCTACATTTTTCCTAATTTTAATCAATGGCCTTCCTGATGTCAACTGTTCTCAATAAAGTATCTATGCTGATGACATACTTATCTACTACTGTCTTAATTTTAAGTCTCATCAATTTCTAAATTGGCAGCTGATCTAAAAAAATGATCTACAATATGTGGTTAACTGGGGCAAGAAATGGCTTGTTAATTTTAATGCCTCCAAAATAAAACTGCTTTTGTTAATCATCTAAGAAAACCTTTATCACCTTCCATCAATATAGCTGATGCTAACATCCAAGTGAGTGACTCATTGTGCCTTCTGGGGCTAATATTTTCTGTTGATATGAAGTGAAAACATTATGCTGAATTAATTACTTGGTCCTCTACAAGGAAAATTTGTTCAGTGTGTTCTGCCAGAATCTATCTTAAACATTTGTAAGTCTACCATTTATCCATGCATTGAATATTTCTGCCATATTCATTTAAAGATTCTTGATAAAATACAAAGAAGAATCTGCAATGCTATTTGTCCTGACCTGGCATCTCAGCTTCAGTCACTTTCCCACTGCAATGATGTCACTTCCCTGTGCCTTTTCTATAAATACTTTCATGAGAATTCTTCTCATAGGCTTTCCTCTATGGGACTTAGACTTTATGAATTTAAGTGCAGTACGAGATTAGTGGCAAGGTTTTATCATTTTAAAGTTGAATCGGTTGGATCGAAGCACAAACTCTATAATAATATTTTCTTCTCTTACACTTCTTACTTGTGGAACTCTCTTCCAGCTTCTTGCTTTCCAATCAGCTTTGCTTTTCAAAAATATAAATGCAATGTCAATTGTTATTTTCCTGTTCTTTTATTGTTCTCTCTCCTTAATAATGTTTTTTTTTCTGATATTCTTTTACACTCAGTAAACCCTTACATCTTAGCAGCCTTATTGCCTTGCTTGTGGTGAGATGATTAAAAAAAACGTCTCTGAAAAAGTGTAGCTTTGTTATTTTTCTGCAAATCCACAGCTTGTTTTTACTTCCCACCTGCCAATCGCATTATGTTAGTTTAATGATTTTAAATGCTGAATGTATTGGCAGAACTAATCAGTGTTTGGAGGTGAGAGATGAATGGCATCTGCCAGCTAAGATCCGTTGAGGGCAACATGAAAATTTGCATACTTCTAGTTAATACTTCCAGTTCTGCGGTTTAGAAAACCTAATAAATAATCTGATTTTTCGCAGTAGTGTTGTGACTTTCACATTTTTAGACTGAAACTGGATGTTGACTGATTAAATATGTAAATTACATTTTCTTCGCATTGGCTCCATGTATATATTTGCTTTAACCAAAATAAAAGGAACAATTTATTGACCAGCCGGAGCCATTGTCACACCAAAAACCAAAACTTTAATTTAAAGCCAAAAGATGGTTATATGTTCTCAAAACTAAAACAAACTCAACACAGTCCAACTTGGACATCAACACTGCCAGGCTGAGAGAAAGATGTGATGCTGATCAACATTCATGTCAACATCATCCATACTGGGAGAGAAACAACAACAACAACAATCATCAGCAATGTCCAATTTCACTATTCTCTGTCCTTGTTGCCTTAGCAACAGCAACAGATATAAGTTACTAGTTTTGTAGGTATGTAAATAAAGTATATATTTATTTGCCCATTGTCAATGTATTCTTTTCACTTGAATTTACTTTTGCCGAGGCAGAGAAGGAATTAACCTCCACAACAGTAACAACAACAACAACAATAACAACAAGGTTCTGTCTTCCAGGTTATCCATTTCCATCTCTGAAACATTAGTCAACAGATCACATTTGACATTTGAAAATCTTGAGACCTTATATGTTAAGTCTAAGCAGCCCTCCTTCTGTAATCAGAAAGAATATTGCTGATTCTTAATGGAATCTCTCTGGAATTTATATTGCTGATTCTCTGCTAATATTTTCCTTTTTTTATTCCTTGTGCATATATTTATCTATCTTGTCCTTGATTTACTTCTGAAAATTAAGGATTTTATGATGAATAATATTTTTTCCTTTCTTTGCTCCCCACCCCGCTTTGTTTTAATATATTTGCATATATTATGTGTATATATACTTTTAAAATGCCTGTTTTTAAAGCCATAATAACATTTTGCACTCTTCACAGATTATAACAAGAACAGTTGGTTTGGAGAAGAGGATGAAGATTCATTGAAATGTCACAAAAAATGACTCAATGTAAAATTACCAAAGAACTTGGATTATCCAAGAACTCTGTCTATGTCACCCGAAAGAAGCAGGTTGAGTTTGGAGAATTTTGGAGAAGGGAAAAAAATGGTTGACTTTTGAAATTAGATAAACTAGATCAAAGAAAACTGGTTAAGTAATGGATGAAAGCTGCATGGCTAGAGAAATGTCAGTTTATAAAATAAGAAGCATACAAAAATAATTGAAATGGATGTATTGTAAGAAAAACAAAGCCATTATTAACAAAAGAGCCTTAAACAAGACAAACAAGTTGGATGAAAAGAACATCTGCCATGAAAAATGCATAACGGTGATATTTATAAAAATCAATGACTTGACAGTAAAATTGGTATTAACCAACCATTGTAGGTCAAATTTATAGGTTATATTTATATTTATTTGAGAAATATACTAGGGTTAAAATATCTGGTTTTATTATAAATAATTACAATGTTATATTTGCTGTTGGGAGAGTTTTAAACCAATACAAGCTCTGTTCATATTATACGGGGTGTAACAGCAAAATTGTCCAAATCATGTAACAACTAATTGTCCATCCCACAAAATGTTTAATTTCTAAAAATCCACTAAACTAATTGAGTTTCTTTTTTCCAGGTTTCCAGATAGGACATTTAGCCATCTTGACACCATTTGTCTTAAGAATCACTAAAAAACACTTTGAGTTATTCAGCTAAAAAGAGAACAGGTTAGAATTGTTTTGTGTCAAACCCACCCTCTCCCAACTGAGCAATGGTGAGAGGAAAAAGATCATTCATGGCTTCTGTAATGGTATCACCAGTCATACTCTGGCTTCCGTCTTCAAAGTCCATTCAAGAACCATCAAGAGAATGGTGAATAAGTTTAAAAAGAGGGAACAGTAGAGATGAAAACAGAATCAGGAGGTCACAACAGGAAGAGGGATCATCATTTCAACTTAGAGCTAAAGAGATCGATTTCATCACAATACTTCTGTTAAGATTGAGAGAAATTATACAGTCTTATTGCTCAAAGTAGAGTTCAACAGTGTTATAAAAACCTTGAAGAATTCCAGTAAGATATCTTTAATCATTTCAACTTTTCAGAGCTTAATCTAACTGTTGGACAAATTTTGGTCGGAAGAAGATTTAAATTTATAATGGCCAGATTTTTACTACAGTGCTCAATGTTTGGAATAGAGCATAGGTAATTTTGATTTTAGAATACAGAAAAAAAATTACTTACTGTAATTATCCATAACTGATAATTGATATATACAATTACAGGTAATTTCAGTAAGTAATTTTTCTGTACTCTAAAATCACAATTATATATATATATATATATATATATATATATATATATATATATATATATATATATATATATATATATAAATGTATGTATATATATATATATATATATATATATATATATATATATATGTGTGTGTGTATCATGACATCCTACACATATGCTACATATATATATATATATATATATATATATATATATATATATATATATATATATATATATATGGCAATAAAGGTATTCAGCTTAATATTACTAGACATATTAAAACGCGCGAAGCAACCGGTTTCGCTCCCGCTCATCAGGCTTGCAACGGGAGATTTTAATTTAAAAAACAGAAAATGTACACTAAAAAGAATTGTGTAGGGGAAAAAAAAAAAAAGAGCAAAAGGAGCTAGAGGCAAATGACAGCGAGCCCCAACAAACACTCACGTTGCTTCGCGCGTTTTAATATGTCTAGTAATATTAAGCTGAATACCTTTATTGCCATAATAAAATTTTGTACCTATAAAAATATATATATATATGTAATTAAGTAATTCATCGAGTCTGAAACCTCAACAGAATGCTGAAAGCACTGTCACAGAATGCAGAAAGCACTGGGCGGCCGTTTCGTCCTATATTTGGGACTCATCAGCAGTGCGCATCCACTACCGAGAATTGAAACCCGGGCAGTTAGGTTGTCAAGCGAACAACCTACCAACTGTTCTACGGGCCTCGGTGACGAAGAGGTAGCAAATCAGACTCGATATAGCGCCGCTCACTCACATTATTCCGTGGCGGAACCCAACTGAGATTCTCTGTAACCATAGGAGTGTGTCCCCGGGAGCCACGACTACTATCACCAAGCCGCCCCAACTGGAGCTATTAGAAGCTGGATCAAGCGGTGATATATAAGTAATAATTAGGAGGATTTGATAAATGTAATTAAGTAATTCATCGAGTCTGAAACCTCAACAGAATGCTGAAAGCACTGTCACAGAATGCAGAAAGGACTGGACGGCCGTTTCGTCCTATATTTGGGACTCATCAGCAGTGCGCATCCACTACCGAGAATTGAAACCCGGACAGTTAGGTTGTGTGTGTATATATATATATATATATATATATATATATATATATATATATATACACACACACACATATATATATATATATATATATATATATATATATATATATATATATACACACACACACATATATATATATATATATATATATATATATATATATATATATATACTCCTGAAAAATTTATTTCAGTTGAGCTCTCTGGGGAGGAAGTGTGGGTTTGTAACCAGTGATTACTACGGTTAATAATGCAAGACTCTTTGGTAAATCAAATTGAGTTCTCTCAGTCATTGAGTGTTTATCTAAAAATAAACACGCTTAAATTCACCTTCATCCCTGCTGTGCACCAACAGCTTAGTAGTAGAATCCCTGACTGACGCCAATTCAGTCAGGTTTCGATCCCAGCTAGAGGCAACCGGATGTCTAGCCAAACTGATGAGCTGTAATACAGCGAAATAGTCTGTCTGTGGATGACAATATATATATATATATATATATATATATATACACATATATATATATATATATCACAACACCCTACATGTATGCACATCTATGCAGATGGGTGCATGGCTGCATGCACACAAATGGAATATGAAAACAAACTTGTACCAATGATAAGTGCTTATAAAATAGAAAAATCGAGAAGTATAAACAGTCAATTGCTGGTACTCCCGATGAATGGGCGGATGGGTCTGTCTATGGAAATCTGGAGTTAGGATGCTGAAGGTAACATTAATCAGCTAAGAGACAAAGTTTTTCTTATATTAATTATACATAATTATATATATATATATATATATATACACATATATATATATATATATATATATATATATATATATATATATATATATATACATACATTTATATATATATATATATATATATATATACATACATATATATATATATATACATATATATATATATATATATATATACATATATATATATATATATATATATACATATATATATATATATATATATATATATATATATATATATATATATATATATATATATATGATTAATACAAATATAAAATTTGGCACTTAGTTCTTGATGTTATTTTCAGTTTCTTGACTCGAGAGTTTTGTAGACAGACCCTCCTGCAATCGCTCTGTCCACTTCTCAGGAGATATGAACAGCTGACTGTTTATTTTCTCGTTTTTCTTTTTTTTAATGTTATTATATGAATTAAAGAATCTTTATTTTTAATCTAACATGTTGTTATTACTTGAAACATTATTTTTAATGGATTCTCTTATTTGAAGAGAAGTTTGCATATTTTAAACAATGTTTATTTTGTCTGATAGCCTGTACATTCAAGAAAAATCACTAGTTGGTAGTGGGAAAAATGGCCGAAGCTGAGATGCCAGGTCAAGACCAATAATATTGTAGATTCTTATAGAAATATATGAAAACTGATAGTGGCTGCATGCAATAAAAGGAAACATGTTCTTGGATGAGCTAAGTCTTTGTTTGCTAAGAGAATGAAGCACTGTATTGCATTAAACAAGTTTGGCTCTCGTGATTATTGGTGGCTCTATAATAATGTCTTAAATAAGAGTAAGTCTTCTGTCCCGCCTCTCTTCACTCAACTTGAGGTGTTAATGTCTTCTACTAATAAAGCAAAATGTTTCACCTGTAAATTCTCTTTAAACTCTTGTGGTGAAACGATTTTAAAAAAAGGTGTTACTGTGTAGGAGGGCAGTAGAAAGATTGTTGGCACTTATGATGTACCCATGACACTTCCTCTTCTTGAAGGTGATTATGAGATCATGACACAACAATTGCTAGGTCTGCCACTAAGAAAGTTGGTTCACTGTGCTTTACATACAATTTTTCATGTCAGAATCCATTTTACACATTTCTAAATCTACCTTTCATTCATTCATTGAATATTGTTACCATATCTGGTCTAGTGCTCCAGCTATAAATCTCATGATTCTTAACAAAATCAAAAGAAGGAAAAGATCTGTAATGTTATCAGTCCTGATCTGGCATCTCAGCTTCAGTCACTTTTGCACTGCCATGACATTGCTTTCTTTTGTCTTTTCTATAAATATTTTCATCGCAGTAGTTCTAATGAGCTCTCCTCCGCGGTACCTCAACCACATGAACTTAAAGATTCTACTAGATTGGTATACTTGGGCATTCAAGTCTCCCATAACAATTATAATTTCTTGTGATTTGTAAAGGGCTTTGGCATCGTCTAGCATAGAGTAGAACTTTTCAATTTCTTCTGTACTTTGTGCTGCCAATGCATACACAACTATGATGGCTATGTTGAAAGGCTTCCCCATCAGTTTAACCACAACAGTTGGGAAGGATATTAAAATAGTCAAAAACCTATACTGGCAGCAAACTGCCTGCAAGCAGATAGAAAATAAGTTCAGCAG
Organism: Acanthosepion esculentum; assembly: GCA_964036315.1. Lineage (NCBI taxonomy): Eukaryota > Metazoa > Mollusca > Cephalopoda > Sepiida > Sepiidae > Acanthosepion > Acanthosepion esculentum. The sequence goes on along the minus strand of OZ038482.1, from coordinate 9,313,525 downwards.
ATATACAAAAACAGAAAGGGTTGTAAGACAAGGATGTGTCCTCTCACTGGACTTATTCAACCTATACAGCTAGGCAACTCAGAGAACTAGAAGTCCTACCAGGATTCATTATTGGTTGCCACAATCTTAACAACATAAAGTATGACACAGTGTTGATAACAGACATGGAAAGAAAGCTACAAAAACTCCTACAGAATGTATTGAAGGAAAGTGATAAGAAAGGATTAAAAATCAAAGAGTCACTTGTTTGACGTACCTTAGTCATAATATTGAAAATACCTTTGCAAAAACCCCTCTAATTTCTGTAATTCGGTCCTTACAGGCATGGTTACATTTATCACTTCTTTTCTAAAAACCTCTAGGTGAGAAATCAACCAATTGATACTCCCTCTATTCTTAGCCAATTCCAGCCTAGTAACATTGAGTATAGATACGCTCTCTTTAACCGACTGAGCAATTGCTTGTTGTCTCTGTTCTACCGCCTTTAATTTCCTCTTAATTACTCTCACTTTCCCTTCGGAGACTGTACCAAACAACACGCTTAATGCATTTCCCATTATCTTAGAGCGATACCTCAAGCACCGACCCACATCCCCACCAGCGCCGTGCATGCATGGCGCCCGTCCACACAGTTCACCAGCACCGATGATAAATGCACAGTTAGTCCCAGACCGTCAATAATTCACCACAGCCACTGTACGGGTTTCACTTAATCTTTGGGTTCGGTCTGCACCGCCCCCCTTAATCGCAGTTTTAGTGGTAATTCCTCATAAACACTAGGTGCTTTTTTCAGCCCGCAATTTACTCCGCAGTGGAGCTAACGGAATTTCATCCTCTTCCTCCTATTCACTCAGTTCTTCTTCTTCCGTAAGGTTAGGCTCAATCCCTGCTTCCTCAGAATGTCCCGCTGGGGTCCGACTTACCTCCCTCAGCCTTCGAAGGGTAGTTGGGTTAATTTCAATCTCCTCACTCCCTTCACTTTCACTCAGTCTCTAACCCTTCAGAGACTACCAACGTAGTTTTCCTCAGCCTTTTCTGTTGAGTTTTTGTTTCGGCTCTTTTCCATTCTCCTATTTCAGCTAGCTTCATATCATTCGCATGCACTCTCTTTACCTGTCCGGACAATTGGTTCCAGATCACAAAGGAAAACGGACCCGTCTGCTCCACGATCCTATAGTATGGACTCCATCTCTGGTCCAATTTACCTTCTCTCAGGTGTATTTTATAATACACTGGATCAACTATCTGGAAGGAAACTTCTCTATTTTTATTTACCCTATCATTTCGCCTTTTCTGGACTCTTTGAATCCTCCTCCTCACCTGCGTAAAAACTTTATGCTGTTTTTCTAAAACTATTTGGTGATGATCCTCTCCTAAATACTTCCTCCTAGGTCGTAACAGATTGTCTATATGTAAGACTACATCCCTGCCATATATCAAGTAATAAGGGGAAAATTTTGTCGTCTCGTTCATCGAGAATCTCACAGCTGCTAACGCTTGGGTTACGAATAAATCCCAATTTTCCCTATTATCCTCTGTTAGTTTAGCTAACACATCAGCGATGGTCTTATGAAATCTCTTTACCTTAGCGTTACTTTGGGGGTGATATGGAGGGGTGGTTATGTGCTGTATGTTTAATTCTCCCAACGTCTCTCTCATAATCTGATTCACATTCTCCGATCCCTTATCGGTAACCAACTGTTCGGGGGCCCCATACCTAGGGAATATTTCGTTCAGTATTATATCTGACACCGATCGTGCCTTCTTATCCGGTATGGAAAATGCCTCAAGCCAATTCCTCAGCCAGTCCACAAAACTCACTATGTAAAGATTAACTCTATGTGTCTCTCCATAGGGCACGGAAATATCCATGTTTACTTTCTGAAATGGATAATTCGGAACATCTGTTTCTAATACTGGGGAAACCCCACTCCTTCGACTCTGTACTTGGCATGTTACACATTTTTTACATGGTTCACAACATCATTAAACAACTTAGGCCAGTAGTAATTTCTCATTATTAATCCATACGTCTTATCATGGCACTGGTCTAGAATTTCAGCTCTCAACTTCACAGGTATCCCCATTTTTAAACTTCCTGAAAGGTAATACAACACTCCATTGTGGACCATATATTTGGAGGTATGCCCTGCCTCTACCCTGGACCTGATAGTTGCTATCTCGCTATCCTCTTGGCTTTGCCTAATAATATCTCTCCAGTGGGTGTCGGAAACAATCTCCGTTTCACTCGTTTCCTGATCTTCCCAACCAAGTCTCTCCTTCAACGCCTGTGAATTGATCACATTAATTTGGAATGCTTATCATCTACACCCGGCTCCAACCTGACAGATTCGGTCTCTAATTGCCTCGGAATCCTCGATAGCAGGTCAGCACAGGTATTATCCTTCCCTGCCAAGTATTCTATTCTGCAGTTATACCCACTTAACTTCAATGGCCACTGTTGTATCTCCTTATTCGTCCACTCCGCCTCTAACAAATATTTGAGGGGTGGGTGGTCTGTTTTAATGATAAAAACAGCCCCACTCAAATAATAATCTAATTTCGATGAGACAGAAAATAAATCGGCACTTCCTCAGGCACATTCGGTACTGGTCCATACTTATTGGGACATGGTTGTGCAAGAACCGCCCCTATACACATCGCTAGCATCGGTGTACAGCACCATGGGCTTACTCAGATCTAGGTAGGCCAACAGAGATACAGCAGTCAGCTGGTCCTTTAGAGCCTCGAATGTACGCTGACAATCCTCGGTCCACTTAAACCTAGCATGCTTCTTAGTTAGAGCTCTTAGAGGGCCTACTAGCCGTCTAAATGCTGCTATAAACCTCCGATAATATCCGATGGCTCCAATAAATCCCTTAATCTCTCTGATGGTCTTCGGTGCGGGATGGCTCTTATAACCTCAACTTTGTCTAAATCCATTTTTATTCCATCTTTGTTTATGATAAACCCTAAGTACTTTGTCTCTTCTTTCATAAACTAACACTTTGATAATTTTAACTTTAATCTATGTTCTCTTAAGCTATCGCACACCTTCTGCAGATGTTCAAAATGCTCCTCCGGTGATTTTGAAAACACCCTGATGTCATCCAGACACGCCATGGCAAATGCCTCAGTGCCATTCAATACGATGGACATTAACTGACTAAATACACCCGGGGCGTTTGCTAACCCAAACGGTATAGCTCTAAAATTGAAGAGACCCATGTGGCAGGTAAAAGCGGTCTTTTCCTGATCCTTTTTCTAATTGCTACCTGCCAATATCCCGACCTCAAATCCAAGGTGGGAAAACATTTAGACTTTCCTAAAAGAGCTAGAATATCATCAATCAAGGGGAGGGGCACTGCCAGAGGTTTTGTAATGGCATTTAATTGACGAAAATCCACACAAAACTTATGCCCTCCATCCTTCTTTTCAACAATCACTATTGGAAAACTCTAGGGAGATTTGGATCTTTCGATTATCCCTGTTTCCATCATTTCATTCACTGCGTCCTCTACTAATTTTCTTTTGTGGATTGGGGTTCTATACGGTCTTATCTTAATAGGAAGGTGATTACCCGTGTCTATCTTCATTTCAACTGTCTCCGTCTGTCCCAGTTCCTTGTCAGTAATGGCTATTACCTCTCGATTACCGTTCAGCAGCCCCCTCAATTTCCTCCTATAACGCTCAGGAGCTGTTATATCTTCATCCCTTATTTCATTGCTACCTGTCATTCCCAGGCCTATTCTCATTCCATACTCTCACCTGTTCGACTTCTCACACTGGGCACGCGTGTGCCAGCTTTTGTTTTTTTTTTTTTTATTCATTCTTGTCACTGCAGTGTATTTGGAATATGGAGAAATCCGAAGAAAGAATACAAAAAAACGACCTCTTCACCAATGAATCACACGGTTATTTCCCCTTCACTATTATCATACCTATCAGTAGGGACCACTTGGTTCAGCACTCCTTCTGTTATAATCTTGCCCTTCCCAGATACAGTAGTCCTAGGGGGGAGCTTTATATCTGTCTGGGCCACCTCTGGCAATTGTTCATAATTATCCCTACCCCGTCCAATGTTAGGGTGGCGGAATCAAAACGGATCTGTGCCTTATTCTGCCTAAGCCAGTCACTCCCCCAAATTAGCTCACCACACAAGTCAGGTGTCACATAAACCTTAAGTTTACCTCTGGTTCTTGCCAAATGGAAAGGTAGCCACCTCATACCCTCTATCCTCATCCTGCTACTATCAGCCTGACTTATTAATAGATCGACGGGACTAAGCTTCGTTTTCAGTCCGAACTGTCTAATTACCTTGGAGCTAACCAGTGACACTGAAGCTCCAGTATCGACATGGGTCTTCACCTTCTTGTCTCTCAGCAACACATTACAGGTGAAATCTGGCCCTTCCTTCAGCAAACGGTATACCTGTGCCTTTCTCCTTCCCGTATGTTCTCTCCCTTCCTCCCGCTTTCTCGACAATCGAGACGTGGGAGTCGGATACAGGAGTTCACCTTTTTCTAGAGGCTCCAATTTCTGTCTAGGGGCCCTTCTAGGTGGGGTAGAGCTCGGATGACTCTATTTTCTCGGATTAGCAACCCATTTCTCCCCTCTATTCGAGTTAGGGTTGTTCCGTTCGGTGTGGTCCATCTTTCTCCTGCGAGGACAGATTCGCCTCAAGTGACCCGCTCCTCCACATCGCCAACACCTTCGTTCCTTACAACTGGCCGAAAAGTGCCCGACCACGCCACATGTCCAGCATCTCAGAGGTCTTACTTGCACTGTGGCCACCCTGCCTCTTACTTTTTCACGGGTGACCCATCGGCGTTTCCCGGACCCTTTTCCTTCTCGGTAGGGGGCACCAGCGTATTAACTCGCTTTATCCCCAGTTTACGGTATCCCTCTGCTGTACACCACCGAGCCTTGTGCCCGAACACGCCACAAGTCATGCAGTCTGGCCCCAAAGACCTTGGGTCGCCTCCATAGTTTGTCGGACTGTCGTGGGCCCGATGTCCACCATACTTGCAAGTCCAGCACACCAGCCCATATCGGCCCGGTGTGGGCATATGAACCCCATAACGCAGATTCTAGGCTCTCCTATTGGGAACTGCTTCAGTCTCCCAGCCCTCTTCCACCTCTTCTTTCGCGTCCTATATCTGGATCCGCTCCCGGTCCTTCTTTTTAATCACTACTTTGGCCCCCCGGGGGTTCCTACCTATACCCCCTCTTATTCTATCCCAGAGTCGTTCGCTGGTCCGAGCCGCCTCTATGGCTGCGGCCAGACTGACCGGTTTCCTCTTCAGAACATCGCCCTTCAGGTCCCTCAGCGCGTCCATATACACATCGGCCAACAAGGCCTGAATAGGACCACTGTCCCGAGTCGCCAACTCCGAAAAATCTAACGCCGGTAGCTCCACGATTCTTTCCCCAAATTCCTCATTAGTCTCTCCTTCTTGTTGCTGCAGCCGGAATAATTTCCTGACTGCCTTAACGGCCGTACGCTCACTTGCGTATTGCCGCACTAGAGCGGATTTAAGCTCGGTTCACGTCAGGGCCGGGTTTTCTTTGTACCACCCCCCTATGAACTTGGACATCTACCCCGCTCTTGGTCCGAGAGGCCATAGATCACCTGATTCTTCTGAATGGACAGAATCCATTCATGCAGGTCTGCAGTGTTTCCTTTATAAATAGGTAGTTTCATGCTACCTATCAGCCTCCTGAAACCAATCGATATTTTGGGGACTCTCACGTTCCCAAGGTCATCTGTGGCGTCTGATCCTGCTACGCTCATCATAGTGTCTTGTCAACTACCACTTTCCCACGAGAAGAGAGACCAAAGCCAGAACGAAAGGAAAAATACTTAACACGGTGGTGGCGCTTCAACTGCGTACAATGTTGACAAAGTCAAAACAAGATCAACAATATTAGTGGCAGATCTAAGTGCAATGAGCGAACAAAGGAAACCAAAAAGTGACTTAGCTGAGGTCCGCCGCTCCGTGTTTTGTTTCTTTTTCCTCCTCCTTTTGCTTCCTTCTCTTTTCCTCCTTATGTCTCTTTCAGACCAATATAGTTCGAAGAGTCCCTTCTGGTTTTACTCGGTCCCGACTGGACAAAACAAATGCAACCTTCTCTCCTCTTTCAGACGGCTGTGGCAATTTCCACGGGTCTATCCTGGTCACGGCCACCAGTCTAGCACTTTCGCCCCAGCCCCTCAACCCCTGACGTCTTACTCTCTGGGTATATAATAATATTGTTTTCCTATTGTCTTTTACTTTTATATATATATATATATATATATATATATATATATATATATATATATATATATATGTTTGATCCTGGCTTGAAGCAATCAGATGTCTAGCCACACTGAGGAGCTGTGATACAGCGAAACAGTTTGTCTGTGGATGACTATATATATATATATTTGGTGAAAATTTCTCTGCCTAACCAAAAAGAAGGACCAAGATTTATGAATTTGCGATTTGACAAATTCAACTCACAATTAAGCAAACTCTTGCCACGCCATTTATTGGGTTCTTTGATCTTTCTAAAAAAAAACGTTTTGATGCTTAGACATTAAAATACTGATTTTAGGAAATGGTTTCGACCGAGAACTTTTCAGCAGCCCATCATGTGCGTAACGTAATTCATGTGTGTGCATATGTTTTTGTATGGATATGTGTGTGTGCGCGCGTGTGTTCGTGTGTGCACGCGTGTATGTGTGCAATCGTACATGTATGCGTATATGTGTGTATGTGTGCATGTGTGTGTGTGTGTGTGTGCTGCCAGCAGCCTGCAGGTTATATTCATCCTCGATGTTCTTTTCCACTCAGCAAACAAAACAAACATAGTTTTGATTTCATTTCAACATGAATTCCTTCCACTCAAATCAAATGAATTTTATTTCCTTTTTATTTGCATAAAAAAAACAATTTTTTCTTTTTCCATTTTTTTTTTTTTTTTTTTTTGCATTCTTTCTTCGGATTGCTCCATATTCCAAATACACTGCAGCGACAAGAATGAATCCAAAAAAACAAAAATACCTCTAATCAATATTTCATCTCAATATCCAATCGATTCTTAAATACTTTCGCAAGTTTTGCTTTTACTTTCTCTCGGTCAGCACAGAATTGTATGGTGGCCCAAAATTGCCATTTTTTCAGAGTTTTCTGTCATTTTACTTCTAACACAGATATAAATTTTCAGGCCCAAGAATGAGCAATAATAACTTACCATCATCCATTTGCAAAGCTTTGCGACTGAGATAGTTGTAGATTTCCTATCAACATCAATAGCAGCATTATTTATATCTTTCTCTCACATCAACTGACCTTGTGCCAGACTAAACAAAGCTGAGCTAATGATTTTGCTTTGTGGCTGAGAAAGTTCTGTTTTTCTACTGGCAGAAATTGTGACTATGTAAAAAATATTTTAAGGTAAGCAGCGCCCCCTCCTCCCACTTGCAAGATTGGTGCATCACAATCTTTCTCTTTTTATTTATCTATCTACATTTGATTTTGTGTCTTACTAAGTTAACTTTAGTATGTATCGATTATAGTTCCACTGACAATAAATCATTTTGACAGTTTGTCTTACATCTTGCTTCAATTTAATCTGCATGTCTGAAAGATTTCTTTTTTTTATTGGGGGTGGGTTACAGGGGATTAACTGAAGATTATCCTTTAATTTTTTTAGGATGCGACTTAATTCCTCCTTCGTTTGAAAAATGACAAAAATATCTATTTATGATATTTACTAAACTTTAGTCAAACACAAAACTTGGAAAACTGAAGTTCGAAAGATTCTATTGTATTCATTTTTCATGTGGGGTGGGGAGTTTTCAGCTTTGAAAATTGACTTTCAAGATCCTGGCTTATTTGTGTTTTGGTCTCAAAGTATATATCTTCCTGCAAATGAGAAACTATCAAACATGAAAATTACCCAGATAAGGAAACTGAAAAACAGTGTTTAAAATTTAGTTAAGACACTTTGGAAAGGCATGATTCCAACACTCCCTGCACTCTATCTCATAGCCAATTAGGATCAAGGCAGAGAAAAGAATCAACCTATTCTCCCATAATTACCTTCTTCCGGGCTGTATTAGGTAAAAATAGGCTTTTAGGTTCTTCTTCAGGCATGAAACCATATGGAATAAGAGCTGACACTTTTTCTCATATATTATCCATTTTGTAATGTCAACGAACACTCATTGCCACTTTTGTAATGTCAACAAATGCTCACTTTCATAATGCTCGCTGTAGTAGAGACTTTGTAATCGCAGATACAACTATAGTAACGCCGTTGAACAATACTGGTGTCAGATGCCTTTGAATATCACTCACACTAATAGTACTTGCTCGATAATACTCGCTTGAAAAGTAACCACCGAATAGTGATCCAAATAGTAATCCGTATAGTGATCCCTTAGACGCCATAACAATTCCCATATACACATTTCCTTTACTATCATGTGATCTACTTATTCAAAATGGGATCGCCTGTGTTTGATCTCTGGTGATCTGTGTTCAAACTCCAGTATCGGTAGTGACATTTTATTCCTATATAACACTTCCCCTTTGAGATGACTTCTCCTGGAGACTATACTTCTTCAGCTTCGGGTCAGTAGTTAGAAATTCTGTTGGTAGTCTTTTTCTTTTGCCATAAACCCTCGGTTCAACAATTTCTAATGACGTGAGTACCTTAAACGTGTTGTAAATGCTGGTTGTGTTGAAAAGGTTGATGTGACTGCGTGTTGAATAGCATTTAACAATTATACATTTTTGTATCACGGAAAAACAATGGAAAACCGATTTTTGTTTCAACGATAAAATATATATTAAAATCAACAAATACAAAACATTTTTTGTAATGTGTGAAACAATAAGATTGGTGAAATTGTTTCTCTTTATCTGTTAGCTGAAAGATTAAATGTAAATAAACAAGTTTTCTGAAAGAATGTTCAAAGTTCTGTATTAGATAGAATGATGTTTTCAGAAGAACATGTAATAAATCAGTTTGTAGATTAGATATAACTAACTAAGCTGTTGTAACTTGGCTTGTTACATAGAACTAATGGTGAATGATATTTAAGTTCTGCGTGCGTTCGTGCGGTGAGTAGAATGAATAGTCTGTGTAGACGCGTGTGAGTTGCTGAGTTCTACTGAGTTCTGCTTCTACTGTGTTCTACTTCTACTGTCTATTTTTGGAACGAATCCTGGTTTATATAACCATGGGTAGGCTCCCAGGACAATGGCGGAAGAAATTTCGAGAACACCAAAAAAAAATATCTGAGTGGATGAAAAATTACCCAATCGGTGATTTTGTAACAAAAGCATGTTTGTGAATTAACAGTAGGAAAAATTCAGTGTGGTGAATACGATCAGTAAATTGTCCTGTGATAGTATTTATCATTTGACCAATCACAGTTGAGAAAAATGTAGGCGTGTCAAACATAGTAGTAATCGCTACAGTGTCATACATAATTTCCATTGGTACCTCTATTCAGGAACTTTTTAAATCAGTTAATCTCCGTTTTAACTGATTACGGTGTCACTTATGTTCCCACTTTTGTCCCTGTACCATGGATGTCATTTTGCCGATCCGTTTTATTTATAACGCCATCTTCCCAGAATTACTTTCCGTGCTAATACATTTTGAAAAATACCTTATCTCCAGATTTGAAATATCTACTTGTATTGTTATTTCTTGATGTTCTTGCTTTGCATTCTGGTAAAAACTTATTGAAAATGGACTTGATCTTTCTGGCGAACATCAACTCTACAGGTGGCATTCCAGATACGGTGTTCGGATTTGGTGTTATTCTGTAAACACTCAGAAATTGCTGAATCATTACTTCATCTGACTCCTCTCCCTCCGACGTTTTTAGTGCCCTTTTAAACGTATCATTAAACGTATCAACAAACTGTTCCGCTTGTCCATTTGCTCATGGGTGATAAGGTGTTGTAATATGTTCTGTTGCTAATGATTTGCAAAAAAAACTTAAATTCACTTGGCGTGAATTGAATCCCATAATCTGAAATGATAGAGTCTGGAACACCGAACCTTGCAAAAATCTTGTGTAGGAAATTTATCATTACCACGAAAGTCGGTCCTCTACATTTTAATATTTCTGGCCATTTAGTGTAACTATCGACTATCGATAGTATGCCCCGTTTAATGGTCCTGCAAAGTCTATATGTATTCTGAACCATGTTATATCGGTTCTCAGCCAAGGTTGAATTTTGATAGGCGGTGACTTCGTTGCCAGATCACAACCTCTGCATGATTTCACTAAATTTTCGATATCTTGATCCATTTTTGGCCAGTAAGTATAACACCTCATTAAGGATTTAATTCTAGAAATTCCTGGATGTCCCCTGTGAAATTCTTTTAACATATATCTTTGCAACTATGCTGGTATTACAATTCTCTCTGCGGATATAAGTACATCATTACATAATGAAAATGCATTATTTCCAACAATATTTTGCCCTTTAGATCTTAATTTCTCCTTCATTTTCATTATAAAGTCAACTTTTCCCACCTTGATTATATTTCCTCCAAATGTTATAGGCAGTTCTCTTACAGTATTGTATAACACATTATTAATTTCATTTTCGGCCCTTATCGTCATAATTACTGTGTCTTCAAGTGGTTCGCAGAATCTTGGTATTAGTCTAGACAATCCGTCTACATGACTTAATTTTTTGGATGGTACAAATTCCATTTTATAATTATAATTCAGTAGAATAATTCCCCAGCGCTTCAGTCTATTCGCTGTATTTGTGGAAAAACCCTTTTTTGATCCATATATGAACAATAATGGACGATGGTCTGTCTGTAGTATGAATGTTCTACCAGGTATGAATTTGTGAAACTTTTTCATGACAAATATGACGGCCAATGCTTCCTTTTCTATCTGGCTGTAACTTTTTTCAGCTGCAATTAATGATCTTGAAGCATGAGCTATTGGTTTAGTTGTTCCGTCCTCATATTTGTGTAGTATCACTGCTCCAATATCCGAATCACTTCTGAAGCAACCACAATCTTTAATTTAGGGTAACAAATCCGATGTTAAGACTTTCTTGATCTCTTCAAAAGCATTTTGACATTTATCTGTCCAATTCCATTTCACATCTTTCTTCATCAGTTTATTCAAGAGTGCTCTTAATTCGTGCATATTAGGTGTATATATATATATATATATATATATATATATATATATATATATATATATATATAAGACAGTTTGCAGGTACATAGTGTCCGACCATCTAAGAGAAAAAACTAAACATTTGTCAACATATATATATATATATATATATATATATATATATATATATATATATATATATATATGATAGTAAAAAATGCATGTCCTTTATCGCGCTTTCCCTTGAAGGATTCGGTCATCTACTGTTTTCATCAATAATTTGTCCTAGATATTTAAGTCTGGACATAAACAATTCATATTTTCCTTCACTATTCTTAAAACCATATTCTTTGATTGTCACAAACACTTTCTTTGCATCGTCTGCATGTTGCTTTCAGGTTTTACTTTTAATAAGTACGTCATCCAAATATACTTGAGCACAATCCAAACCGGCAAGCATGGTATCCATTATCTGTTGGAATATGCTTGGTGCTACCTTTATACCGAAAGGAAGTCAATTGAATTTGAATAACACTCTATGAGTGTTAATTGTTAATAATTTTGAGCAGTCTTCGTCCATTTGTACTTGTTGGTAAGCCTTTGACAGATCCATTTTAGAAAAAAATTACCTCCATTCAATTTGGCAAAGATTTCCTCTGGACATGGTAATGGGTAGTTATGTGGTTTTAAACTTACATTTAAACCCGTTGAAATATCAGAACATACGCGGATTTTATTATTCCTTTGTTTAACGTAGACTGTTAGTGATGCCCATTCGAAATAGTCTATTTTTGATATTATATCTAATCTTTCCAGTCTGTCCAGTTCATTATTAATTGGATCTAAGGCCTCAAAAGGAACACTCCTTTTTGGCTTAAATGTCAGTGTTACATTGTCTTTTGACTCAAACTTAGCTTTTGCTTTCGTGCATGTCCCTTGACCTTCTGAGAAAACTTCTAGAAAACTCTTTTTCAGTTCATTTTTCAATTTTTCAATTGCTGTATTAGTACTGGTCGGAACTACATTTATCATGTTGCAAAAAGTGTTAACTGAAGGTTCCAAAGACCAAACAATGCAATCCAATCTGTTCCAAACAAATTCGCAGTATTCTTTAATACAAACACCACCGCTTTTTTTGGTTTTTCCCACAAAGGAAACGTTAGAGCCGAATTCACCCAAAAAGTTCAATCTCTTTCCTGAGACTCCATACACAACTTTATCAGGCGTCAATAAACTGGGTTTACCCATTTTTCTCCATGTCTCTTCATTTATGATAGTGATATCAGATCCTGTATCTAGTTGCAATTTTATTTTTATGTCGTTAATTTGCACAAAAACAAATTTCCTCTTTTGAGATGTCTTGTTAATTTCCCTTTTAGGCTTCTTCTCGTTACTCCATGTATTTATCATGTTCACATTTTTTATTTTTTCTCCATTTTGTGTATCTGCAACACGTACTTTTGTGTCCTAATCTCCCACATTCATATATTTTTTGTTCTTGAAGAAACAATCACTTTTAAAATGCTTACCTCCACAACCGTGACAAGTATTAGGTCTTGAGGGGAGTTATAGTCTTTTTAGTGTTCTGTTAAGAGTTGACAAATGTTTAGTTTTTTCTCTTAGATGGTCGGACACTATGTACCTGCAAACTGTCTTTTTCCTCGATCCTTGCGATGTCGAGTTTCAAATTCAAAATACTCCTGCATAAGTAACAAAATCTTTATCATCGGACTTTAGCAAATTCAAGTGAAAATCCTTTTTCGCGCGCAAGCCACCGGAGCCTATATTTTTGTCCAGTAATCTATAAATAGGAAATTCCTGATCGCTTCAGACAGTCAGACTTTCATTCCTAGAGAGATGCCAAACTGATCCACGCAAGTCAAAACTCTGACCAACCACGACTTTGACGCGCAAAATATCTCTGATTCAACAATCCACAAGCACGCTCTATCTCTCTCAGGAACGCCATCTAAACATCACTTACAATACTTTAAAAACTGACATTTTTCTCACTACTTAATAAGTATTAGTAAACAAACAATCAAATTCTCACACAACTAAAGGTACGCAACTCCTACTAATTCTGAACAATAATACAAACAAACTTACGTATACACACTAATAATTGAACTATCACAAAAGACAATTTCGTACGTAACTGGACACTTAGTTTAATTTTGTGAACAAATCTGAATAGAAATTGCAAACACGTTCAAACATTCACAATAATATTCTACGCAGCCAAATACATCTATTCTCATTTATCCATCAATAATGAACTCCTAACACCACAAATCTTTGATAGTATTAGAACAGTCGCATCAAAATTTATCTCTCCTGGTTTTCTCGGCAAAATATAATTCACATATTTTTCATGTTCCGCAGAGGACAATTTCCTTAATAATAAACGAACTTTCTTTTCATCATTCCAATGCAAACAATCTCTTTTGAAGATCTCTTCGTATCTTCTATAATAAGCTGGAAAAGTTATCCTTTCATCTAGATTGTACAGAAATTCACTGATTGAATTAGCAAAAGCATTTGGAGGAATGAATCTCAAGTTTTTCTTTCATTTTGGTAAACAACTTAAAAAACTTCTGTTGTTGTAGTTGTAGTTGTAATTGCTGTTCATGTTTTTGTTGCTGCGATTGTTGTTCTTGTAGTTTTTGTTGCTGCGATTGTTATTCTTGTTGTAGTTTTTGTTGCTGCAACATTTAAACCATGATAGCTTTTAATTCTCCCATTCCGCTGTACTCTGCTGAATATTTTGCAGATTAATTTTTTCCTTGTGTAAATTGAAGGAATCCTCGTGTAAATTGAAGTAATCCTCATTGCCACTTTTGTAATTCCAACGAATACCCGTTGTCACTTTCGTAGTGCTCGTTGTAGTAAAGACTTTGTAATCGCAGATACAACTATAGTAACAATACTGGTGTCAGACGCCCTCAAATAACGCTCACACTAATAGTACTTGCTCGATAATACTTGCTCAAAAAGTAGCAACCAAATAGTAATCCATAAAGTGATCACTTAGAAGCCACACTAATTCCCATATATACATTTCCTTTACCATCATGTGATCTACTTATTCAAAATTGGATCGCCTGTGTTTGCTGATCTGGTGATCTGTGTTCAAACTCCAGTGTCGGTAGCAACACGTTATTCCTATTTAACAATCCACAAAACATTGATCAGATAAAAATGCTGTGCTAGCAACAAAAGTAACAAAAAGAATGTGAGTCTAAATCAGTGATTATCAAATCTTTTTGAATGACAGTTTTAGTTTATAAGAATTTCTTCAAAGGGAGCTAATTCTCTAAAATGGATGTGAAAATGGCACAATGGTTATGAATACAGAAAGTGGAATTGAACAATTAAGTTCAAATTCCAGCCTAGTCTGATACTTTCACTTTCGTAGTAATACACTTGGAAAAGGCAAGAATACATCTCTTCTTCCCCTATCTATGGATTAAATAACAAGTTAGACTGGGTTCTCTAGAAGTGTTGGGTTAAGTATTTATTTTTAACTAAATTCATCAAAAATCAGTGTTTTTATTGTGACAGTCATTATAGTATGCATTTTAAAGACATCAAAATGAACATCTTTCTAAATTTGGCATTCATTGATTCTAACACTGAAATGCAACCCCCTTGACCCCACAGGCAGAAGGTTGCTAGCTCTCATTACTCTATTATTGTTCCTATGGCAAATGTTCATGCAAGCTACATTATTTAGTTTCACCAGTTCAGACTCAGCATGCCATGTACAGAGTGTACTCATCCTCATTCACTTCAGATTCCATTAGTAAGGAAGAAGTTTTGCTCAGACTGCTTCTTCCGCAAAACTGTTACGTTGTGGAACAAACTCCTGAGATGATGCTTCCCTCATCACTGCAATCTTAACTTCTTCAAGTCTAGGGACAACTGTTATCTATTCTATATATCATCATATTCAATTCTTGCTTCCTCCTTATACAGCCTTGCAACAACCTCATTTGTTAACCCTCTACCTTGAGTGGCTCTTGGGCCTTGTATTGGGTGAAAAATAGTATAAAAAAGAAAATAAACCATGTGTTTTTGGCATATTGTTTGTGTTTTTAGTTTAAGAAAGGTAAAAAAGATATGTACTATTTATGGAGTAGGTAATGCAAATGATGTGAGGGTAGGGCAGTTAGGGTTAGGGTTACAGGTGTAGAAAGGGGAATCAGCAAGACAAGTTCAAATTCTGGCTTGGTCTTTAAGAAAGGCATGAACCCACCTCTTCTATCCCCAGCTATTGGTTAAATAGCAAGACAAACTAGGTTCTCTGGCTAGTCTAAGAGGTCAACTCTAAATTCAAAACCATGGAGAAAGTAAATTGACTATTTTTACAGAAGCCACAGATAATAAAGTAAAAGAACGTGTGGAGTGCCATGATCACCTAAACCTTAAAGGAACATGACATTAAACAAATGTGAGGAAATACTTAACAATTTATGTTCATGTAGTTAGTTGAGTTAGTAAGAAATTAAAAAAGAATTTGATTATAATAATAAAATATTTAATATTAATATTTGGTTAAACAAATATAAATGGAAAAATTATGAAAAAATAATTTTCCTTTGTAATTTGAAGTGTCTTAAATGACTCCCTTTGTTACATTCAGATATTTTTCATTTTAGTTGGAAAAAGTAATGATTACAATGGAAACGAGGGAATTGATTCTAAATTAGTTGATTGATTTACAATGTTAGGGTTCAAGTTAATAAATATTTACATTTTAGATTGAACATCAAGAGTAACAAAAGAGATGAAAATAAGGGTTCAGATTTACATTGTAAATTGATCATTTAGAACCAATGTACTTTCTTTCGCGATAAAAGTAATTTGATATTTGACTATATTAAATTTTTGAGTATCCTGCAGTGGTATCTTGAGCCAACATGAATTTGGAATTGGGAATCTCTGGTCTAAAGAACTCTTGGAATGATAAATACTTATCCATAAATAAGAAACTATCTTTCTTTGACTCAGTTTATCTTGACTGGAAGATGAGAAGGTTGTATTTTTGCATCTGGCACTCCAGACCAAAGTTCAAGCCCAGTCAAAACCTAAGATTTTAAAATAGGAATGCAAGCTCTTGCTGTAATATTTCCATGTGGGGTGTTCCAATATGAAAGATAAGGAGCTCCTTTTGAAAGTTTTTTATTCCAGGTTCACGTGTTCAAAAGTATATACAGTGTCCTTGTTTAGCTTTCGTTTTTTTTATTTCACTCCACATCAGTGTCTTGTCCAGGAAATGCCCCATACCAAAGGGCATAAGTCTAATTACTAATTTCTACATGCATGCTTCACTTAACACTTGAAAAAATGGTGAAACATTATCTTTCTAACTACACGGATGTCAGTCATTTAATGCACTTATAAAATGCAGATAACTATAGGGGACAAGCAATTTATTTTGGAATAAACAATCCTTGCAAATCAGATTTCCAATGAAAATAGATCACAATTCCATTGATTTTTATCAAATTTCTTACTGAACTTTCCTCTATGGTACATAGACTCTATGAATTTAAGCACAGCACTAGATTGGCACCAACATCTCAAGAAGAAGAAAAGGTTAGATGTAGGTTCTATGCTAACAGAACTATTACACTTCTCGCTTGTGGAACTCTCTACTGGCTTCCTGCTTCCCAGTCAACTTTGATCTTCAAAAATTTAAATGCAATGTCAATTGTTAACTTCTGTCTTCTTAATTCTTGTTTTTTTATTGTCTTCTCTCCTTAATAGTGCTTTTTTATCATATTCTCTAACACTCAGGTAACCCCTTGCATATTAGTGGCTTTATTGCATTGCTTGGGGGTGAATTAATTAACAAAAGACATCTCTTAATAATAGACCACAATTATCTATTGGATAAATATCTGGAGAAGTTGAATAATTCCATTAATTAGTCTTTGAAACCATTTTGTGTCCTTTTTGGTAAGGTGGCTTTACAGAAGTTGATTAATTTTATAGATTGTAAAGGAGCATTGTCTTGCCTAAATATGTTTTTAACTTAAAAATTATTGGTTGTGACCTGTATAACTTAAAAGGTGTCTTATCCAAAAACCTACAATAATTCTCTGCATTTATTTTGATATCATCACCAGCTTTGAGGAAACTGTAGCAGACCGTGGGTTGAAGATGTGAAGAGATATCAGAAGGTTAAAATTTCCTGCTAGCCGGTCCAGCTACATGAGAATGTTGGACTTTAATTAAGTCCAAAGAAGACAAAGAAAACAAACAAGACCAATATATATGGGTAAACAAATATATATTAATAACAAAACAAGTTAAACAAAGACATGGACTGTTACATAGAGTTTGTATGGAGAAATTATGTGTATGTGTTGTAAGTGTTCGTATGTATGTGTATTGTTCTTAGCATGTTCCCAGAATTTGGGAAACGCTGTAACTGTGAGAGATCACATATTGGTGTAAGTGGAAAAAGAGAGATTTTACAACACCTCAGTATGAGGTGGTGGCCCAAGGCCTGAGTCGGAAAAGAGGGAGAGAGAGAAGGGTCAGCCAGTATTTATAGCCAGGGGAGAGAGACCCCTGTTGAAGGATTAAGGGACTGAGGAAGAGCTAACTGCGACAAAACCACTAAATTGGTTATCTACAGTACTAAACCAAACCATTACTGGACCTTACCCCATCGTCATGCAATGGTTGACTATTTCTATAAAAGCTTCAAACATCTGCCCATGCAATGTTGCTCTATATTCATCACAAAAATTGCTGTGGAAAAATCAGTTTTCATATACTTCTTCATTCAAATTAAATGTTTCCCTTTGTAATGGTAGCTTGAAATGATGGTAGTTTGATTGTTTGTATGTCTTTAACCAATATTCCGCATTTTTCTCTTTATATTGGCAACACCAGCCTTCTCGGATATTTTCTTGCTGGCCAATCCAGTTTTCTTGATTATTACGATTTTCATTTTTCTCAAATGTCTTTTTGTGACATTCTTGAAGCCATTTTTCTTGTTCTTCTTTGGCCAATGTTTTGATTTCTCTCCAGCCTTTTAGCAAATTCTAACATTTTCTTCCCATCAACCAATAACTTTACAATATCTTATTTTTCTTTTGAGGTTATATCTTTCTTATGACCTGGGGCAATATTTATAAATCTGAAATACATTTTTGTTTATTAGACATTAAAGAAAAATTTAATTACATCACTTAGCATCTTCCATAATTTCCCTTGACTTTTTAGTCAGCCTGAGGTAATGAAGGTTCTTAAATTTAAAAATTCTGAACAACTGACATTTTTTATTCTGCTTATGAATCCTTGTTACAAAAATAAAATCCTTACAAGTGACTTGATAAAGTCCATCAGAGCACAAAATACATTGGCTAAGTTTTCCTTTTGTTTTTATTCATATATATATATATATATATATATATATATATATACATACATACATACATACATATATATATATATATATATATATATATATATATATATATATATATATATATATATATATATAGCATAGCAATTAAAATAAATTAACCCAAATAAATAAATAAATAATTATGTAAACAAGCCACTCCCGCTATAATAACTGCCAGAATTATTACGATTTTCATTTTCAAAAAATCCACTGGCCCATATATATAAATAGTCGATGAAAAATCCAAGACTCATGACCAGACGATTGCATCTAGCATGAAATAGCATGTCGCCTCTGAGTGTTGACTTCAATGTTCACTTTTATCTATCTATCTATCTATCTATATATATATATATATATATATATATATATATATATATATATATATATATATATATATATATGAATGTGGGATTTTACACTATTGATATGTTTGTATTTTGTATAGTGAATGCTTAATGCTCCTCAAACATATGTCCTACAAACATTTTTAGCAAAGCTCATGTGTGCATGGGTAAAAATAAGTACACAAAACAATGAATTTGAAACACACAACATGTGTATGCATGTATTAACAACAGAAATTGCATGTGTACACAACTGAAATGAAAGGCAAAGACATTAAAACTAGCTATGAGAATGTACTTGTTTGTTCATGTGTGAAATGAGTGTGTGTGATACGCATATGTGTATGCGCACGTGTAAGGGAGTTCAAAATTCAAGAGAGGACCAAGGTAGTGAATGTGACCAGCAGTTGGTATGATTGTTGTTTTCCAATGCCCCACGTTAATTTGATTTTTCTTTCACCTGCCCATTTGCTTTGCTGTACATGAATTTAAGTTAACGACAAACAAAATTAACAGAAAAAACTTTGATTTGAAAGTTTCTGAGCTGATGATGGTAAAATTAATACTGAATATCAAATCATGTTTTGTGAGAGATTTTAAATACATCTTGTGTGATTGTCAATTTTTCTCAGAGGTGCAGCTATCTGCACTATTATTAAATCATACTTGGCAATTCGTTAGTCGTTCTTTTTAATCTCTGAAGTGTCAGTGGGTCAACATTGAGTTATTTCATATCTTTTTCTGTTAAGCCTGAGAGACACTGTGTTGTATTAGAAAGGAGTTGGCTTATTTATTTGAGTGGGTATTTTCTTTTGTGGCCCACGTAGGTTTATTTGTGAATTCTGGAAGGAATTCTTGAAGAAAATGAGTTGTGTTTGTGTGCTTCAAAACTTATAAGACAAAAGTCGTATTTTTATGATTAGTGAAAAGTTTCCAAGCGATGCACTATATTGGGTTTAAATGTTGCAGAGTTGTGTTTGATAAAATATTCCACTTGGTTGATTCAAATTTTGTTGTATCTTCTGGTGGAAGTAGAAACCAAGCATGACTGTCCCTAAGAGAAAGAAATGGTTCAGCAATGGCAGTAGAGATGAAGAGAGTGTTGCTCGCCTCCTGACCAAAACAAATGGGTTAAAATGGAGTAGTCGTAATGGCTATCAGTCATTTTTCTTTTTTTAGTACAAAAAATTTGATGATTCAGCTTTCCATTTTGCATGGTAGTTGCTTTGTGATGGAGATATGCTTAGGCATTTTGAAATTTATCATTTTTCTTTTTTTTTAGTTTTTTTTCATAGTGCGGGCATGCACATATCTGCATGGATGTGCATACACGTAGGGTGTCATGGTATATATATATATATATATATATATATATATATATATATATATATATATATATATGCAGCATATATATAGGATGTCATGATATCTACAAATACAAGTAATTTTAGTAAGTAATTTTTTTGTATTCTAAAATCATATTTTTACATATATATATATATATATATATATATATGCAGCGTAAATGTAGGATGTCATGATATATATATACAGTGTAACCCGGATATAAGAGACCCGGATATAAGATAAACCCGGATATAAGAGCGATTTTCCTGTGTTAATGTATATATAATAGACCAAACTTGGATATAAGAGAAATCCGGATATAAGAGACTTCTTATCCGGTCCCGACAACTCTCTTATATCCGGGTTACACTATATATATATATATATATATATATATATATATATATATATATATATATAAAATTATGATTTTAGAGTACAGAAAAATTACTTACTGAAATTACCTGTAATTGTATATATCAATTATCAGTTACTGATAATTACAGTAAGTAATTTTTTTTCTGTATTCTAAAATCAAAATTACCTATGCTCTATTCCAAACATTGAGCACTGTAGTAAAAATCTGGCCATTATAAATTTAAATCTTCTTCCGACCAGGTGTAACAGCAAAATTTGTCCAACAGTTAGATTAAGCTCTGAAAAGTTGAAATGATTAAAGATATCCTACTGGAATTCTTCAAGGTTTTTATAACACTGTTGAACTCTACTTTGAGCAATAAGACTGTATAATTTCTCTCAATCTTAACAGAAGTATTGTGATGAAATCGATCTCTTTAGCTCTAAGTTGAAATGATGATCCCTCTTCCTGTTGTGACCTCCTGATTCTGTTTTCATCTCTACTGTTCCCTCTTTTTAAACTTATTCACCATTCTCTTGATGGTTCTTGAATGGACTTTGAAGACGGAAGCCAGAGTATGACTGGTGATACCATTACAGAAGCCATGAATGATCTTTTCCCTCTCACCATTGCTCAGTTGGGAAGGGAGTGGGTTTGACACAAAACAATTCTAACCTGTTCTCTTTTTAGCTGAATAACTCAAAGTGTTTTTTAGTGATTCTTAAGACAAATGGTGTCAAGATGGCTAAATGTCCTATCTGGAAACCTGGAAAAAAGAAACTCAATTAGTTTAGTGGATTTTTAGAAATTAAACATTTTGTGGGATGGACAATTATGTTGTTACATGATTTGGACAATTTTGCTGTTACACCCCGTATAATATGAACAGATCTTGTATTGGTTTAAAACTCTCCCAACAGCAAATATAACGTTGTAATTATTTATAATAAAACCAGATATTTTAACCCTAGTATATTTCTCAAATAAATATATCCTATAAATTTGACCTACAATGGTTGGTTAATACCAATTTTACCGTCAAGTCATTGATTTTTATAAATATCACCGTTATGCATTTTTCATGGCAGATGTTCTTTTCATCCAACTTGTTTGCCTTGTTTAAGGCTCTTTTGTTAATAATGGCTTTGTTTTTCTTACAATACATCCATTTCAATTATTTCTGTATGCTTCTTATTTTATAAACTGACATTTCTCTAGCCATGCAGCTTTCATCCATTACTTAACCAGTTTTCTTTGATCTAGTTTATCTAATTTCAAAAGTCAACCATTTTTTTCCCTTCTCCAAAATTCTCCAAACTCAACCTGCTTCTTTCGGGTGACATAGACAGAGTTCTTGGATAATCCAAGTTCTTTGGTAATTTTACATTGAGTCATTTTTTGTGACATTTCAATGAATCTTCCTCCTCTTCTCCAAACCAACTGTTCTCGTTATAATCTGTGAAGAGTGCAAAATGTTATTATGGCTTTAAAAACAGGCATTTTAAAAGTATATATACACATAATATATAAAAATATATTAAAACAAAGCAGGGTGGGGAGCAAAGAAAGGAAAAAATATTATTCATCATAAAATCCTTAATTTTCAGAAGTAAATCAAGGACAAGATAGATAAATATATGCACAAGGAATAAAAAAAGGAAAATATTAGCAGAGAATCAGCAATATAAATTCCAGAGAGATTCCATTAAGAATCAGCAATATTCTTTCTGATTACAGAAGGAGGGCTGCTTAGACTTAACATATAAGGTCTCAAGATTTTCAAATGTCAAATGTGATCTGTTGACTAATGTTTCAGAGATGGAAATGGATAACCTGGAAGACAGAACCTTGTTGTTATTGTTGTTGTTGTTGTTACTGTTGTGGAGGTTAATTCTGTCTCTGCCTCGGCAAAAGTAAATTCAAGTAAAAAGAATACATTGACAATGGGCAAATAAATATATACTTTATTTACATACCTACAAAACTAGTAACAAGTATATCAATGCATATGTATTTAATACACATATGTTCATCATCAGCAGCATCATCATTCCCCATGATTGGGTGTGGTTATAGGCTCACTGCACAGCTGAACACCCCATAGGTGTTAGTTGTGTGACAATGTCTAATACTGTCTTAATTTTAAGTCTCATCAATTTGTAAATTGGCAGCTGATCTAAAAAAAATGATCCACAGTCAGTGGTTAACTGGGGCAAGAAATGGCTTGTTAATTTTAATGCATCCAAAATAAAACTGCTTTTGTTAATCATCTAAGAAAACCTTTATCACCTTCCATCAATATAGCTGATGCTAACATCCAAGAGAGTGACACATTGTGCCTTCTGGGGCTAATATTTTCTGTTGATATGAAGTGAAAACATTATGCTGAATTAATTACTTGGTCCTCTACAAGGAACATTGGTTCAGTGTGTTCTGCCAGAATCTATCTTAAACATTTGTAAGTCTACCATTTATCCATGCATTGAATATTTCTGCCATATTCATTTAAAGATTCTTGATAAAATACAAAAAAGAATCTGCAATGCTATTTGTCCTGACCTGACATCTCAGCTTCAGTCACTTTCCCACTATGTAAACAAATAAGATAGAAACATACAAAAACTTCAGTTTCTGCTACGGACATTTATTCTTTTAATGGTAGCTGTGGTGAAACAAAGTTCTTAATGTCTCTTGGTATGTCCGATTTTTTTGTTTTTTTTAGTCCAGTGGTTAGAGTTGGTAAGTATAAATATCCTATTCATGATCGAGCTCAAGTCAGCCTTACGCAGAGTTGGAACAACCAAAGCAAAGTTTCTATTTACTTTATCACAGGGAGCTTTAAGCATGCTTAAGGGATTTCTGTTTTCTGTTTCTTGGTTCAGATGTTAGAGTAAGTCAGTACAAACATCGTTACTATGTTCAAGCTCAAGTCAGCATTATGCTGAGTTAGAACAACCAAAGAAAATGCTTGACCTACTTCATAAGTTGAGGTTTTGGGAAGACAAGTGCGAATGTTATGCTTCGGAAAGTGGGAAGAGAATTCAATCGTCAGTGAAGTGGAGAAACTAACGTTTCTCAGCGAGAACATAATTACCACATCTTGAAGAAAAGAGGTGAAAGAGTTTGATGCAGGAGATGTTTCGCTTCTTATAGGCTTCAATAGCATCACCTTACGGCGCTTGATGAAACCAAGTGGAGGTAATCATATTTCCTTTTCTTTTACTCTTTTTTTTTTTGAATGGTAAAATATTTTTCATGTCGTTCCAATACTTTATGTGGGAAGGAATAATTGTTTCTTAACCATGTCATTCCTGACAAAAATATGCTCGCAATTATGTAGATCTGGAGGGCATAAAAGATTGTTTGGTCCTACATCTATACCTTTTCAACTTCAAAATGATGATAATCAACTTCAAAATGGACTTATTTTCAAGTAAAAAAAAATAATCAACTCCAAAATGGATTAATCAACTTCAAATTGAGAAAATGTGAAAAACCTAAAAACAATCAACTTCAAAATAAGAATAAACAACTTCATCTATATAATGAAGACGAACAGTCAATTTCCTTACTCATGGGGTAAATTAATTGAAAAAATAATTTTCAATTTACCAAAAAAATATCTCAATTTGAAGTTGTTTATTCCAATTTGAAGTTGTTTATTCTTATTTTGAAGTTGATTGTTTTTAGGTTTTTGACATTTTCTCAATTTGAAGTTGATTGTTCCATTTTGAAGTTGATTGATCCAATTTGAAGTTGATTAATCCATTTTGGAGTTGAATAATTTTTTTACTTGAAAATAAGTCCATTTTGAAGTTGATTATTATCATTTTGAAGTTGAAAAGGTATAGTGGGTGTAAAAGATAACCTAAACCTATTCATTTTGTCTTTTTAGTTTCTTGATGGGGTCGATATTTTGTCTACCTCAAAGTATTGCCGGGGTAATGTCAGTGAAGTTTCAAAAACGATGTTTGCTGGTGTGCAGTGTAGGTATTGATAAGAAAGTAATAGGTAAGTTATCAACCCAGTTGTAAGGGTGAATCTTTGTCGTTAGTGCAGTTTTTAGCTGTCTGTGGAATCTTTCAACATTTTCATTGGCATAAGGATGGTATGTTTGACTCTGAGTAGGCTGACATATTCCTTGAAAAGTATGGATTGAAACTGTGATCCTCTGTCAGTAGTAATCACAATGGCACTCCAAATGTACTGACCCAGTTGTCCAGTACAACTTTTGCAATAATGCCTGCAGAGATATTTGGAGTCGGAAAGGCTGCAGGCCATCGACTAACTCGATCCACTATAGTGAGCATATAAATGAAACCATGTGCATTTAGGAGGGGCCTCACAATGTCTGTGCAAATAAATGAACCGACCGTCAGGTCTCTGGAATTTACCAATGGGCGATTTCGTATGTTTCTCAACTTTCTGTTTTTGACCCTGAATGCATTGCTGCGTCAAAGTTTTTATGTCCATGAACATGTTCAGCCATAGAAATCGGTCTGTTTTTCACTTTGGTGGTTGCTCGTCTGCCAGGGTGTGATAAACCATGAAGATGGTTAAAAATTTGTTTACGTAACGATGAAGGCATATAAGGTCGAAGGTAACCTTTTTTATGTCACATAAGAAAGTCGAATATCCGAAAGAGATAGGTAAACTTTCAAGTTGCATGAAGTATCTTCCTTGACTTGCAAAAGTGTAGAGTCTTTCTTTTTCGTCGGCGATAGTCTTGTAGCTTAAACTTTCCGTATTTATTGAGGATATGGAAGTACGGGAAAGTGCATCTGCAACAATATTTTCTTCACTTCTTATATATTGTAGGTCTGAAGTAAATTGTGAAATGCAGTCGAGATGTCATCTTCCATGTGACAAATATTTGTCGGGCTTGCTGTAAGTGAGTGGCTTATGGTCAGTAAATACTGTGAATTCGCGTCCCTCTAAAATATAACGGAAATGTCGAATAGCCTAAATAGATAGCGAGAAGTTTCCTCGAAAATGTGCTGTATTTCATCTTGCTGTTAATACATTGTCGATATACGCGAAAATGAAAGATAAACCTCTTAATACTTCGTCTATCAAACTTTGGAAAGATTGGGTCGCGTTTCTTAGAACAAATGGCATTCTGGTGAATTCGAATAAAGCGAAGAAGGTGGTGATAGCAGTCTCTGGTATATCGCTTTCTTCGACGGGGATTTGGTACTACACCTTGATTAAATCAAGTTTGGTGAAAATTTTCATACCCTGCAATTCCACCGCGAAATCATGTATATTTGGGATAGAATAGCAACCTCGGGCTGGTGATGCGTTTTGTCGTCGGAAATCGCCACATGGTCGCCAGGCAGAAGAATCTGATTTCGGTACCATGTGCAACGGGGATGAACACTGGCTCTTGGAAGGTCGAATTATTCCTAGCTGCAGCATGTACTGAAATTCTTCCTTTGCCATCTTGTATTTTGCCGGCTGAGTCTCCGCGAGGTCGAATGGGTCGGTTGTCCTGTCGTTCGAATGTGGTGCTTAACAGTGTGTAGTGTCAGTATGTGTGAATGGGGTTGTAATCCCTGGAAATTTACGAAGAATTTCGCGAAAAATTTTGTCGTTCGTTAGTGCTGAGCTGATATCTGTTGAAAGACATTGGAAAGGTTTTTAGTTGGGTTTCGTTGTCTATCAGTGTCTTGGTAGCCATGTTCACTGACAGGTTAAGATTTGTGAGGAAGTCTGCTCCTAGTATAGCTGTCTTCATATCTGCTTGTATAAAAATCCACGAAAAACTACGTCGGATAGCAAAAGTTAACGTAAGTGATTTTCCACCGTATGTGTTAATTTTGGTACCGTTCGCTGCTTGCAGTTTATACAGCGCTGGTGTTAAATTATTCTTCGTTGTCGGAGGGATAACGCTAATTTCAGCGCCTGTGTCGACTAAAAATGCATATCGGTAACGCGAGCGTCGAATGTAAAATAGGCGATTTTTCTTTGAATATCCTGACGCAGTCGTCGTCATTAGTGGTCGGAATATGCGTTTGTTTTGTACACTTTTTACTTAGCATTCGCACCAAATTTGTGATGATATCAATATATTCCGGTGTTGCATATGCGGATTTTGAACCGTGTCGGCTGCTACGCCTGTTTCGACTGAAACGCTGCCTATGATAACACGCAGGATGTGTCCGGATCTCATTGATATGGCTTCCATTCGCTCGGTAAGGTTAGCTATGGCCGACTGGAGTTGCCGGATTTTTTTAATTTAATCGGATTCTGGATGGTGTTGACGTTGTGTGTGCCTACGTTTTCGCAAATTTTGTCAGCGGTTTCTGCCAATTTATCCAGGTCGGCATCTTCCAACGAAGGGGTTAATATTTGGATCACGTGGTTCGGCAGCT
This sequence comes from Acanthosepion esculentum, assembly GCA_964036315.1. Taxonomy (NCBI): domain Eukaryota; kingdom Metazoa; phylum Mollusca; class Cephalopoda; order Sepiida; family Sepiidae; genus Acanthosepion; species Acanthosepion esculentum. The sequence goes on along the minus strand of OZ038482.1, from coordinate 9,286,515 downwards.
TGATCATCCATAGTCACGGCAAAATATTCTCGGGCAAGACTCCTTATGGGGCATGGAAAAAATCCATCAGAGAATGATTTTCCCTTCTAACAATGGCTTGGCCCATTCTTCTCGTCAAACAAAGAGAAACATTTAGAGAATTTCGATTGGAAATCATTCGACATCCACCTTACATTAACACATTCAGACTTTTTATTATTTCGACATTTTTGATCATTTACATTACCGCCTCTATAAACATAACATATTCTTAAAATAAAAGCAATATGCCAAAAAAAACGTGGTTTACTTTCTTCTACTTCAATGTTAGAATCAATGAATATTAATTTCGAATGAATATTCTAATTTTGACAAGTTTTAAATGCACATTATGATAACTGCCAAAATGAAATCAAAAGGTGTCTTTTTTATTAATTTAGTTGAAAACATGTTTAGCTTCTCTTGTTTCTATTTTACCTATGACTTAAAAAAATGACACTTATACAAAAAATCAGAAAAAGACAGCATCAATTTTAGAGAAACATAATGAGGAAAGAAGGCTTGGAAATTTTAATACTAACAGAACAGGAGCAGCGGGACACCTATTTGTTAACATTGTGCGATATGATGGTGAATCTAGTGTTAGGTAGGATGGTAAAAAAAAAACCTGTTAAGAACTACAAAGAATAGGAAATTGTAAAGAGCCATGATCACACACGTTTAGTAGTATTTGTTTAGTGTTTGTAAAATACTTTCACTAGCCAAAAAGTGTCAGAAATGGTGGCTTCTTATCGGTAGATTAGATGTTCCAATCATTCATTTCTGTTCATATATATATGTGTGTGTGTGTGTGTGTGTGTGTGTGTGTGTGTGTGTGTGTGTGTGTGTGTGTGTAAAGACAGACTGTTGCATGTTACACGCAGTTCTCAGGCCTGACGATTGCGTTTAGCATGAAACAGTCTGTCACCTCTGAGTGTTGACTTCAATGTCATATTTTATATTTACATACGCTCTATCTCTGATATTGAGCACTTTATACCTTAAATATAGCATACATTAAAACTATATTTCTTCATATATATATATATATATATATATATATATATATATATATATATATAATAAAATAATAAAAAGACTTAAACACTAATATTCCATGGTCATAATTTATTCCATTGGAATCGTAAGAACGATCCAATTCATCAGACCTACAGATTCAAAAAGAAAACGGAACAACTCCGTGAAAAATTGGTGAGAGTATGTGTGAGAGTGTGGGGGGACATGTGATCTATATAGAGGGGTAACAGACGAGAGAGACAGGGAGGTCCGAAGGTGGAGAGGGCATTAAAATCTAACAGAGGTAAGATTTAAAGAGGGGTTTCAGTGAGAAAAGGGTGCGTATTTTCAAACGTCCGAAGATATACCGGAAGAGTGTATATTTCTTGGCGATACACACACCCCATAGGCGATAAAATCTTATACTCCCGCCCAGACCTCTACAACGCATACGTACACACACAATACACACACATCTATATATATATATATATATATATATATACATCTACCTCTGCACGCCTAGGACAGCCAATTTCAAAACCAATGCTAAATTCGCTATAATGAGATAAAGGAAAAGTTTAGATAAGATAACATTAGAAGGATTTTAGGATTCCCTGAAGTTAAGTGGAGATGGCGCTCGGAAACATATTGTCTAGCCGGGCCAAGTCATAAACCAACAATCTCTGCCCCCATAAATTTATCGAACTGGCCAAATGATTCTCGAGCGGCCTGTTTTCATCCCGCCCCCATCCCAAATAACAACCCAAAACGAGACCGTTTGACCAACACAAGGAATTTTGGAGAAATCCCGCTGACAAGATAAAAGACAGATGAAAAACTACAGACAAAATTCCATTTTCACTCTTCGGACCTCTGGTTGATTATACATACCTGCGTACATCTACACCCATATACAGCTATATGTCTACATATATATCTAAATATGCACACACACACATAACTACATCTACATATATATCTCTACCTACGTATCCATACGTCCATACATGTAGGTGTACACACACACACACATATTCATATACTTACCCACATACACATATATATACATATATTTATGCGTATACTTTTATATACACGTCTACACACACACGCATACACCCATATGAACGCACATATCCATTTCTATATTTAAACCAAATCAAAGGCCAATTAAAAAATATATAATATTCTAAAACCGCTGGGTGAGTAGCGTGCATCTATCTCTAATGTTAGAATGTATACCTAGGTGTCTAACTATTATAATGCTATCTGATTTTGCAAATCAGTTATTAGGGGAAATGTTTACCTACTTAACCACTCACACATGTATCACCACATGAATAAAGAAAAGCCAAAATTACAAAAATTAGAAATACATGGCGCATCACATAAACATACACAATGATACATATAAGTAATGGTCATTACATGAATGAAGCCTAAAAAAAAAAATTTTTTTAAAATTGGAATACATGGCGCCTCACATAAACATACACAATAATACATACAAGTAATATTCAATACACAGAAAGTCATGCCCGATGTTACTGGGCTAAGGTGGAAGTGTCACACCCGGCAACGTGTTACAAAACGGTGTTCATGTTTTGAACCGTTTTATGTGTCTACATTTGGAGAGGATCTCACTCCGAAGGTTTAAGAGTTCATCCTGATTTTCATCTCTGATAATAAAAATCTTTTCGGCGATGCACAGATTACACCTATCACATATATATATAAACAGAAATGAATGATTGGAACATCTAACCTACCGATAAGAGGCCAAGTGATATAACCACAACGCCACCATATTTATCTCTTCAAACGTTATTTTTAGTGGATACTCGTGTTTGAGTAGACGTTCCGTTTATTTATTACACAGTATATTTATTTATTTTCTATTAGCGGTCTGAATGTTCGAGAAATCCTATTAAAGAAAAATTTGCGCTCTCCGGCAGGAATCTTACCTTAGTCCCTGAGGAGCAGAAAGAGCTACCGTTTAGACCGGCAACCTGTAGATAGATAGATAGATAGATAGATAGATAGATAGATAGATAGATAGATTGTAGAATCAGATTTCTATTGTTTTAAATTTCAAATATGTGCAAGTTAAACACATAGAGGCTCCCAACCAAGTTTATTACAACTGATGCATTCTGATTGGTTGAAAAATATCAATTAGGTGTCAGAGCTTAAAGAATATAGAAATTGTCCATAGTTATAATTGTTCCGAGCGCTTTCGGCTAGTTCTCTAGCCATTATCAAGGGTGTTGTTTTTGGATAGTGAATTTCTATGTGTTGACTTTTACATAGTGCGGGGGGGGGGGCGTATGCTTTTTGACGGCCACGTGCTATGCGCGACCGATTGACCTGGGCTTCTATTTTTAGAAAAATTTTAACACGCCGTCTCAACTTCTCAATAGTGTAATATTGATAGCGAGAGAATGGTATTTAAATTTAATCAACAATGCTTCCCTAATGATGAGTTGTGTACCTCTAAGTGATTTAAAAAGAATCTTTTTGTTATTGACTGGAATTTTGCTTAAAGGTTATTGTAAATTATGAGTTAATAAATGTCTATTAATTTCACTCTGCTTCGAAAGGTGGCATGCAAGACGTCTATTTATGGAGGTAGTGGTGTGTCCGATATAGGTAATTGATTTTTGACAAGTAACACTGTCTTGCACTGGGATGGGTGGCTGGCTGCCTGTCTATTTTAAGTCCATCTCTATCTTCCTCTTTTTATCCATTTCAAATTCTTCAGATCTCTCCATGCTCGCCACAGAATAATTTCATTTCATCTGAATGACCCTTTAGTTGAGGATATCTTTCAGACAGATCATCAGGTTCAAATTTTTACCTCTTTTAAAATAGTTTCTTTGCCGACGGTTCTCCAACTAATCATCACAAATACTTTTCTCCTCTCTTTTGATGGCATTGATGTTTGAAGCCAAAGAGACGGGTTCACATCTAACCATGTCCAGTCTCTTCATCTTGGTCCTCTCATTTATGTCAAACCAAAGAAAAATGCACATCAAGAATGAAAACGCATTTCAAATTTTGTCAAAGGAACAGCCAAAAACAATTAACTCTCCAATCATTGGTCACTTTCAATTCCTTTTATGATATTTTTAGGAAAAACAAATTTATAAAAAAAATCAATCTGAATGCTGTAGACATAATTAAAATCTGATAAAATGGAAAAAAGATTTATTGATTTGTCTGTTAAACGGCATATGAACACCTTATGGGTCATTTAATATCGAAATTTAATTTTCTTGGAAGCTTTGGAATAATAAAAATATGATATATGTTATTCTCCTTTCACAGCTGAATACATGGTAGATGATACTCAGCTTTTGTGCATATACATGTTTGTGTGGACATAATTACTACAGGCGGTGATATATTTTATGTTGTAGTTTTGTTATTTTTTATAATAGAGTTTGATTTCTTCAGGAAATTGTAGGGTATTATATGGATTAAAGTTTAGGATTTAATCTTTGTTTGGGGGACACTATTTGCCCATAGCTAGGACCCTAGCAGGTGTTGCCACCCTGGATCAGGGTGAACCTGGAAACAACAGCAGTTAAGATGTGCTTCCATGCTCCCCCGATCAGAGGCCTTGCTGCCGGATGTAGTTCATTGTCACACCCGGATGTAGTTCATTGTCACACCCGGATGTAGTTCATTGTCACACCCAGGACGATTTTTTATAAAATCATTGAATGTTAAAACCGTCTCATTTTGAAAAGTTTTCATTTGGCTAAAAAAGGCTGTTAAAACCATTTTATTCTGAAAAAAGAATTTTTAAAATTAAAATATTTATAAGCGTCTTATATATATATATATATATATATATATATATATATATATATATATATATATATATATATATATATATATATATATATAAGCATCTTACACATTCGACAGAATCGAGTCACTGTCAGTCACTGTGTGTTTATCTAAATCTAAAAATAAACACGCTAAAATTCACCTTCATCCCTGCCGTGCGTCGATGGCTTAGTGGGAGAAGTTCCGACTGACGCAAATTCAGTCGGGTTTCGAGCCTAGCTAGCAACCGGACGTCTAGCCACATGATGAGCTGTGAAACAGCGAAACAGTCTGTCTGTGGATGACAAATATATATATATATATATATATATATATATATATATATATATATATATATATATATATATATATATATATATATATATATCGCACATTTAGTTCTGGTGTTAATAAGACAGTGCTCGATGTAATATTAATAAATATACATCTTATCCCTCACCGATAGCACGACTTGGAGTTTCATGCAAAATGCAATCTGCAGGTGCTGAGTATAGACTATACGCATGAATCTCCGAGTCGTGCTATCGGTGAGGGATATATAATGTGTGTGTGTGTGTGTGTGTGTGTGTGTGTGTGTGTGTGTGTGTGTGTGTGTGTGTTTGCATAATGGCGAGAAGCTAGCCTATTACGATCGCTCGCTAATCCCTGTTGCAGATACCTACTGAGGTACATTTGTGTTTCTTCAATACCCACAGTGTCAACTGTGTTATACTGCAACTATGCCGAGCTTACCTTAGTTACGGTTTCTTGGAGAAAGCGCCTAATTCCGCGTGATCAACAATTGGAGCAGGTCCCCTATGCCCACACTCCCGGCCTGTCTAAGCTCAAAGTGTCACTCTCACTTTCTGCTATCGGGTTCGTTACATTGACTTACGCACAAATACCATTGGGAAAAGTGAGACTCTGTCTTCTCTCCCCATATATTGGTTAAATAATAGGACTTGCATCTGGAAAAATAATTGTTAGTCTCAAAAAATTGTTAATGCAATATTCACTAGCAAAAAAGATACTTACAGTCCAAAATATGTTTCGATTTTAAATAATCCACGAAGGGTTGATAAACTGTAAAAATAAGAAATCAGATCTCAACATTCTGACTCTAAGTATAAGCAGGGTTTTTTTCTACATTTTCCTTAAATCTTCCTCGTTACTCACAGCATCCTTCTGTAGAACCCCATTGCGGTTGTCTCGGTTTTTACTGTTCCATTCGATAGTAGGGCGTTCAGAATGGCTTACTTGTTATTATAAACAAATACAGTTCTGTTTTACTTATTATTCTTTTTAAAATATATTTACTTAAACTTGAATAAGATATTTTTAAGGTGATGAATATATTTTTATTAAATGTGTTGTGGTCAACTGATTTGTGGAATGACCAAGTTACATGATGAACAGACCTTAATACTAACCTTATAGTATAATTCTACTTCTATGTTTCCTTTCAAGATATGAGCAATCATGGTTCTCCACAACTTCCTATTCTTTGTAGCTCTTAGTAAGGTTTGTCTTTTCACCATCCCTTGCAGTCTTTGATCTGTCATCCATTTACGCAAGCTTGTTAAATAAGTTACTGGCTGTTTCCATCTGTCACTCTTGCTTCAATATGTCCTGTGAGTGTCAAATTCTCCAGTCTCTCTTTCCTCATCATGTGTCCTAGAAATTTTAATTCCTTTTTGTTTCCTTTTCCTTAAAACTTCCTTATTACTCACGTGTTCAGTCTATGGTATTCTCAGTATACACCTTTTCGTTGCCCCAAGCATCTATTAGCATGTATGAGGGACAATATTATATAGCAGTTTACCATTTTTTTTCTTTTTTTCTAATGATATTTTCTTGTTTCTTAATACGTAATACTTTTTCTTGTTTCTTATATATTTTCTTGTTTCTTAATACTTTGCTTAGCGTTTAGAAGACATCTTTCGCTATTAAAATTCACCTTCGGATTTCGTTGTCGCTTTTTCCCTCTTCTGTTAAAACACTTTCCAGATATTTAAATTCTCGTATTTGCTTGATTTTGTTGTCTTCGATTCGTAGTTGGCATCTTTGGCGGGTACCTTCTGCTGACAGCCATGATTAAATATTTCTTCTCACTTCCGGTTGCTATCATCTCTCGGTGTTCCTGCAGTTTTCCTTTCTGCGTCTGCTATCAATACCATTTCATTGGCATATCTCATGCTCTTAAGACTGTGTTCACGGTCCTGGGTATGACGATGAACTACGATGATCCGGCAGCAAGTCCTCTGATCGGGAGGCTTTGAGGAGCATGGAACTGTAGCGGATGGTAGCAGCTACATGTAGGAATGTTGGACTTTAATTAAGTCCAAAGAAGACAAAGAAAACAAACAAGACCGATATATATGGGTAAACAAATATATATTAATAACAAGTTACACAAAGACATGAACAGTTACATGGTGTCTGTATGGAGAAATTATGTGTGTGTTGTGAGTGTTCGTACGTACGTGTATTGTTCTTAGCGTGTTCCCAGAAATTTCGCTGTATCTGTGAAAGGTCACATATTGGAGTTCGTTGAAAAGAGAAATTTTTACCTCGTCTCCACGTGCAGTGGCGGCCCAAGGCCTAAGTCGAAAAAGAGAGAGAGAGAAGGGTCAGCCAGTATTTATAGCCAGGGGAGAGAGAGACCCCTGTTGAAGGATTAAAGAACTGAGGAGGAGCTAACTCCGACAGAACCACCTCTGAATTGATGCTGTTCACAGGTCTACGCTGACCCGACGTGGTAGCACCTGTTAGGGTCCCAGCTATTAGAAGATAGTGACCCCCACCACATAAAAACAAAATACTATGGAAGCTTAAAAATACATTTTTTATAGTAAAAATACCAGCAGTACATTTTTATATAAATTACCAATAATACTTACATACTAACAAATTGTATCGACTTCGCCCAAATCCGTCTAAAATGCTACAAAACAACTAACATAAAAAACTTTCATGAATTTAATCCATATAATATTCGACAATTTCTTAAATCATACTTTATTCCAAAATATAACTTCAACAAAACAACACCAAATACACATCACCGCTTCTAGTAATTATGTCCACACAAACATATATATGCACAAAAGCTGAGTATGATCTACCATGTATTCAGCTGTGAAAGCAGAATAACATATATCATTTTTATTACTTCCAAGCTCCCAAGAAAATTTAATTTTCGCATTAAATGACCCGTTAAACAGATAAATCAATCAATTAATCAACTGTGTCCACCAGTAATAAATCCTGCTAGAACTTCTAGTTCTCTCAGGATCGCCTTGCTGTAAAGGTTGAATAAGTCTAGTGAGAAGAGGCATCTATGTTTTATGCTCCTTTCTATTATTGTGTCGTTACTGAATTTATTTCCTATCCGTATTCAAGCGGTTTGATCCCAAACCCTGATAGCAAAACGCACACATTCTGATATTTTGTGAATCCATTCAGGCTCATCTGATAAAGATCTATTTTCAAGAAGTCATAATGGCGTAAACATTTCTATCTAAATACAATGAAGCAGAGTTGGATGTTATGACTTTTGGCAGAAAAGGTGATTTCTTGTCATTCTTGCCTGACAAGATATCAAATCTACAATGACAGATCCTCGACAAACTCCTTTACTTGTGCTGAAAGCAATTCCCATGATGTTGCTCCGATTTTATTCTCCTTAGATAATTGGCCGAGAATAAACAAAGAGAGTTCATGTGGATAAAAATAGATTTTGTATTACTTAACGTGTTTATAGTAAGGATAGATTAATTTGGAATTCAAAAGTGTTTGAAGGCAAGGGTCCTTGTCCGTAGGAAAGGTATGCGCGGACGGTGTCGCAGTTAGCAACTCGGAAAGTGAAATCGGCGAGACAGGTTCGAATTTCTGTCGAGCTTGTTGCGTTTACTTTCGCAGAAATCCACTTGGAAAAGTGTAACATCAGCTAGCACGTACCCGTCACGGTTTAAATAAAAGGGTAGACTATGCTCTCTTGCCTTGATGTGGCAACTAGTCTGAGAAAGGAAACTCTTAATTCCAGACCAGCTTAAAAAGGGATGATCCCTGTCAGGTTATCTACCCTAGGCACACCACTGCTGCTATGACTTCATTAACTATAGTGACCCTATATGGCCCTAATGGGTTATGGTGTTCATAATATGACGTGACGATATAACTGGCCATCAAATTTGCAGTGGAAAAGAAGAGGATCAGTTGACGAGAGAAATAGACTTTTAGAAGCATATGCCAGCGACAAAAACACACGTCTCCATTAGCAGTTATATTCTTAGAACCATTTTGCTGCCATGAAAATATTGTTTTTTCTCTCTGTATCTCTGCGTTGAAAATCTATTTCTTTGTAATTTTATTGAAACAAAAAATTCAACTCCTTTTTTGTGGAAGTGGGGGTATTTCTTTCTTAGAAAAGAAATCTGTAACACAGATAAGAACTTGACATCCTGACAAAGTGAGTTAATTTGTTAACATCCCCAAATGTTTTTTTAATCAATTTTTATTGACTTTTTATTGGTCGAGTCGACACCAAAATGTGTAACAATTGTCGAAAACCTATTTTCGCACCAAGTTCACTGGAGCCTATTTTGGATTCCCGAAACAAATAAAAAGGACCATTTCGACCCAATACAAGGCAGTAAAGCCACTAAGACACATGTGGTCTTGTTTGTTTTTTTCGTTGTTTTTGCACCTTCTCCCGTGTATAGTCTTCACTCCATTGTTATTAATTATCAGACTCCATAGTTCGCACCACCACCCCGACTAGTAGGGTTTAATCTGGTTCTTAATTTGCTTCATTAAATTATATATATATATATATATATATATATATATATATATATATATATATAAACAACACGTATGATTCCTCCATCACGGAGCATCTTATTAAAAACCCAAATTGTGCCGCTAACTTTAGTATTGACTCGTTTACCATCTTGAGTCTTTCTCGCTCTCTATATTACAGATAATGGGGTTGGAAACAATTTACGTTCGGTGGAGAAATTAATGAAAACTGTTAAAAGCACATACAATGGACAAAATGAGAATGAAAATTCGAAGACACATTAAGACAAGGCCAGTGCAAGGATCCTGTGCTCCCCATCTATGATATGCCCCCCTCCAATTTATGATATGCCCCCACTCTACGACATTTCAAATTTTCATACGGTTGTTTTCATATAAAATACAAATTTTATTGTAAAAATAATGAATCATATGCAATATAAGTGAACAATTCAAGTAGAAAAATTGATAATAAATCCAATTTATCTAAATACAAATTAGAGACCTGTCATAATAGATCATTCCATCTTAAATAAATCAACAGTGTTTTGCAGCAATTTTTAACATTCACTTGAGATTTTACTTGTTAAAAAGTTGAATAATTTAATACATTCAACTTTATGATTAGAAAAGGAGTGAATTTTATAGAGTGTCTGTTCGTAACTTAGCATCAGCAAGACAAATTCACGGATTTGGACAGAAAAAAGTTCCCAGAATGACTTCAAAAACCACGAAAATTATTCATTCTTTAATAGTCAGTTGTGCTTAGTTTAATTTGTAACATATATAAATTACAAAAACATGCTCATAAAAAGGAGGCATAAAATCCAAGGACGGTATTCTAATTACCTTGCTTTATACAAGGTCTCATGACTAATTAAGGGTTGTTGTACTGGACAGAAAGTAAAAGACGACGACGACAACAACAACAATAATAATAATAATAATAAATAGCGCTTGAGAAAGCAATGTAGAATTTGATAGAATCGTCCATATTTTCTACTCACCCCGTGATAAAATACACTCTTCCATCAAAATCAGTTTTAGCCAATCAACACCTGACATTGCAAATCTCGACTTTTTATTGGTCGAGACGACACCAAAATGTGTAACAATTGTCGAAAACCTATTTTCGCACCAACTTCACTGGAGCCTATTTTGGATTCCCGAAACAAATAAAAAGGATCTTTTCGACCCAATTCACCAGTCAGTCACTTAGCTTCAGAGAGATGCCACACGAATCCACGCATGTCACTATTTTTGACTTAAGAAACTTTTCGCGCGTCAACTGCTGACTCAAACACCAACATTATTCTCTCAAAATTCACTTACAACTTTCTAAGAAAAGTATTCTTACACATTACTAAGATAGAAATTGTATTTAACAAAAGATAAACACAGAACAATCCAAGGAAAACAACTCTAGAAAATTAAGACATTTATATTCTACTTTAATCACGCGCACAAACTACACAAATTTCTGTATATTTCCATTTTACTCTATTTGACCAGTTCTTTAACACATGAACAATTTTGAACTGTAAATCAACAAGACACCCAATTTATACATGGTCAATTCTTGCATTATCAAACCACAAGTTTTCTAATTGTATATTAATTGTACATAAATGTCTGTTGTTTTTTATTGAAACCTAAATTACCGTTGTTTCTTATTCAATTGCCTTGTGATTGATTCGTTTTGAATGCCTATATTCTATATTGTTGTGGATTAATATGGTGAACATGCCCGTAAACTAACCATCTTAATATTAAAACCTCCTGATAACAAATTCAAATTCATAGCAATCCCAACAAATTTACTTTAATCAAAATAGACCTGAATTCAACTCACTTTTGCCAAAGCTTAATGTTGTTGTTGTTGTTTTACGTGTCCAGTAATCTTGACTTCTCTGAATGTATTATCGTGAAAGGATCACTTCTCTCCTCGATCTTCAAAACTCCAAGATTCAAATTTCTTCAAAACTCTTGGAACTGATGCTGAACTCGAAGAACAGGAACCAATCTTTTGCCAAATGTTTGATTGATGTTCCAAGCAGTTTCGGTAACTTTTCATCCAAGCTTGAAGTCGTAAAGGAGAATTATACGAAAATCCTTCCCGCTCAGGTCACTCTCGAGGTCGACGAAGCGCATCTAAACAGAAGATGAAATGGGAGAAAAATGCCATTTATTTCATGTTAGCCAGTTCATAAAATTCTTTTGAATAAAATAAAAATGTTAAAATCGATGTGCGCAATAATTACTGATAGACTGCTTTTTATGCTACCGAATAAAATCTTGTGATTTTATGACTTAGCATTTGTTAGTGACGATTTGCGGGTGACGTGAGTGTGGAGATTTTTGCGTCTGTTGCAGACTCTCATAAAGTCCATAAGCCTATACGAGAGAGGCATACTTTTTTCAAATCGACTGCAGGAAAAAAAAAATTCGACAGCCATGGGTAACACTGGCTTTGTGAAACTACTTCATTCTTCATTTTTTTCTCAATTTTCTTTTGAAAAGGAGGTTGCCTTATAAATACCGTACGTTCACGTCATCTATGATTCCTTTTTGATGATGGTTTAAAAGTTTAATAAACATTAGAAGACCAGGATCCGTTCCAGGGATTCCTTGTATCTTGTCGGTCAGAGGTTAATTCTGTCGTGTTTTTCTATTTCAGATGTGTGGGTAAGGAATAACAGTTCGCGTTGAATAGGAATAATTAACGAGCATTATTTTCAAGGTCTCTATACATTGGTTCCCTCACCGGAAGACCTGCCCTTCACTCACGATGAGTCCCTTTTTCCTTTGTGTCTGCTTACGGTTATTCCCCTTAGACCACTGTATTAATGTGTTATTACCACAATCTCCCTTTTTAGGTCGGTGGGGGGTGGATATTGATTGTATCTACAAGTTCAGTCTTTTGGGTTCAATCACCGCTCTTCCTGATCTTGTCCCGAGGGTGTATTCTGGACTAAGTGTTCTTTGGTTCAGTGATAAAGATGGTGTGTGTGTGTCTGTGTTTGCACCTGTATGTTTGTTGTATCACTGACGCACTCTTCATCAGAATCAAATGGCACCTATTTCGTCTTATAGTCTCATTAAGCCCTTTGATCGTGGTGCTGTATTGTTTGCCACAGTCCCAGTAACTTTTGGCAGCAGTTACCCACACTTGTTTCCCTGGTAAGAGGCTGCTGAAATCAGATGCTCTGTTTTTTCTTCGATCTAACAGTAGTGTCGTGTCCGCTAAAATATCAAATAAAATATTTATAAACCAATCACACTCAAGAAAACACATCTTAAAACACACCAATAAAATCATAGATTACAAATCAGAATGTTTGTTGTATTAGTCATCATTATTTTTAGGTAGATACCGACCAAATATCGCACGGACATAGCAGAAAACATACCACGTGCCCTTTTAGGGACAATTAGGAATAAATAAATAATTTACTTCTGGAGCCGATTTTCTTACGAAAAAGTGTATAAAAATATATGAAATCAGTTCCCAAACAGGATACACACGGCTGTCACCAAACTCCACACAACTCTCGCTGATGATCTTCATGACCTCATGTTAAAAACGGCAGCGTTGACAAACTTCAGACTACGGCAACACCACCAACAGTAAGAAACAATTTCTATCTCTCGTATCTGTGTTTACTATGAATCACGCACACATATGTTGACTTTTTCATACAAACACACATGTCACAACATTTTATTGTTTCTCACATACGAACACAAAGACAATTTATATTTTATTTCAGAACTTTATTATTTACCCAAACAAAAAGACATTACTTTCCAATCTATCATCAACTGCTTGTATTCTTGTCGCTATATTAAATTAATGTTTATTTGTTGAAACTACGTTGTCTTTTCTACTGAATTTTATTTCTTCAATGAAAATCGTGTGATTATTCTAGACGGTCAAATTACGAGCGACCCTGTAACGATATTTTGTTATTGTATCGAATCCCGACACTCCAAATTTTAACATTCAGTGAATAACCGAGTAGAAGGATTCCTACAGTAGCACAGTCCAGTTGCATTGGATGAGTTGGTACTGTAGTGCGCAACCTGAGCTCCATCAGCAACTGAGCTGGACTAATTCTATTCTGTAGTGGTGTTGATCTGTATGCCAGCAAGGCAAGGTATGGTGATAGTGAGGACCGTTGAATGAATCCAAAAGCCTGAACTTGCAGATACAATCAATGCTCCCCGACTTTAAAAAAAAGGGAGATGTGGTGATACATTAAGAGACACAAATCAAAAAGGGACTCTTCGTGAGTGAGGGACAGGTCTTCTGGTGAGGTAACCAACGTATATAGACCTTGAAAATAAAGCTCGTTAATTATTCCTATTCAAAGTGAACAGTTGTCCCTTACCCACACATCTGAAATAGAAAAACACGAAAGAATTAACCTCTGACCGACGGAGGAGTTAAGCTCTGCTGAAGAGATACAAGAAATCTCTGGAAGGGATCCTGATCTTATAATGTTTAAACTATGATTAATGCGATTATCTGTCGCTTTACTCAGAAGGTTTTTGGTTGTCTGGACTATTCGTTCAGTTTTCCTGATGCTTTGTGGATACTCAGGGCTGTTGGTTACAGGCCGAAATCCATAGAGTCAAAAGCAGAAACTGTACTACATGCAAATTGTAGACCATTGTCAGTTACCAAGGTCTCTGGCAATCCATGACGCGCAAACATTGACTTCAGATGGGCTGTTACATCTGAAGCTTTTGAGAGTGTGAGGTTCGCTATTTCTATGAACAAGTAGTAGCAGTTCACTATTAACAAATACTTTTTGCCTTTTAGGGTGAAAATGGCCGCTTCTAGTCTCAGCCAGTGTCTATTTGGGAATTCTGTTTGAATAAGAGGATCTGCATGGTTGGTGCGTTTTTTATGCATGTTCTGCATTTCAGCACCCATTCATTTACCTGCTGCTTAATCCTGGCCACCACACACTCTGGCGTGCATGCTCCCTGCATTGACTATCCCCTTCATGGAGTCCTCGGTACTGATAGAATAACTAATCTTGTACCCTTAATCAAGAGCACATCCTATACACTTAGGAATGCACGCTCTGTCCAGTACATTTCCAACACTTCCAAACATACGTTGTATTCAGGCCATCCATCCTGGCACATCTGCATAACTGTGGAACATATGTTGACAGTTCTAACGTGTTGACGCAAATTTTTCAGGTAGGGGAAACTTGCTGGTAGGTTCTCCATTATTTGATCCACGTAAATGTTAATGTTCTCCATGAGTTCCATGTCGATATGTATTGCGTTTTCTTTTACTGGAGCTCGTGGTAGTGCATCGTGTCTGTAACAAGGCTTTTCCCTGCGACATGAAATATGCTGTATCAATGTCTCATCAGTCACATCCGAAAGCGTTATATCCTTGGGAGTAAGACAACCAAAGTCTGTGCCCTTAGGAGCCTCAACGGTGGTATATAGCCTGTCTCGGGCAGGAAATATTGACCAAAAATATCCTGTTCCGCCCTCATAAAGAGTCCCTTTTACATTTGTGTCTGCTCTGGGTTCTTCTCCTTAGACAGCTGGCAAATATGGTTATTTTCTAAGCGTAGGTTAGATGTGGCACAAGGCCGAAAGTATGGGGCTCCCAGTAAGGATTAAACGTCGCTACAAAGTCGTAATTGTTCTAGCGAGACAAGCTTACTAACCATTACACCACGTCGGGATGCCCAACCGCTGAGAAATATGAAGCTAGTTTCAATATGGCAGTCTTACATTCTTTTCCCATGGCCAGTCTACTGTTTGTAGCCTTGCTTCAAAATGTGTATTTGATTAAGTATTAATAATGGAATCGATTCAAAGCATTTTTAAAACAGTGTGAAGTTGCTCATTGGTTGGTGTTCAAGAACTTTTGTTGAGTAAGATAAACATTAAAACGTCCTTAAAAAATATTTGGTGAATGTAAGAATCGGAAAGTGGACATCGTGTCAAAATATAATGTGTGTTGCTGAAAATCGCATGATTCCGAAAAGGCTAATTGAAATCGCTTTGAAATATTACTCACAGAATTAGCAAGAACTCTAAATACACGACGAGAATGATCTCATGAAAAATATCGATGGCCTTTGATAAGGTGCGACGCGGGGAGTCTCGCCAGCTATGAAATCCATGGAAGTTTTTTTTTTTATTCCTAATTCCAGGTAGTTAGTTTGTTGACAGTCTCTTGAAACCCATGTAACCAATGCAGACATTACCCAATGCTTCCTACTCCATGCCACCCTCTTTCGACTCTATTTTAACGATCTACCTAAGAACACATTCATATCTCAAGTAAATATCTATGTAGCTGATACCCACGGTGTCTGGATGCACCTCTTAACATCTAGATGGCAGCTGATCTCTCCTCTGATCTAGCTCTAGTGGCTCAGTGTCTTGTATCATTCTCATTCTTTCATTCATTTTACTCAGCGCATTTTTGCGCAGTTGTGGTCACCACTCCCCTCCATCTCACAATGGTTAATGGTGACATTCAAGGCAGACTAGTGCAATGGCGTGCCGTCCCGGCTCTCAGAGTTAGATTCGTTTTTGAAGTTACTTTCTTCACAGCTTTTTCTAAAGGGACAGGACCTACAACGCTATAGAAACTAGTCTGTTCTGTTATTTTACCCATAGATGGGAGAGAAGAGATGGGTATTAGCACGTAAGTGAATGTAATGAATTCGTCTGGAATTCGAACTCGGCTCCCCGATTCCAAACAAACTCCAGAGAGGGTGCTTATTGAATCGCTGCCATTTTAACCTCTTTAAGTCTAAAGGAAGGGAAGATGAAGGAGGATTCAAACTCGGAATATTTGTGGAGGATGGTGAACAACGGAAAAACGGTTGGGAGAGATTTCTGAATTTCAAAGCTCATCATCCACTGCCACAGGACGGTTGAGGGTTATTCATTAGAAAGAGAACGACAAGTGGGAAGAATTTTTTAAGATGAAAGTTAAATGGAAAATAAGAAGACGGAAGAGAGTTCCACAAGCAAGAAGCGTATGGGAAGAAACTGTTAGCATAGAACTTACGGTTACATATAGCGAAGTACCTCCAAAGAAAAGCGATACCTAAGGTTTAAAATGCCTTTTTAAAAATGAAAATCTTTCTTGAAGCTTTTATTTTAGTTTTAATTTCAAGCTAATAGATTACATTTATTATTTACACTATTCGGACTATTGTCCTCATCTTTGTTGTTGTTGTTGAAACAACGTTTTGGTCGTTGTGCCTTCCGGCCTTCCTCAGATGTATATCTATCTGGGTAACCTACGGGAAATTCTGAACTGAATCCTTTATTTGAATAGTGTAAATAAGCATAACTCCTCATCCCAGAAATTCAAACAGAGATTAAATTTAATATTTCCAATAAGCAAAATACTTTGTTGTAATCGAATTTAAATTGATTGGAATTATTGAAATTGCTAAAAATCAGCCATATTAGCGAATCTGTTTACACAACGCAATTCACTTTATTAAAAAAAATCTTTCAAAAATAAAATGTATTTTTCTTAAACTTTATTTGAGGAAGAGTAGTTGGTTTAAAGTTTAATTAATGTACTTTGAAACAAATATTACTTGCTTTTATTTTAAAATATTGCAGAAAATCATTTTTAATACAGAAAAGGGGCTTTTTATGAGGTGTTGATAACTATCTCGATGGACATATATTTGAGAATTTTTTCTACGTTAGTGTAAAAATTACTTGACGAATGTAACTTGAGCGCCTTTTTTATATAATTTTGTACCTGCCTGGTAATCTTAATAAATTTAGGAAAATATATTAAGTAATCTAATATTTTGTTGAATTTTAGGTACTTTAACTTTTTAGTTTTAATTACGTAAACGCTTATTGAAGAAATGTTAGAAAATTACCAATAAATTTTAAATTTGCTATAGTTACAGTTCTTATTTTCTGATAACGTTGTATAAATCGGCACGTTTATACACTCACAAAAAAATTAAAATTCTTTTTAAAATACAGGCGTCGCGGAATTGTAGTAAGTTTTTCCATTTATGATTATTAAATATAATTTTTACTTATTAACATTGTCACTTAACCCTACAAATTAATATAGAATTTTAAAATATGTAAAACTTTATAAATTATTCTACTTATTTTTTTAAATGAAAGCAATTCTTGTAAAAATGTCCTACTCATCGAAAAAAATATATCTTATTCATAAACGAATTAATATATCTTGTTCATAAAAGCAATTAAAAGCTATTCTAATTAAATAACGTTTTAGTTTTATTGATATTTTTTTATTTTACGATTCAGAGCAGATTTTCTGTAACTAAGAGCCCTGGTTTACAAAAAAAATTATGATTTTAAATCTTCCAAGGACTTGTGCTTATAACTAATATAAACATTAAATCCCGCAAAAATGAATTTCTCGAAATGTAATAAACTTAAATAAGTGGGAGGTAACAGATGTAAAATATATATATATATATTTATCAAGATTTTCTAAAAAAACAAACATTTCAGAAATCAATTTCATTCATTGGTGAGTAATTCCTGAAAGTTGCATTAAAATCCGACAATTATCTGACTTTTGCATACTATTTTATGGTCACCCACTGACGCAAGTAAAACAAGATTTTAACCAAAATTTTAAATGTTGTAAAAAGGATTAAAAATATAATTTAATGATCAAAAAGTCATTTGGTCTTTCCTCTTAATATTAAACAAGGATTTTGACGATAAAACTTTGTTTTTATTAAGTTTGGCTTATATTTTCATCATGTATTATCATTTTTTAGAGAATCTTTGCAGGTACCTTCATCGAACCATTTCAACTATACAACGATAAGACCTTGCCTCTAATCTGGTAGTACACTTAAATTCATAAAGTCATGGTAGCGAAGAGGAAAACTCATCAGAACAATTAGAAAATATATTAATAGTCTGAATATGATTCACTTTTTTTGCAGTAATTCTAAAGATGATTGTTTTATTTGATTTATCAAAATATTGATTATACAGAGTTTTATTTGAGCATTTTCATTTATCAGTGATCTCGACATTTTCTTGTGATTCACATTTCAAAAACATTAAAAGAAACTGAATCAATTGACAATGAACGCTGAAAGTCAGAATGAGAAATCGAAGAATTGTGGTATTATTGACTCTGGAACAGGGTGCGCCGAAGGAAATCTATGATTGCATGCAAAATGTCTACCATGAGGCCGCTCTTTATACAATGGTCGGAAACATTGAGGTCGTCAGGAGAGGAGATTCCTTGAAGTTGAAATACAGTCAGGATTTCTTTTGAAACCTCTATTGAAAAAGAAAAGAAAAAAAGAAAAATAATAGACAAAAAATTGTTCTGATTCTGCTATATTATTATGAATGATGGTCTTTTAAAAAATTACTTTAAAAAAAATCCCTCGATAAATAATTTAAATTCCCAACAAAAAAGACACCTGAAGCAATCACGTTAATTTTGCAAAAGAAGAAACCTTTCTTTAAAAAAATATGGTACATTTGCAGCCACACAGCATTTTTTGTAACAACCAGATTTTTTTAGAAATCAAGAAGGAAATTAATAGTGTCATAAATAAACTAAATCCGTTGTCGAAATGACCTAGAATAAAATTGCAGCTTACAACAATTTAGTTGTGTTGAACAAAGATTACTGAACCCCTGTTTATCTAGAATCATCTGTCTAGCTAGAATCATAGTTCCAATAAGCACGCACAAAAGAAAATATATAAGGGAGATTACTCCTTAAATAAAATCCAAAGTAAACTCCCTTAAATGTTCAGTTTATGTTGATGAGTAATAATAATATTTTGTTTGATATGCTTTTTGTTTTGATAGTTTTTTACACTTATGATAGCATTATAAAAGTATCTATTAATTATCAATATTGTAACAAATTCTAGTTTAAATATTTCACCAATATAACCGACTTCAAATCGAAACCATTACCTTCTAAAAACTTTTTATTATATGCACGAGAATTCTTTTTTCTATTTATTTACAGACCACTTTTTCCTCTATAAAATTTGCACGGTAAATTTTATTCTAAGGTCTTCTAATGGTAATTAATCTTTGTAACAGTCACCCCGATTTATTAACGCACCCCACTGTCGGACAAGCAGTTAACACGGACAGGCTGTCAAAACGTGCGTCAACGAAAATTTCGTCTCTTTTTTCCTTTTTCAGGCCATAATAGTAACATTTATCTCTTAGTACTCAACAAAAATTCGAGATAACAAAACCCCAGACACTTCTTGTATTTTTCCAACTAAATTATCTGGACATGATACACATGTATAAAAACACAGGTAAAACACTTTGCTTATTCTTTATCTTATCCTTCTGTCGAATTTCGATACCTTTTTGATCAACATTTGACCCCAAACTCACAATTTTACTCCTGTCTCTCGTTTCTGCAACACGAAAATACAACCAGATAATAAATAGTACTCGTTTGTTGGTCGGGTGTTTAGGTTGGAAAACACGTGTGTCCTGGAATGTTTATCCCACAACAAAATTGGCGGACTTGCATGTGTGCCCGGGTAATAAAATACAAAGAAACAACTAACGCCAATATGTACAAACAAACGATAATGTATTATTAAAAAAAAAACAAAAGGTTACATTGTTGCGAACGACAAAGACAATGATATTGTATGTATGTGACAAAGCAATGAACCAGCATGAAAACATTTAAAGACTAGTAAATTGTTCGCGTATGTAAAATGTATGTAGAAATCCTAGGGAAAATGAAGTGAAAAGTGCGTGCGTGCGTTCATTCGTCCCATCTACATCGTACCGTCCATGAGGGAAAAAGGAAAAAGAGAATGATAGAAAATATTACAGTGTATTTATAGGTTCAGAAAGCGTCATCTAGTGGCGGGTTTTTTTAGTTAGGAAAGTAAATGTGACAGAGAGAGAGAGTCTGGGGAACACACACACACATACACACACACACACACACACACACACACACACACACACAGACGTATATTTTTATTGAAATTGGAGTAGATTTGAATAGCGAAATTAAATCAGGGCATTTTGTTTACTGATGGGGAAATCTGATCTAGGGCAGAAGTTGTACCCATTGAATTGGGTCATCAGAAGACAATAGAAATGGTCGAAATAATTTTTATCGATTAAAAATTGAAATAGAGCTGAGTAAGCTAGAAGGAACTTTGGAATTCACATGATTTTGGTTGAAGCAGCTAGAACCCCGTGATAATCGCGTGCGAAGTAGTAGGGCCGAGGGTCAGTTATAACCAACCGGGTTTATCTATATAAATGTGTAGTTATGCTGAAAAGGGCAGACGGGAGAAAATTCTTGAAGAGAGGAGAGAATTGGCCCTGGCAAGCGTTGGGAGGAGGAACGTCACTATAACTTTAAGACCCGCACAGAAATCTTTATCCCTCCATCGCAAGGGTCATATATCGTTCTGAGATGATTTAACGACAAGTTAATCGCAACTCTCTCTCTCTCTCTCTCTCTCTCTCTCTCTCTCTCTCTCTCTCTCTCTCTCTCTCTCTCTCTCTCTCTCTCTAGAATCTAATGTATGAGATTTTACGTTAAATAATTTTCTTTTCTGTAACCCGTTTCTTTTCTATACTATTCTTTTCTACTATATAAAATACATTAACAATTCAACCATTGAATAGTTGTTTGTCCGGCTTTCTGCAGATATTAATTTTTTTTTTTTTTTTTTGCTGCATTCTAAATTTCTTAACGCAGACTCCCCAGCCGTGTCTACATCTTTAGTCGACCGTGAATGGACGGTCATCACTTCTGCTTTCTGGATCAAACAAATCACAACGTGGACAGGAAGCAGGATTAAACCAGCGAACCGCTCGAATAATCTACGGATGCTCAGGGGACCTATGGCCACTCCCTTAAGTTCGGTTAGGACCGAGTAGACACCTCAACCCAGAGAGTAAGACGCCGGAAGTTGAGGGGCTGGGGCGAAAGTGTTAGATAAGTGGGGTTAACTCCACACGTTTTCTGGTTTCCCATGTCTTGCTTTTTCTACGAGTATTTTTGTATAAATGTCAGGGGATTATAATTATTTACTCAGAGTTATAACTCCCCTACACAGGTAAATTACAACAGATTTTTTTTAATTTTTGAAATCACTGAGCATTTTTTCTAAATTCATTTTAATAACGAGAGATCCGAGCAGGAAAACATGGCTCTCCTGGATGTCAAAAGAAAAATTCTGAATTCAAACCCGTTGGGCATATATATACTGTCGCAGTTAGCTCCTCCTCATTTCCTTAGTCCTTCAACAGGGGTCTCTCTCTCCCACGAGTATAAACTGGCTGACCTCTCGCCCCTTCCTCTTTTTACGGCTTACGCACACGTGCGGCCAGCTGTCTCGACACAGGCCTTGGGCCGCAACCTCGCGCGTGAGGCGAGGTAAAAAAACTTTCTCTTTTTCACTTACACCAATATGTGACCTCTCACATATACAGCGTTTCCCATATTCTGGGAACACGCTAAAAACAATATACGCGTTCGTACGGACACTCAACACACTCACCATAACTTCTCCATACAACACTCTGTAACCCTTCATGTCATTGTAATTTGTTATTAATATATATTTGTTTGCATACATGTATATCAGTCTTGTTTGTTTCTTTATCTTCTTTGGACTCCATTAAAAGTCCAACATTCTTATGTAGCTGGACCGGCCAGCGGGAAAGTTTAGCCCAGAGATACATCCTAACACATTACACTTCATACCGCACGGTCCACTACAATACTATACAAGTGCAAGAATAACATTTCTTGTATCGTTGCTTAGTCTGGACATTCACTGCAAATGATGCTCTACCAGCCATCTTGAACCCGATCTTGATCCAGGAGTGGGTATCAAGATAGTGAGAGTAGAGGCCTGTACAACTCTTCTTTATCCAACAAAAAAGAATTCACTGGAGCTTTCTCCATTCTTTGAAAGGAAATGTCATCATCCCATTTTGAGACGGGTCGCGAATGTTTAACAAATACTTTCTTTATCTCTTTCAGTTCTCATTTTCGTTAATTTTTTCCAGTGTTCATTTAACACTTAATCGGAACGTATTTTTGTCTGATATTTTCGTCAGCAGACAATTTTTTGTATTAACACCTCAAGAACAAGGATACATGGCTGATGAAATCGTAGAACAAAAATAATTTTGCTAACTAAAGTCTTCGTTCGGACGCCAAAACTAATATATAGCAATTCTTTCTCGTAAAAAAAAAATCGAGTTTAATTCTAAGATGTATTTCAAATTTACAATCACAGTGAAATTTTTATAGTCAAGATTTAAATTTTTAATCCACTGTTTTTTTGTTT
Organism: Acanthosepion esculentum; assembly: GCA_964036315.1. Taxonomy (NCBI): domain Eukaryota; kingdom Metazoa; phylum Mollusca; class Cephalopoda; order Sepiida; family Sepiidae; genus Acanthosepion; species Acanthosepion esculentum. The sequence continues at coordinate 9,263,491 of OZ038482.1, read as the reverse complement.
TGTTTTTTTTTTAGTTTCATCGGCATGCATTATATTAAAAAAATGCCGACAAACAACAGCGCCGGCTTCACTAGTCACCTGACGACATAGGTAGAGAAACAGGTTGTGGCAGGTTATTGTTACCTGTGTTCAGAATGAAGAAGAAAGAGAGAAAAGAATAGCTAAGTAAGTACGCAGACCCTTTACACAGGATTTGTAAACCCCACAATTTCATTACTTGGTGAAGTGTTGTTAATCGACAAAATTGTTTATGGACGCTGGCCTCGACAGGTGTCCTGGTCAGAAATAAGAAAAATCAATGGAGAAAAGAGATTTAAACACATGATAAAAAAAGTCTTTATGATAAAAACTTAGGGAAGAAAATGTATTGCAACTTAAGTTGGCGTATACGTGTTGTTGTGTGTAGAATGTAAAACTATTTCAGTCATCATGGCCTTCCTTTGTCCGCCGAGATTCAAAACATCAAAGAAGAAAAAAGGTTGGTTGGCTAATTATTTTTAACTAAGTCATGTTAATTATGCATTTTCTCAACAGCAAGACAAACACCAAAAAGAAAAGACGAAAAAAAAACAATGTATCTTCGTTTAATTAATTAGTCACGAACCATAAATGCTTATTACTTTTTATTTTATTTTTATTAGAAGGTAAAAAATATTTTTTACTATATTGTTCACAATTTTTTGTCCTCGTTAGTAGCATTGACGTCGCTATCGGGGGAGCGGCGGGGGGCATTCATCTGCCCCCGCCACAAATACATCCGCACACTTTTTAAAGTGAAACAAAACGAAGCAGAAGACTAAATTTTTCTTCTTGGCCTCAATCGATAACAATGCTAATGGGCTGAAATCTATCATTTATTTGTCCAAAATCTTTTTACTAACATGATTAATTTTCAAAAATAAATCAAAATTTCATTCTCCACCCACTTTATTTCTGAAACACTAGCTTCCAAAATGGGGAAAAACTAGTCTTTTTTTATCTTATTCCAGAAAATAATTACTTTTAAAAAAAGCAGAACAAAAATGGGTATTTAGAATTTTAAAAATAAAAACAAAAATGTTTAATAATATGGATAGTAAAAATTTAAAATATTCCTTTTTATGGGAGGATCATAATTTAATCAAATTAAAATAAAATAAAAACATCGAATTGAGAATCTTTAAAAAAATTAACATCGGAAGTTAGAAGAAGACGTTGATGAAATCCTAATGTTGTACTTTCGTTAACAGATTCTCACTTTTTAAGATGCGATTTTTAACTCCTCGACTTTTTATTTTACGGTGACCCGCTCAAGTAGAACTCCGAAATGTGAAAGGGAATGTGACTTGGCGGGGTGGTAAAATGAACACCTATCAGTTGAGTAGTCTGCAGTTAGTCTGACCTGTAAGTTTCATTTTTAAATCTAACCAAAATTTGGTCAGAATGGTTTGCCCACATTTAATTGCTTCGGTTTCTTTTCTATAAATCCATATTTATTTATTTAGAAGACATGGTACTAACTTTACATAGTGCTTTCTTGTGCTGTTATTGTATTTATTCATAATCCAAGGACCCCCAGGACATGTGATAGTCCGATCAAGCTCGATCTGAAAACTTAGGGGTACCTTCTTGTTGGAAAGATTTTCTTTCCCACATTTATGATGAGCCTTGGTTGATTGGCAGAAAGTTTGAATTGGGCTTGAAAAGAAAAATCAAATTTTGAATAAAAAGGCTTCATTCAAAATTTAATTCTTCCAGCCAAAATAAGAAAAAAAAACTATTCATATTAAAATAAATGTTGTTTCTCAAAACTTTAGGTGTGTATGTTTTTGTGGGGACAGTATGTCAACCAGAGAATAACTGAAGCACATTTAATGTCTTTTAATTATTTAATAAACTCAAAATTACAATTGTTTTCAGTTTCGGGATAATAATGTTTACTTTCATTTTGTGGTTAGCAGCTCAGAACAAAAACTCGTTAAGGCAAGTTCGAATTCTGACCAAGTTCGTTGCATTCACTTTAGCACGCAAACCGTCAATGAAGATCGGGAATACAGCTCTTCTTCCCCTGTTATGGCTTAAATAAATAGCAGGGCTCTTTTAGCCATGGTTGGCATCCAATTCAGCAGGACAACTTAGTATTCAAAAAGATGAAGCTGGAGAACTAAGTTACGCATATGCAGATGTGTCTGTATTAGGCATGATAGATTTCTTCATCAACTATGGAGAAAGACACTAAAGAGTGATTATTAAATAGCAGGGCTCTTTTAGCCATGGTTGGCAGCCAATCCAGTAAGACAAATCTGGATTCAAAAACTGAGTCCCCTAAAGCTGTAGAAATATAGTTACACATATGCAGATATGTCTGTTTTAAAATAGACACAATAGATTTCTTCATCAACTATGGAAGAAGACACTAAAGAGTGATTATTAAATAGCAGGGCTCTTTTAGCCATGGTTGGCAGCCAATCCAGTAAGACAAATCTGGATTCAAAAACTGAGTCCCCTAAAGCTGTAGAAATATAGTTACACATATGCAGATATGTCTGTTTTAAAATAGACACAATAGATTTCTTCATCAACTATGGAAGAAGACACTAAAGAGTGATTATTAAATAGCAGGGCTCTTTTAGCCATGGTTGGCAGCCAATCCAGTAAGACAAATCTGGATTCAAAAACTGAGTCCCCTAAAGCTGTAGAAATATAGTTACACATATGCAGATATGTCTGTTTTAAAATAGACACAGTAGATTTCTTCATCAACTATGGAAGAAGACACTAAAGAGTGATTATTAAATAGCAGGGCTCTTTTAGCCATGGTTGGCAGCCAATCCAGTAAGACAAATCTGGATTCAAAAACTGAGTCCCCTAAAGCTGTAGAAATATAGTTACACATATGCAGATATGTCTGTTTTAAAATAGACACAATAGATTTCTTCATCAACTATGGAAGAAGACACTAAAGAGTGATTATTAAATAGCAGGGCTCTTTTAGCCATGGTTGGCAGCCAATCCAGTAAGACAAATCTGGATTCAAAAACTGAGTCCCCTAAAGCTGTAGAAATATAGTTACACATATGCAGATATGTCTGTTTTAAAATAGACACAGTAGATTTCTTCATCAACTATGGAAGAAGACACTAAAGAGTGATTATTAAATAGCAGGGCTCTTTTAGCCATGGTTGGCAGCCAATCCAGTAAGACAAATCTGGATTCAAAAACTGAGTCCCCTAAAGCTGTAGAAATATAGTTACACATATGCAGATATGTCTGTTTTAAAATAGACACAATAGATTTCTTCATCAACTATGGAGGAAGACACTAAAGAGTGATTATTAAATAGGAGGGCTCTTTTAGCCATGGTTGGCAGCCAATCCAGTAAGACAACTCTTGATTCAAATACTGAGTCCCCTAAAGCTGTAGAAATATAGTTACACATATGCAGATATGTCTGTTTTAAAATAGACACAATAGATTTCTTCATCAACTATGGAAGAAGACACTAACGAGTGATTATTAAATAGCAGGGCTCTTTTAGCCATGGTTGGCAGCCAATCCAGTAAGACAAATCTGGATTCAAAAACTGAGTCCCCTAAAGCTGTAGAAATATAGTTACACATATGCAGATATGTCTGTTTTAAAATAGACACAGTAGATTTCTTCATCAACTATGGAAGAAGACACTAAATAGTGATTATTAAATAGCAGGGCTCTTTTAGCCATGGTTGGCAGCCAATCCAGTAAGACAAATCTGGATTCAAAAACTGAGTCCCCTAAAGCTGTAGAAATATAGTTACACATATGCAGATATGTCTGTTTTAAAATAGACACAATAGATTTCTTCATCAACTATGGAAGAAGACACTAAAGACTGATTATTAAATAGGAGGGCTCTTTTAGCCATGGTTGGCAGCCAATCCAGTAAGACAAATCTGGATTCAAAAACTGAGTCCCCTAAAGCTGTAGAAATATAGTTACACATATGCAGATATGTCTGTTTTAAAATAGACACAATAGATTTCTTCATCAACTATGGAAGAAGACACTAAAGAGTGATTATTAAATAGGAGGGCTCTTTTAGCCATGGTTGGCAGCCAATCCAGTAAGACAAATCTGGATTCAAAAACTGAGTCCCCTAAAGCTGTAGAAATATAGTTACACATATGCAGATATGTCTGTTTTAAAATAGACACAATAGATTTCTTCATCAACTATGGAAGAAGACACTAAAGAGTGATTATTAAATAGGAGGGCTCTTTTAGCCATGGTTGGCAGCCAATCCAGTAAGACAAATCTGGATTCAAATACTGAGTCCCCTAAAGCTGTAGAAATATAGTTACACATATGCAGATATGTCTGTTTTAAAATAGACACAGTAGATTTCTTCATCACCTATGGAAGAAGACACTAAAGAGTGATTATTAAATAGCAGGGCTCTTTTAGCCATGGTTGGCAGCCAATCCAGTAAGACAAATCTGGATTCAAAAACTGAGTCCCCTAAAGCTGTAGAAATATAGTTACACATATGCAGATATGTCTGTTTTAAAATAGACACAGTAGATTTCTTCATCAACTATGGAAGAAGACACTAAAGAGTGATTATTAAATAGCAGGGCTCTTTTAGCCATGGTTGGCAGCCAATCCAGTAAGACAAATCTGGATTCAAAAACTGAGTCCCCTAAAGTTGTAGAAATATAGTTACACATATGCAGATATGTCTGTTTTAAAATAGACACAATAGATTTCTTCATCATCTATGGAAGAAGACACTAAAGAGTGATTATTAAATAGGAGGGCTCTTTTAGCCATGGTTGGCAGCCAATCCAGTAAGACAAATCTGGATTCAAAAACTGAGTCCCCTAAAGCTGTAGAAATATAGTTACACATATGCAGATATGTCTGTTTTAAAATAGACACAATAGATTTCTTCATCAACTATGGAAGAAGACACTAAAGAGTGATTATTAAATAGGAGGGCTCTTTTAGCCATGGTTGGCAGCCAATCCAGTAAGACAAATCTGGATTCAAATACTGAGTCCCCTAAAGCTGTAGAAATATAGTTACACATATGCAGATATGTCTGTTTTAAAATAGACACAGTAGATTTCTTCATCAACTATGGAAGAAGACACTAAAGAGTGATTATTAAATAGCAGGGCTCTTTTAGCCATGGTTGGCAGCCAATCCAGTAAGACAAATCTGGATTCAAAAACTGAGTCCCCTAAAGCTGTAGAAATATAGTTACACATATGCAGATATGTCTGTTTTAAAATAGACACAATAGATTTCTTCATCAACTATGGAAGAAGACACTAAAGAGTGATTATTAAATAGGAGGGCTCTTTTAGCCATGGTTGGCAGCCAATCCAGTAAGACAAATCTGGATTCAAAAACTGAGTCCCCTAAAGCTGTAGAAATATAGTTACACATATGCAGATATGTCTGTTTTAAAATAGACACAGTAGATTTCTTCATCAACTATGGAAGAAGACACTAAAGAGTGATTATTAAATAGCAGGGCTCTTTTAGCCATGGTTGGCAGCCAATCCAGTAAGACAAATCTGGATTCAAAAACTGAGTCCCCTAAAGCTGTAGAAATATAGTTACACATATGCAGATATGTCTGTTTTAAAATAGACACAGTAGATTTCTTCATCAACTATGGAAGAAGACACTAAAGAGTGATTATAAAATAGGAGGGCTCTTTTAGCCATGGTTGGCAGCCAATCCAGTAAGACAAATCTGGATTCAAAAACTGAGTCCCCTAAAGCTGTAGAAATATAGTTACACATATGCAGATATGTCTGTTTTAAAATAGACACAATAGATTTCTTCATCAACTTTGGAGGAAGACACTAAAGAGTGATTATTAAATAGCAGGGCTCTTTTAGCCATGGTTGGCAGCCAATCCAGTAAGACAAATCTGGATTCAAAAACTGAGTCCCCTAAAGCTGTAGAAATATAGTTACACATATGCAGATATGTCTGTTTTAAAATAGACACAATAGATTTCTTCATCAACTTTGGAGGAAGACACTAAAGAGTGATTATTAAATAGCAGGGCTCTTTTAGCCATGGTTGGCAGCCAATCCAGTAAGACAAATCTGGATTCAAAAACTGAGTCCCCTAAAGCTGTAGAAATATAGTTACACATATGCAGATATGTCTGTTTTAAAATAGACACAATAGATTTCTTCATCAACTATGGAGGAAGACACTAAAGAGTGATTATTAAATAGGAGGGCTCTTTTAGCCATGGTTGGCAGCCAATCCAGTAAGACAACTCTTGATTCAAATACTGAGTCCCCTAAAGCTGTAGAAATATAGTTACACATATGCAGATATGTCTGTTTTAAAATAGACACAATAGATTTCTTCATCAACTATGGAAGAAGACACTAAAGAGTGATTATTAAATAGGAGGGCTCTTTTAGCCATGGTTGGCAGCCAATCCAGTAAGACAACTCTTGATTCAAAAACTGAGTCCCCTAAAGCTGTAGAAATATAGTTACACATATGCAGATATGTCTGTTTTAAAATAGACACAATAGATTTCTTCATCAACTATGGAGGAAGAGACTAAAGAGTGATTATTAAATAGGAGGGCTCTTTTAGCCATGGTTTGCAGCCAATCCAGTAAGACAAATCTGGATTAAAAAACTGAGTCCCCTAAAGCTGTAGAAATATAGTTACACATATGCAGATATGTCTGTTTTAAAATAGACACAATAGATTTCTTCATCAACTATGGAGGAAGAGACTAAAGTGTGATTATTAAATGGGAGGGCTCTTTTAGCCATGGTTGGCAGCCAATCCAGTAAGACAAATCTGGATTCAAAAACTGAGTCCCCTAAAGCTGTAGAAATATAGTTACACATATGCAGATATGTCTGTTTTAAAATAGACACAATAGATTTCTTCATCAACTATGGAAGAAGACACTAAAGAGTGATTATTAAATAGGAGGGCTCTTTTAGCCATGGTTGGCAGCCAATCCAGTAAGACAACTCTTGATTCAAATACTGAGTCCCCTAAAGCTGTAGAAATATAGTTACACATATGCAGATATGTCTGTTTTAAAATAGACACAATAGATTTCTTCATCAACTTTGGAGGAAGACACTAAAGAGTGATTATTAAATAGCAGGGCTCTTTTAGCCATGGTTGGCAGCCAATCCAGTAAGACAAATCTGGATTCAAAAACTGAGTCCCCTAAAGCTGTAGAAATATAGTTACACATATGCAGATATGTCTGTTTTAAAATAGACACAATAGATTTCTTCATCAACTTTGGAGGAAGACACTAAAGAGTGATTATTAAATAGCAGGGCTCTTTTAGCCATGGTTGGCAGCCAATCCAATAAGACAAATCTGGATTCAAAAACTGAGTCCCCTAAAGCTGTAGAAATATAGTTACACATATGCAGATATGTCTGTTTTAAAATAGACACAATAGATTTCTTCATCAACTATGGAGGAAGACACTACAGAGTGATTATTAAATAGGAGGGCTCTTTTAGCCATGGTTGGCAGCCAATCCAGTAAGACAACTCTTGATTCAAATACTGAGTCCCCTAAAGCTGTAGAAATATAGTTACACATATGCAGATATGTCTGTTTTAAAATAGACACAATAGATTTCTTCATCAACTATGGAAGAAGACACTAAAGAGTGATTATTAAATAGGAGGGCTCTTTTAGCCATGGTTGGCAGCCAATCCAGTAAGACAACTCTTGATTCAAATACTGAGTCCCCTAAAGCTGTAGAAATATAGTTACACATATGCAGATATGTCTGTTTTAAAATAGACACAATAGATTTCTTCATCAACTATGGAGGAAGACACTAAAGAGTGATTATTAAATAGGAGGGCTCTTTTAGCCATGGTTGGCAGCCAATCCAGTAAGACAACTCTGGATTCAAAAACTGAGACCCCTAAAGCTGTAGAAATATAGTTACATATATGCAGATATGTCTGTTTTAAAATAGACACAATAGATTTCTTCATCAACTATGGAGGAAGACACTAAAGAGTGATTATTAAATAGGAGGGCTCTTTTAGCCATGGTTGGCAGCCAATCCAGTAAGACAACTCTTGATTCCAAAACTGAGTCCCCTAAAGCTGTAGAAATATAGTTACACATATGCAGATATGTCTGTTTTAAAATAGACACAATAGATTTCTTCATCAACTATGGAGGAAGACACTAAAGAGTGATTATTAAATAGGAGGGCTCTTTTAGCCATGGTTGGCAGCCAATCCAGTAAGACAACTCTGGATTCAAAAACTGAGACCCCTAAAGCTGTAGAAATATAGTTACATATATGCAGATATGTCTGTTTTAAAATAGATACAATAGATTTCTTCATCAACTATGGAGGAAGACACTAAAGAGTGATTATTAAATAGGAGGGCTCTTTTAGCCATGGTTGGCAGCCAATCCAGTAAGACAACTCTTGATTCAAAAACTGAGTCCCCTAAAGCTGTAGAAATATAGTTACACATATGCAGATATGTCTGTTTTAAAATAGACACAATAGATTTCTTCATCAACTATGGAGGAAGACACTAAAGAGTGATTATTAAATAGGAGGGCTCTTTTAGCCATGGTTGGCAGCCAATCCAGTAAGACAACTCTGTATTCAAAAACTGAGAACCCTAAAGCTGTAGAAATATAGTTACACATATGCAGATATGTCTGTTTTAAAATAGACACAATAGATTTCTTCATCAACTATGGAGGAAGACACTAAAGAGTGATTATTAAATAGGAGGGCTCTTTTAGCCATGGTTGGCAGCCAATCCAGTAAGACAACTCTTGATTCAAAAACTGAGTCCCCTAAAGCTGTAGAAATATAGTTACACATATGCAGATATGTCTGTTTTAAAATAGACACAATAGATTTCTTCATCAACTATGGAGGAAGACACTAAAGAGTGATTATTAAATAGGAGGGCTCTTTTAGCCATGGTTGGCAGCCAATCCAGTAAGACAACTCTGGATTCAAAAACTGAGACCCCTAAAGCTGTAGAAATATAGTTACACATATGCAGATATGTCTGTTTTAAAATAGACACAATAGATTTCTTCATCAACTATGGAGGAAGACACTAAAGAGTGATTATTAAATAGGAGGGCTCTTTTAGCCATGGTTGGCAGCCAATCCAGTAAGACAACTCTTGATTCAAAAACTGAGTCCCCTAAAGCTGTAGAAATATAGTTACACATATGCAGATATGTCTGTTTTAAAATAGACACAATAGATTTCTTCATCAACTATGGAGGAAGACACTAAAGAGTGATTATTAAATAGGAGGGCTCTTTTAGCCATGGTTGGCAGCCAATCCAGTAAGACAACTCTGGATTCAAAAACTGAGACCCCTAAAGCTGTAGAAATATAGTTACATATATGCAGATATGTCTGTTTTAAAATAGACACAATAGATTTCTTCATCAACTATGGAGGAAGACACTAAAGAGTAATTATTAAATAGGAGTGCTCTTTTAGCCATGGTTGGCAGCCAATCCAGTAAGACAACTCTTGATTCAAAAACTGAGTCCCCTAAAGCTGTAGAAATATAGTTACACATATGCAGATATGTCTGTTTTAAAATAGACACAATAGATTTCTTCATCAACTATGGAGGAAGACACTAAAGAGTGATTATTAAATAGGAGGGCTCTTTTAGCCATGGTTGGCAGCCAATCCAGTAAGACAACTCTGGATTCAAAAACTGAGACCCCTAAAGCTGTAGAAATATAGTTACATATATGCAGATATGTCTGTTTTAAAATAGACACAATAGATTTCTTCATCAACTATGGAGGAAGACACTAAAGAGTGATTATTAAATAGGAGGGCTCTTTTAGCCATGGTTGGCAGCCAATCCAGTAAGACAAATCTGGATTCAAAAACTGAGTCCCCTAAAGCTGTAGAAATATAGTTACACATATGCAGATATGTCTGTTTTAAAATAGACACAATAGATTTCTTCATCAACTATGGAAGAAGACACTAAAGAGTGATTATTAAATAGGAGGGCTCTTTTAGCCATGGTTGGCAGCCAATCCAGTAAGACAACTCTTGATTCAAATACTGAGTCCCCTAAAGCTGTAGAAATATAGTTACACATATGCAGATATGTCTGTTTTAAAATAGACACAATAGATTTCTTCATCAACTATGGAAGAAGACACTAAAGAGTGATTATTAAATAGGAGGGCTCTTTTAGCCATGGTTGGCAGCCAATCCAGTAAGACAACTCTGGATTCAAAAACTGAGTCCCCTAAAGCTGTAGAAATATAGTTACACATATGCAGATATGTCTGTTTTAAAATAGACACAATAGATTTCTTCATCAACTATGGAAGAAGACACTAAAGAGTGATTATTAAATAGGAGGGCTCTTTTAGCCATGGTTGGCAGCCAATCCAGTAAGACAACTCTGGATTCAAAAACTGAGTCCCCTAAAGCTGTAGAAATATAGTTACACATATGCAGATATGTCTGTTTTAAAATAGACACAATAGATTTCTTCATCAACTATGGAAGAAGACACTAAAGAGTGATTATTAAATAGGAGGGCTCTTTTAGCCATGGTTGGAAGCCAATCCAGTAAGACAACTCTGGATTCAAAAACTGAGTCCCCTAAAGCTGTAGAAATATAGTTACACATATGCAGATATGTCTGTTTTAAAATAGACACAATAGATTTCTTCATCAACTATGGAGGAAGACACTAAAGAGTGATTATTAAATAGCAGGGCTCTTTTAGCCATGGTTGGCAGCCAATCCAGTAAGACAAATCTGGATTCAAAAACTGAGTCCCCTAAAGCTGTAGAAATATAGTTACACATATGCAGATATGTCTGTTTTAAAATAGACACAATAGATTTCTTCATCAACTATGGAAGAAGACACTAAAGAGTGATTATTAAATAGGAGGGCTCTTTTAGCCATGGTTGGCAGCCAATCCAGTAAGACAACTCTGGATTCAAAAACTGAGTCCCCTAAAGCTGTAGAAATATAGTTACACATATGCAGATATGTCTGTTTTAAAATAGACACAATAGATTTCTTCATCAACTATGGAAGAAGACACTAAAGAGTGATTATTAAATAGGAGGGCTCTTTTAGCCATGGTTGGCAGCCAATCCAGTAAGACAACTCTGGATTCAAAAACTGACTCCCCTAAAGCTGTAGAAATATAGTTACACATATGCAGATATGTCTGTTTTAAAATAGACACAATAGATTTCTTCATCAACTATGGAGGAAGACACTAAAGAGTGATTATTAAATAGGAGGGCTCTTTTAGCCATGGTTGGCAGCCAATCCAGTAAGACAACTCTGGATTCAAAAACTGAGTCCCCTAAAGCTGTAGAAATATAGTTACACATATGCAGATATGTCTGTTTTAAAATAGACACAATAGATTTCTTCATCAACTATGGAAGAAGACACTAAAGAGTGATTATAAAATAGGAGGGCTCTTTTAGCCATGGTTGGCAGCCAATCCAGTAAGACAACTCTTGATTCAAATACTGAGTACCCTAAAGCTGTAGAAATATAGTTACACATATGCAGATATGTCTGTTTTAAAATAGACACAATAGATTTCTTCATCAACTATGGAAGAAGACACTAAAGAGTGATTATTAAATAGGAGGGCTCTTTTAGCCATGGTTGGCAGCCAATCCAGTAAGACAACTCTTGATTCAAATACTGAGTCCCCTAAAGCTGTAGAAATATAGTTACACATATGCAGATATGTCTGTTTTAAAATAGACACAATAGATTTCTTCATCAACTATGGAGGAAGACACTAAAGAGTGATTATTAAATAGGAGGGCTCTTTTAGCCATGGTTGGCAGCCAATCCAGTAAGACAACTCTGGATTCAAAAACTGAGTCCCCTAAAGCTGTAGAAATATAGTTACACATATGCAGATATGTCTGTTTTAAAATAGACACAATAGATTTCTTCATCAACTATGGAAGAAGACACTAAAGAGTGATTATTAAATAGGAGGGCTCTTTTAGCCATGGTTGGCAGCCAATCCAGTAAGACAACTCTTGATTCAAATACTGAGTACCCTAAAGCTGTAGAAATATAGTTACACATATGCAGATATGTCTGTTTTAAAATAGACACAATAGATTTCTTCATCAACTATGGAAGAAGACACTAAAGAGTGATTATTAAATAGGAGGGCTCTTTTAGCCATGGTTGGCAGCCAATCCAGTAAGACAACTCTTGATTCAAATACTGAGTACCCTAAAGCTGTAGAAATATAGTTACACATATGCAGATATGTCTGTTTTAAAATAGACACAATAGATTTCTTCATCAACTATGGAGGAAGACACTAAAGAGTGATTATTAAATAGGAGGGCTCTTTTAGCCATGGTTGGCAGCCAATCCAGTAAGACAAATCTGGATTCAAAAACTGAGTCCCCTAAAGCTGTAGAAATATAGTTACACATATGCAGATATGTCTGTTTTAAAATAGACACAATAGATTTCTTCATCAACTATGGAAGAAGACACTAAAGAGTGATTATTAAATAGGAGGGCTCTTTTAGCCATGGTTGGCAGCCAATCCAGTAAGACAACTCTTGATTCAAATACTGAGTACCCTAAAGCTGTAGAAATATAGTTACACATATGCAGATATGTCTGTTTTAAAATAGACACAATAGATTTCTTCATCAACTATGGAGGAAGACACTAAAGAGTGATTATTAAATAGGAGGGCTCTTTTAGCCATGGTTGGCAGCCAATCCAGTAAGACAAATCTGGATTCAAAAACTGAGTCCCCTAAAGCTGTAGAAATATAGTTACACATATGCAGATATGTCTGTTTTAAAATAGACACAATAGATTTCTTCATCAACTATGGAAGAAGACACTAAAGAGTGATTATTAAATAGGAGGGCTCTTTTAGCCATGGTTGGCAGCCAATCCAGTAAGACAACTCTTGATTCAAATACTGAGTACCCTAAAGCTGTAGAAATATAGTTACACATATGCAGATATGTCTGTTTTAAAATAGACACAATAGATTTCTTCATCAACTATGGAAGAAGACACTAAAGAGTGATTATTAAATAGGAGGGCTCTTTTAGCCATGTTTGGCAGCCAATCCAGTAAGACAAATCTGGATTCAAAAACTGAGTCCCCTAAAGCTGTAGAAATATAGTTACACATATGCAGATATGTCTGTTTTAAAATAGACACTATAGATTTCTTCATCAACTATGGAGGAAGACACTAAAGAGTGATTATTAAATAGGAGGGCTCTTTTAGCCATGGTTGGCAGCCAATCCAGTAAGACAAATCTGGATTCAAAAACTGACTCCCCTAAAGCTGTAGAAATATAGTTACACATATGCAGATATGTCTGTTTTAAAATAGACACAGTAGATTTCTTCATCAACTATGGGAGATGACACTAAAGAGTGATTATTAAATAGCAGGGCTCTTTTAGCCATGGTTGGCAGCCAATCCAGTAAGACAACTCTTGATTCAAAAACTGAGTCCCCTAAAGCTGTAGAAATATAGTTACACATATGCAGATATGTCTGTTTTAAAATAGACACAATAGATTTCTTCATCAACTATGGAGGAAGAGACTAAAGAGTGATTATTAAATAGGAGGGCTCTTTTAGCCATGGTTGGCAGCCAATCCAGTAAGACAAATCTGGATTCAAAAACTGAGTCCCCTAAAGCTGTAGAAATATAGTTACACATATGCAGATATGTCTGTTTTAAAATAGACACAGTAGATTTCTTCATCAACTATGGAAGAAGACACTAAAGAGTGATTATTAAATAGGAGGGCTCTTTTAGCCATGGTTGGCAGCCAATCCAGTAAGACAAATCTGGATTCAAAAACTGAGTCCCCTAAAGCTGTAGAAATATAGTTACACATATGCAGATATGTCTGTTTTAAAATAGACACAATAGATTTCTTCATCAACTATGGAGGAAGACACTAAAGAGTGATTATTAAATAGGAGGGCTCTTTTAGCCATGGTTGGCAGCCAATCCAGTAAGACAAATCTGGATTCAAAAACTGAGTCCCCTAAAGCTGTAGAAATATAGTTACACATATGCAGATATGTCTGTTTTAAAATAGACACAGTAGATTTCTTCATCAACTATGGAAGAAGACACTAAAGAGTGATTATTAAATAGCAGGGCTCTTTTAGCCATGGTTGGCAGCCAATCCAGTAAGACAAATCTGGATTCAAAAACTGAGTCCCCTAAAGCTGTAGAAATATAGTTACACATATGCAGATATGTCTGTTTTAAAATAGACACAATAGATTTCTTCATCAACTATGGAAGAAGACACTAAAGAGTGATTATTAAATAGGAGGGCTCTTTTAGCCATGGTTGGCAGCCAATCCAGTAAGACAAATCTGGATTCAAAAACTGAGTCCCCTAAAGCTGTAGAAATATAGTTACACATATGCAGATATGTCTGTTTTAAAATAGACACAATAGATTTCTTCATCAACTATGGAGGAAAAGACTAAAGAGTGATTATTAAATAGGAGGGCTCTTTTAGCCATGGTTGGCAGCCAATCCAGTAAGACAAATCTGGATTCAAAAACTGAGTCCCCTAAAGCTGTAGAAATATAGTTACACATATGCAGATATGTCTGTTTTAAAATAGACACAGTAGATTTCTTCATCAACTATGGAAGAAGACACTAAAGAGTGATTATTAAATAGCAGGGCTCTTTTAGCCATGGTTGGCAGTCAATCCAGTAAGACAAATCTGGATTCAAAAACTGAGTCCCCTAAAGCTGTAGAAATATAGTTACACATATGCAGATATGTCTGTTTTAAAATAGACACAATAGATTTCTTCATCAACTATGGAAGAAGACACTAAAGAGTGATTATTAAATAGGAGGGCTCTTTTAGCCATGGTTGGCAGCCAATCCAGTAAGACAAATCTGGATTCAAAAACTGAGTCCCCTAAAGCTGTAGAAATATAGTTACGCATGTGCAGATATGTCTGTTTTAAAATAGACACAGTAGATTTCTTCATCAACTATGGAAGAAGACACTAAAGAGTGATTATTAAATAGCAGGGCTCTTTTAGCCATGGTTGGCAGCCAATCCAGTAAGACAAATCTGGATTCAAAAACTGAGTCCCCTAAAGCTGTAGAAATATAGTTACACATATGCAGATATGTCTGTTTTAAAATAGACACAATAGATTTCTTCATCAACTATGGAAGAAGACACTAAAGAGTGATTATTAAATAGGAGGGCTCTTTTAGCCATGGTTGGCAGCCAATCCAGTAAGACAAATCTGGATTCAAAAACTGAGTCCCCTAAAGCTGTAGAAATATAGTTACACATATGCAGATATGTCTGTTTTAAAATAGACACAATAGATTTCTTCATCAACTATGGAGGAAGACACTAAAGAGTGATTATTAAATAGGAGGGCTCTTTTAGCCATGGTTGGCAGCCAATCCAGTAAGACAAATCTGGATTCAAAAACTGACTCCCCTAAAGCTGTAGAAATATAGTTACATATATGCAGATATGTCTGTTTTAAAATAGACACAATAGATTTCTTCATCAACTATGGAAGAAGACACTAAAGAGTGATTATTAAATAGCAGGGCTCTTTTAGCCATGGTTGGCAGCCAATCCAGTAAGACAAATCTGGATTCAAAAACTGAGTCCCCTAAAGCTGTAGAAATATAGTTACACATATGCAGATATGTCTGTTTTAAAATAGACACAATAGATTTCTTCATCAACTATGGAGGAAGACACTAAAGAGTGATTATTAAATAGGAGGGCTCTTTTAGCCATGGTTGGCAGCCAATCCAGTAAGACAAATCTGGATTCAAAAACTGAGTCCCCTAAAGCTGTAGAAATATAGTTACACATATGCAGATATGTCTGTTTTAAAATAGACACAGTAGATTTCTTCATCAACTATGGAAGAAGACACTAATGAGTGATTATTAAATAGGAGGGCTCTTTTAGCCATGGTTGGCAGCCAATCCAGTAAGACAAATCTGGATTCAAAAACTGAGTCCCCTAAAGCTGTAGAAATATAGTTACACATATGCAGATATGTCTGTTTTAAAATAGACACAGTAGATTTCTTCATCAACTATGGAAGAAGACACTAAAGAGTGATTATTAAATAGGAGGGCTCTTTTAGCCATGGTTGGCAGCCAATCCAGTAAGACAAATCTGGATTCAAAAACTGAGTCCCCTAAAGCTGTAGAAATATAGTTACACATATGCAGATATGTCTGTTTTAAAATAGACACAGTAGATTTCTTCATCAACTATGGAAGAAGACACTAAAGAGTGATTATTAAATAGGAGGGCTCTTTTAGCCATGGTTGGCAGCCAATCCAGTAAGACAAATCTGGATTCAAAAACTGAGTCCCCTAAAGCTGTAGAAATATAGTTACACATATGCAGATATGTCTGTTTTAAAATAGACACAGTAGATTTCTTCATCAACTATGGAAGAAGACACTAAAGAGTGATTATTAAATAGCAGGGCTCTTTTAGCCATGGTTGGCAGCCAATCCAGTAAGACAAATCTGGATTCAAAAACTGAGTCCCCTAAAGCTGTAGAAATATAGTTACACATATGCAGATATGTCTGTTTTAAAATAGACACAGTAGATTTCTTCATCAACTATGGAAGAAGACACTAAAGAGTGATTATTAAATAGGAGGGCTCTTTTAGCCATGGTTGGCAGCCAATCCAGTAAGACAAATCTGGATTCAAAAACTGAGTCCCCTATAGCTGTAGAAATATAGTTACACATATGCAGATATGTCTGTTTTAAAATAGACACAGTAGATTTCTTCATCAACTATGGAAGAAGACACTAAAGAGTGATTATTAAATAGCAGGGCTCTTTTAGCCATGGTTGGCAGCCAATCCAGTAAGACAAATCTGGATTCAAAAACTGAGTCCCCTAAAGCTGTAGAAATATAGTTACACATATGCAGATATGTCTGTTTTAAAATAGACACAGTAGATTTCTTCATCAACTATGGAAGAAGACACTAAAGAGTGATTATTAAATAGCAGGGCTCTTTTAGCCATGGTTGGCAGCCAATCCAGTAAGACAAATCTGGATTCAAAAACTGAGTCCCCTAAAGCTGTAGAAATATAGTTACACATATGCAGATATGTCTGTTTTAAAATAGACACAATAGATTTCTTCATCAACTATGGAAGAAGACACTAAAGAGTGATTATTAAATAGGAGGGCTCTTTTAGCCATGGTTGGCAGCCAATCCAGTAAGACAAATCTGGATTCAAAAACTGAGTCCCCTAAAGCTGTAGAAATATAGTTACACATATGCAGATATGTCTGTTTTAAAATAGACACAATAGATTTCTTCATCAACTATGGAAGAAGACACTAAAGAGTGATTATTAAATAGGAGGGCTCTTTTAGCCATGGTTGGCAGCCAATCCAGTAAGACAAATCTGGATTCAAAAACTGAGTCCCCTAAAGCTGTAGAAATATAGTTACACATATGCAGATATGTCTGTTTTAAAATAGACACAATAGATTTCTTCATCAACTATGGAGGAAGACACTAAAGAGTGATTATTAAATAGGAGGGCTCTTTTAGCCATGGTTGGCAGCCAATCCAGTAAGACAAATCTGGATTCAAAAACTGAGTCCCCTAAAGCTGTAGAAATATAGTTACACATATGCAGATATGTCTGTTTTAAAATAGACACAGTAGATTTCTTCATCAACTATGGAAGAAGACACTAATGAGTGATTATTAAATAGGAGGGCTCTTTTAGCCATGGTTGGCAGCCAATCCAGTAAGACAAATCTGGATTCAAAAACTGAGTCCCCTAAAGCTGTAGAAATATAGTTACACATATGCAGATATGTCTGTTTTAAAATAGACACAGTAGATTTCTTCATCAACTATGGAAGAAGACACTAAAGAGTGATTATTAAATAGGAGGGCTCTTTTAGCCATGGTTGGCAGCCAATCCAGTAAGACAAATCTGGATTCAAAAACTGAGTCCCCTAAAGCTGTAGAAATATAGTTACACATATGCAGATATGTCTGTTTTAAAATAGACACAGTAGATTTCTTCATCAACTATGGAAGAAGACACTAAAGAGTGATTATTAAATAGGAGGGCTCTTTTAGCCATGGTTGGCAGCCAATCCAGTAAGACAAATCTGGATTCAAAAACTGAGTCCCCTAAAGCTGTAGAAATATAGTTACACATATGCAGATATGTCTGTTTTAAAATAGACACAGTAGATTTCTTCATCAACTATGGAAGAAGACACTAAAGAGTGATTATTAAATAGCAGGGCTCTTTTAGCCATGGTTGGCAGCCAATCCAGTAAGACAAATCTGGATTCAAAAACTGAGTCCCCTAAAGCTGTAGAAATATAGTTACACATATGCAGATATGTCTGTTTTAAAATAGACACAGTAGATTTCTTCATCAACTATGGAAGAAGACACTAAAGAGTGATTATTAAATAGGAGGGCTCTTTTAGCCATGGTTGGCAGCCAATCCAGTAAGACAAATCTGGATTCAAAAACTGAGTCCCCTATAGCTGTAGAAATATAGTTACACATATGCAGATATGTCTGTTTTAAAATAGACACAGTAGATTTCTTCATCAACTATGGAAGAAGACACTAAAGAGTGATTATTAAATAGCAGGGCTCTTTTAGCCATGGTTGGCAGCCAATCCAGTAAGACAAATCTGGATTCAAAAACTGAGTCCCCTAAAGCTGTAGAAATATAGTTACACATATGCAGATATGTCTGTTTTAAAATAGACACAGTAGATTTCTTCATCAACTATGGAAGAAGACACTAAAGAGTGATTATTAAATAGCAGGGCTCTTTTAGCCATGGTTGGCAGCCAATCCAGTAAGACAAATCTGGATTCAAAAACTGAGTCCCCTAAAGCTGTAGAAATATAGTTACACATATGCAGATATGTCTGTTTTAAAATAGACACAATAGATTTCTTCATCAACTATGGAAGAAGACACTAAAGAGTGATTATTAAATAGGAGGGCTCTTTTAGCCATGGTTGGCAGCCAATCCAGTAAGACAAATCTGGATTCAAAAACTGAGTCCCCTAAAGCTGTAGAAATATAGTTACACATATGCAGATATGTCTGTTTTAAAATAGACACAATAGATTTCTTCATCAACTATGGAAGAAGACACTAAAGAGTGATTATTAAATAGGAGGGCTCTTTTAGCCATGGTTGGCAGCCAATCCAGTAAGACAAATCTGGATTCAAAAACTGAGTCCCCTAAAGCTGTAGAAATATAGTTACACATATGCAGATATGTCTGTTTTAAAATAGACACAATAGATTTCTTCATCAACTATGGAAGAAGACACTAAAGAGTGATTATTAAATAGCAGGGCTCTTTTAGCCATGGTTGGCAGCCAATCCAGTAAGACAAATCTGGATTCAAAAACTGAGTCCCCTAAAGTTGTAGAAATATAGTTACACATATGCAGATATGTCTGTTTTAAAATAGACACAGTAGATTTCTTCATCAACTTTGGAAGAAGACACTAAAGAGTGATTATTAAATAGCAGGGCTCTTTTAGCCATGGTTGGCAGCCAATCCAGTAAGACAACTCTTGACTCAAAAACTGAGTCCCCTAAAGCTGTAGAAATATAGTTACACATATGCAGATATGTCTGTTTTAAAATAAACACAATAGATTTCTTCATCAACTATGGAAGAAGACACTAAAGAGTGATTATTAAATAGGAGGGCTCTTTTAGCCATGGTTGGCAGCCAATCCAGTAAGACAAATCTGGATTCAAAAACTGAGTCCCCTAAAGTTGTAGAAATATAGTTACACATATGCAGATATGTCTGTTTTAAAATAGACACAATAGATTTCTTCATCAACTATGGAAGAAGACACTAAAGAGTGATTATTAAATAGGAGGGCTCTTTTAGCCATGGTTGGCAGCCAATCCAGTAAGACAAATCTGGATTCAAAAACTGAGTCCCCTAAAGCTGTAGAAATATAGTTACACATATGCAGATATGTCTGTTTTAAAATAGACACAATAGATTTCTTCATCAACTATGGAAGAAGACACTAAAGAGTGATTATTAAATAGGAGGGCTCTTTTAGCCATGGTTGGCAGCCAATCCAGTAAGACAAATCTGGATTCAAAAACTGAGTCCCCTAAAGCTGTAGAAATATAGTTACACATATGCAGATATGTCTGTTTTAAAATAGACACAATAGATTTCTTCATCAACTATGGAAGAAGACACTAAAGAGTGATTATTAAATAGCAGGGCTCTTTTAGCCATGGTTGGCAGCCAATCCAGTAAGACAAATCTGGATTCAAAAACTGAGTCCCCTAAAGTTGTAGAAATATAGTTACACATATGCAGATATATCTGTTTTAAAATAGACACAGTAGATTTCTTCATCAACTTTGGAAGAAGACACTAAAGAGTGATTATTAAATAGCAGGGCTCTTTTAGCCATGGTTGGCAGCCAATCCAGTAAGACAACTCTTGACTCAAAAACTGAGTCCCCTAAAGCTGTAAAAATATAGTTACACATATGCAGATATGTCTGTTTTAAAATAGACACAATAGATTTCTTCATCAACTATGGAAGAAGACACTAAAGAGTGATTATTAAATAGCAGGGCTCTTTTAGCCATGGTTGGCAGCCAATCCAGTAAGACAACTCTTGACTCAAAAACTGAGTCCCCTAAATCTGTAGAAATATAGTTACACATATGCAGATATGTCTGTTTTAAAATAGACACAATAGATTTCTTCATCAACTATGGAAGAAGACACTAAAGAGTGATTATTAAATAGCAGGGCTCTTTTAGCCATGGTTGGCAGCCAATCCAGTAAGACAAATCTGGATTCAAAAACTGAGTCCCCTAAAGCTGTAGAAATATAGTTACACATATGCAGATATGTCTGTTTTAAAATAGACACAATAGATTTCTTCATCAACTTTGGAAGAAGACACTAAAGAGTGATTATTAAATAGCAGGGCTCTTTTAGCCATGGTTGGCAGCCAATCCAGTAAGACAAATCTGGATTCAAAAACTGAGT
Source organism: Acanthosepion esculentum (assembly GCA_964036315.1). Taxonomy (NCBI): domain Eukaryota; kingdom Metazoa; phylum Mollusca; class Cephalopoda; order Sepiida; family Sepiidae; genus Acanthosepion; species Acanthosepion esculentum. Next base: position 9,242,366 of record OZ038482.1, on the reverse strand, counting down.
CCCCTAAAGTTGTAGAAATATAGTTACACATATGCAGATATGTCTGTTTTAAAATAGACACAGTAGATTTCTTCATCAACTTTGGAAGAAGACACTAAAGAGTGATTATTAAATAGCAGGGCTCTTTTAGCCATGGTTGGCAGCCAATCCAGTAAGACAACTCTTGACTCAAAAACTGAGTCCCCTAAAGCTGTAGAAATATAGTTACACATATGCAGATATGTCTGTTTTAAAATAGACACAATAGATTTCTTCATCAACTATGGAAGAAGACACTAAAGAGTGATTATTAAATAGGAGGGCTCTTTTAGCCATGGTTGGCAGCCAATCCAGTAAGACAAATCTGGATTCAAAAACTGAGTCCCCTAAAGCTGTAGAAATATAGTTACACATATGCAGATATGTCTGTTTTAAAATAGACACAGTAGATTTCTTCATCAACTATGGAAGAAGACACTAAAGAGTGATTATTAAATAGGAGGGCTCTTTTAGCCATGGTTGGCAGCCAATCCAGTAAGACAACTCTTGACTCAAAAACTGAGTCCCCTAAAGCTGTAGAAATATAGTTACACATATGCAGATATGTCTGTTTTAAAATAGACACAATAGATTTCTTCATCAACTTTGGAAGAAGACACTAAAGAGTGATTATTAAATAGCAGGGCTCTTTTAGCCATGGTTGGCAGCCAATCCAGTAAGACAAATCTGGATTCAAAAACTGAGTCCCCTAAAGCTGTAGAAATATAGTTACACATATGCAGATATGTCTGTTTTAAAATAGACACAGTAGATTTCTTCATCAACTATGGAAGAAGACACTAAAGAGTGATTATTAAATAGGAGGGCTCTTTTAGCCATGGTTGGCAGCCAATCCAGTAAGACAAATCTGGATTCAAAAACTGAGTCCCCTAAAGCTGTAGAAATATAGTTACACATATGCAGATATGTCTGTTTTAAAATAGACACAATAGATTTCTTCATCAACTATGGAAGAAGACACTAAAGAGTGATTATTAAATAGCAGGGCTCTTTTAGCCATGGTTGGCAGCCAATCCAGTAAGACAACTCTTGACTCAAAAACTGAGTCCCCTAAAGCTGTAGAAATATAGTTACACATATGCAGATATGTCTGTTTTAAAATAGACACAGTAGATTTCTTTATCAACTATGGAGGAAGACACTAAAGAGTAATTATTAAATAGGAGGGCTCTTTTAGCCATGGTTGGCAGCCACTCCAGTAAGACAACTCTTGATTCAAAAACTGAGTCCCCTAAAGCTGTAGAAATATAGTTACACATATGCAGATATGTCTGTTTTAAAATAGACACAATAGATTTCTTCATCAACTATGGAAGAAGACACTAAAGAGTGATTATTAAATAGCAGGGCTCTTTTAGCCATGGTTGGCAGCCAATCCAGTAAGACAACTCTTGACTCAAAAACTGAGTCCCCTAAAGCTGTAGAAATATAGTTACACATATGCAGATATGTCTGTTTTAAAATAGACACAATAGATTTCTTCATCAACTATGGAAGAAGACACTAAAGAGTGATTATTAAATAGCAGGGCTCTTTTAGCCATGGTTGGCAGCCAATCCAGTAAGACAACTCTTGACTCAAAAACTGAGTCCCCTAAAGCTGTAGAAATATAGTTACACATATGCAGATATGTCTGTTTTAAAATAGACACAATAGATTTCTTCATCAACTATGGAAGAAGACACTAAAGAGTGATTATTAAATAGCAGGGCTCTTTTAGCCATGGTTGGCAGCCAATCCAGTAAGACAACTCTTGACTCAAAAACTGAGTCCCCTAAAGCTGTAGAAATATAGTTACACATATGCAGATATGTCTGTTTTAAAATAGACACAATAGATTTCTTCATCAACTATGGAAGAAGACACTAAAGAGTGATTATTAAATAGCAGGGCTCTTTTAGCCATGGTTGGCAGCCAATCCAGTAAGACAACTCTGGATTCAAAAACTGAGTCCCCTAAAGCTGTAGAAATATAGTTACACATATGCAGATATGTCTGTTTTAAAATAGACACAATAGATTTCTTCATCAACTATGGAGGAAGACACTAAAGAGTAATTATTAAATAGGAGGGCTCTTTTAGCCATGGTTGGCAGCCAATCCAGTAAGACAACTCTTGATTCAAAAACTGAGTCCCCTAAAGCTGTAGAAATATAGTTACACATATGCAGATATGTCTGTTTTAAAATAGACACAATAGATTTCTTCATCAACTATGGAGGAAGACAATAAAGAGCTATTATTCTGAATGCTGTTGTTCCCACCGAAGGGGATAAGTTTCCTCCAGACAATTGCAGAACAATTTGATCTGCTTCATTATAGTTTTGATTTCTGTTTCCAGTTCATCTGCAATTAATTAATCCAGTCTATTTGTTGTTTTTCCTTTGTTTGTTTTTTGCTTTTTTGATCAGCCCTAACTTAGTTCACATATTATTTAGGTGTGTCACTCAGTTTGATCTGTCATTGAAACACCTGACGACTGACAGAAGTTCAACTTATTTTACTGTGGTGTACCTTCACTTCATACCAATTCTACAATCTTTTGGTCTTACGTTTACTTACATATACACCAGTAACTTTGTATTCACCAGTAACTTTTCTCTTGATTAGAAACCCTATATATCCAGAATTAATAAGTAAAAGTTTTGTCACTTATCTGATTGATTGATGTTACCTTCAGCATCCTGTAGAGGTCGGTTAGTTGGTGTGACCTCTCGAATTTATATTTAACGCAAAATACCACAAAATATGAAACAATAAGAATGAACACAAAACGGTTTTATAACAAACAGAGAATATTTGTATCTGTAATGATGTATATGCCTAGGGAGTTACTTCCCTTTGACTTGAATTAAAGTACGAATTTTTAATTTTTTATCTGAGCTCATAAAAGCTTGAATGAACTTGCCGCTTAAAATGTTCACTGTGAGAGAGTTGAAAGAATTCTGTAAAGCTGAGAATATGTTGAGTAAACTTTTAGTTTAGAAGAGTTGAAAGAGTAAATGTTCCGTAATGTTTGTAATTAAGTTTCCATTGCTTGTAATGTTATGTAATTAAGTTTCGTTGCTTGTAGTTGAATATTCGTAATATGTCAGTTTGTAATGAAGTTTGAAAAGTTTCGTACGTACGTGTATGTGTGCGTGTGTGAATATGTTTTCATAGCGTTCGCCCACAAGGGGTTGAGACGCAATTTCTTTTACAGCTACATTTTGGTAATCACCAGGAGGAAGAACGAGCTCGTGTCTGGTATTTATAATCACGTGATCGGCTCCTGAGAAAAAGCGGGAAATTTTGACTTGGTCATGTGCTGGAAAAAGACTTGTACGCAGGTAGATTGCAACGCCCACTTGTGTGTTTATTGACCAATCAGAAGTTGAGGCTTTCTGAATATATGTATGAAGCTGGATAAGCTCTTTGATCCACTTTTTGCACAGATTTGCACAAAAATCGACATTGATAAAAAAAAAAAAGTGGTAGCGGGATGCTAAAATCCCAACTCCAGAATTTTGTAGACAGACCCATCCGTCCACTCATCAGGGGGTATCAGCAATTGACTGCTTATACTTCTTTTTTTCTTTTTTATTCACACTTTTTATTGGAGTAAGTATTTTTCTCATAGTGTGTGTCTGCGTGCATTGCACAGAGACACCCATCTACATGTTATATTCAGCACCCTGACTCCAGAGTCTCATAAACGAACCTTTTTTGTAACTGTTCAGTCCACTCATCAGGAGGTATCAGACAATGAGAGAATACTGAAAAGTTATCACCTTTATGCATTTCCTCAAATTTGACTACTTTCACAGATTCATGGCATCAGAGACAGGTACTCCTAATATGATTGTAGAGGTTGAACCTTCACAACAGTAGCCCTATTTTCTTTCTTCTTTTTTTTTGAGTGGCAGTTTGGTAAAATGGTGCATGACATGAAAGTATGTATGAAGTAAAGATGTGTCATACTTTCAGATCAATGCAACATTTTTGGACAAAAACAATTTATTCAATTGACAGTGGTTAAACCTGTTATTGAATACTACTTCTTCTTTGCATTGTAACCTGAAGAACTTTACACCTAATAGATCAACAATTTGCCAAATAGATGGCATTATGAAGGTACTGATATTGAGAGAAAATATAATCTTGATTATAACAATTAAGACCAAAGAAGCTCTTGTAACCCAAAATATTAGGAACAACAAAATATAACAAAACAGAGTTAAATATATTTTAAAACACAATAATATTCATTTTTATTCTCACCGACCAATAATACAGCAGGATTGGGTTGGATAAACAATTCACTGTCTACAGGTGGTGTATTGTCCAGCAGCCATGTTGTTCAGTATCTGTCTATATTTCTGAGATGAGGTATTATTTACACTATTTACATTATTCGGACTATTGTCCTCATCTTTATTGCCATATTTATCACAACATTTTGGCCATTGTACACTCCGGCCTTCTTTAGGCGGTTGGAATGTCAAACTGAACCCTTTATTTCACTTGCTGGGGTAAACTGTTCTAGTTCCACGTGTCATGTCTTAATGAGGTATCTTTAAGGACACATGGCACAGTGGATAAAGGCGTTGGTTAGATCCAGTAACAGGACCCAAGGAGTTGTTAGTTCAATACCTAGTTAAGGCGGTCGAGAACTTGGATAGGTGAATTAACAGGAGATAACTGACATCCATTAGACATGGCATGTGGAACTAGAACAGTCTACCCCCACAAGCGAAATAAAGGGTTCAGTTTGACATTCCAACCACCTGAAGAAGGCCAGAGCATACAACGGCTGAAACGTTGTGATAAATATGGCAACAAAATGAGGACAATAGTCCAAATAATGTAAATAGAGCCATGTTGTTGTTTGAATGCTACACCTCTTTTCCTGAAGAGTCAATGATTCATTAGGGGAGAGTTGTCTCCCCTAACAGATGCCTCTGTATCTTTTTCCATTTTTAAATGTGACATGACATTCTAACCTAATATAAATCTGTCAAAATCTGCTGAACTACTTCAAAGCTGATGCTGTCAGTTTTCTGGATGACATCATCACCAGTAATGATATACAATGTCGCTACTATGAGCACGAATCAAAATAACAGTTCATGAACTGACGACAAGGAAATTTCACATCAAAGAAAAAGTTTAAGACACAGTTATCAGCCAGCAAAATAGCAAACACTCTTTTGGGATGGGAAAAACATGATCTTCCTGGATTTCCTGAAACCCGAACAAGCCATCAATTCTGATCATTACATTGCAACTAAACTGAAAGCCCATATTTCCAGATATATGTCACAGAAGACAGCCTTTTGCTTGCAACCAAGGCAATACTTATAACTTTAGATTCACCTTACTTGCAACACAATAATTCCAGACCTCACATCAGTTGAAGGCCATGAATCATTGCAATTTTTACAGGACTGTCCTCTCAGAACAACCATATTGTTCAGATTTAGCGCCGACTGACATTCATCTGTTCAGGCCGATGAAAGATGGACACAACACAAACAGCATTTTCATAAGCATGATACCATCATTGCTGTCATAAAAAAGTGGATTGCCTCTTGAGTTTCACAAGCATGACAAACAGGTTCTTGTTAATCACTGGTGAAAAGACATAGGTAATGATGGCAACTATATAAACAATAGTGTATTGTAGCAGAAAACCTATTCAGTCCAACAGTGGTGTTGTGTTTTTTTATGCCTCTCGATTCCTTGGGGAACATAGGGTCACAACAACACCCCTCCAATGGACGTGGTTCCAGGCGATCCTCTTCAACTCGGCCCATGTCATGCCAGCTGCCTTCACCTCTGTGTCAACACTTCTGCGCCAAGGCTGTTTTGGACGACCCACTTTTCACTTCCCTTGTGAATTCCAGTCAAAGGCCAACAGTGGTGTTGGATTCCATGTATCAATTACAGCTCTCCTTGGAAATAAATAGAAAGCATTACTTTCAGAGTATCCACTTTTAAATGCCTTGAATATTTTTCTTTATAATCACTTTACCCCAAGCAAGGCAATAGTACCACTAAGATGCAAGAGGTTACTGAGAGTAAAGGAAAATAAGAAAAATGTTAGTGAGGAGAAAGTATGATAAAAGAACAGGAAAGACAGAAGATGGCGACTGACATTGCATTTCAATTTTTGAAAACTGTTGTTGATCGGGAAGCACAAAACCAGAAGAGTTCAACAGTAAAATGAAATCTAGTTGGCAAACAAATTCTACATTTAAATTCATGTGGTCACTGTACCAAATATGAAAGATCATTAGAACACTTACCATGAAAATATACATAGAAACATTTTCACAACAAATTTTGCCCCTTAGGACTTCATTGGACAAGGTTTGTTTATGTTGATGTAACTACACATACACACAAACAAGAGACGCTGGGAATTTTAAATTTATAAAAAAAATTTTTTTAATCTGTTTTGAGTATATAATCTAGCCAATTTTATTTAGATTCTTTTTTTTTTGCTTGTTTTAGAAACCTGAATGTCTCTGGCTTTCCAGGATTTATCACATCTATCCTACACTTTCATGTAAAGTGAGTGATACTTACCTTTTCACTATTTACATTATTCGGACTATTGTCCTCATCTTTGTCGCCATGTTTATCACAACGTTTCGGCCATTGTACACTCTGGCCTTCTTCAGGTGGTTGGAATGTCAAACTGAAACCTTTATTTCACTCACTGGGATAGACTGTTCTAGTTCCACATACCATGTCTAATTGATGTCAGTTATCTCCTGTTAATTCCCCTTTGAAAGTTTTCCACTGCCTTAACCAGGTATTGAACTGACAACTCTTTGGGTCCTGTCACTGGATCTAACTAACGCCTTTATCCACTGTGCCATAAAGATTTCAGTTCGACATTCCAACCACCTGAAGAAGGCCGGAGCGTACAACGGGCGAAACGTTGTAATAAATATGGCGACAAAGATGTGGACAATAGTCCGAATAATGTAAATAGTGTACATAATACCTCATGTCAGAAATATAGACAGATAGTGAAAGGCCGAAAAGTTGTGATAAACATGGTGACAAAGAGGAGAACAATAGTCCGAATAATGTAAATAGTGTACATAATACCTCATCTCAGAAATATAAACAGATACTTATCTTTTCATAGAACACTGTATACCTTTTTTATCTTGGGATTGGTTAGTGAATGTACAATTTGGTGGTCATTCCACCATATAAGCATTATTTTGGGGTAACTATACAGTTTTATGATAAATGTTAGCTTCAAGATTTTGTTTAATGTTTTTGTTTTAGTGCATTTGATGGGGACCAGATCTTTCATTTCTTGAGTACATTTCCTATCTTTTAATTATTTATTTTTATTTGGTCAAGCTAGCTCGGACATTCATGTGTCTATCATGCCAACCATCACTGTCCTGCATCAAGGTCAGAAGGTCATTGGGGTGGCATTCAGTGTCATAACATAGTTGGTCAATGTAGATGGTTGCTGGGTGATCAATCCGTCTTGCTATCCAGAACAGTAGATCACTTGCAAGTTCTTGTTTTGCTCCCCAGCACCCAGCAGTGTCCTACAAAGTGCATTCTGCATTTGTGTAAGATTGTAGAAATATCAGGGATGTCGTCCATAGGGCTGAGATTTCGTTGTATCTTGTCTCAAAGAGATGTTAAGTATAGTTCCCAACATTTGAGTGAAGGTTCCATCAATCATAGACTCTAGGGTTTTAGTTAATGTTCAGGCAGTGGCACCATTCATGAACACCACCTCTACAGTGGCTCGGAGGTATCTCCGCTTGAGGTTGTCTGGTACATCAGATTTCCAGATTACATCCATTTTATTCAAGGTGGACCAGAAATTGAGATAAATTTTACTGAAAAGGATATGAAGATTCGCATTGTTTTTATTTCTAGTTTTAACTAATGTTAATCATTCACTCTCCAGCCATCATCAGAAGACAAAATATACTCTCTTTATTTATTTATTGTTTGTATAGAAACAATCAAAAACAGTTACGGCTTACAAGACGCAGTTTATTCCTAAAAAATACCTTGAAAAATATGTGTGTGTGTCTTCCAAGACTAATTTGGTTTGACTGAATAGGGACCTGGATTTGTATATTATTTACATTATTCTGACTATTGTCCTCATCTTTGTCGCCATATTTATTATAATGTTTCGGCCGTTGTATGCTCTGGCCTTCTTCAGGTGGTTGGAATGTTGAACTGAACCCTTTATTTCACTCACTGGAGTAGACTGTTCTAGTTCCACGTGCCATGTTTAATTTATGTCAGTTATCTCCTGTTAATTTCCCTCTGAAAGTTCTCCACTGCCTTAACCGGGTATTGAACTCAAACTCTTTGGGTCCTGTCACTGGATCTAAATATGGCACGTGGAACTAAAACAGTCTACCTCAGTGAGCGAAATAAAGGGTTCAGTTCGACATTCCAACCACCTGAATAAGACCAGAGCGTACAACAGCTGAAATGTTGTAATAAATATGGCGACAAAGATGAGGACAATAGTCCAAATAGTGTAAATAATGTACATAATACCTCATCTCAGAAATATAGACAAATACTAGTGGATTTGTATGTTGAGTCATTACACTATAATGTTAGCTATCTATCTAATTCAGCCTTTTATATGATGTAATCTCACTACTTAGCTGTTACAAGGCTATAAACCTTCCTGGAGCCCAGCCACAAGCTTAAACATGCTCTGTTTATTAGCAGCGGCAGGAGCCTTTCTACTCTTGACTAGTATATTATTGCCATACAAACAAAATTGGACGAGGGTTTAATGTGAACAGTATGTGATACCCGTATTTGAGGGGAATGCGTTGTTATATGAGAAAGGCTTTTTTTTTTCTTAGAAATTTCTTTCTAATATTAGGGTGCATCTTCCAAGATGGAAAATACAGTACTTCCCTAAGAGATGACGAATTCATTATTAAAGAGGTTATTTCCTATGTCTTCTTTACAGAAATACTTATAATGTCCATCTCAGTGTTATTCATGAATACTTATAAATGCATAAATGTGTGTACATGATTATATATATATATATATATATATATATATTTAAATTGATTTTTTTCATCCAAATTTGTTTATTACTATAAACATTATTTTCAGAGGGTACATGTTTGAGTTGATGTAACAGAGAGAGATGTAACACACAAACACACACACATATATTTTTTTTTTAAATTGGAGTAGATTTGAACAGCAAAATTAGATCAGAACAATTTTGTTTACTGATGGGAATCTGATCTAGCCCATTTGGAATTGGGTCATTAGGAAGACAATGGAAGATGATCGAGATTTTTATCGGTTAAAATTTGAAATAGGGCTTACTAAGGCTATAAGGAACTTTGAAATTCACATGATTTGGGGTTGAAGGCAGCATTCGGGATAATCGCGTGCGGGCCAAGGGTCGATTTATGATCAGCCAGGTTTATCTATATAAACGCGCACAGACATCTGTTGACAGAGTGGTTGGCTCGTTTGCTGTCAAGTGCAGTCGAGCTGGGTAGAGAGAGGTCAGAGACTGGAAGTGACATCAGAGATTGGAACCAAACGCCCGCTAACATATTTTGTTGATATAAGTACAAAGAAGCGAATTACTCCTCCAACAATCTAAGACTGCTACTGCTACTATTATTACTATGACTGGAAACGGAAACGTTGAACAAGCTAAAATAATCAAAAGATTGTTTTTGGGCTTGTCTGTCGTCGAGTGCAGTCGAGCTGGGTGGAGAGATATTGGAGACTGGAAGTGACGTCAGGGATTGGAACAAAACCCCCACTAACATGTACTGTTAATATAAGTACCGATGCTTCTGCTACCATGAAGATTACTACTACTGTTACTACCGCCGAGAAGGAACACAACTATAAACTTTAAGCCGCACACAGAAATCTTTATCTCCTCCATTGCAAGAGTCGTATATCGTTCTGAGATGATTTCACAAGCTAATCACAACCCACTCTCTCTGTCTAGAATCCAGTGTATGAGTTTTTACGTCAATTATTTACTTTTCTGTAACCCGTTTCTTTTCTATACTATTCTTTTCTCCTATATGAAAGACATTAACAATTCAACCATTGAAAAGTTGTTTGTCCGGCTTTCTGCAGATATATATATATATATATATATATATATATATATATATATATTTTTGGTGCATTCTAAATTTGTTAGCACAGACTCCCCCAGCCATGTCTACATCTTCAGTCGACCGTGAATGGATGAACATCACTTCTGCTTTCTGGATCAAAACAAACACAACGTAGGCAGGATTAAACCAGTGGACCGGTCGAATGATCTACGGATGCTCAGGGGACCTACAGTCACTCCCTTAAGTTCGGTTAAGACTGAGTAGACACCTCAACCCAGAGAGTAAGATGTCGGAGGTTGAGGGTCTGGGGCGAAAGTGTTAGATTGAGATTTATTTTTTTTTATAAACAGTGAAATTAATATCAACCAGCCTAGACCAAGAAGTCCTAATTAAGAAAGACTTCTCTCCACAGCAATTGAACTTGTATCCCATTTTTCCATCCAGGAAATCAATCCTATAACCAATGCATGCCATTATCAATTTGGCCACAGGTGGTCATCCTGATAAAATGAGGCTCACTTACCTATTTAAGGAATGCACATCACTAGTCGAGACTTATTTGAATCTAAATCTACTGGCTTCCTTGATGGGGAAAAGGAATACATGTTCAATTATTGTTGGCAGCCAAATTTTTTTTTTTTTTAGTAGGACATCACAATCTAGGCCAGTTGATATTTCACTATTTAACAAAATATAAAAAACAGATGTCGACTTAAACATGGATACCCACTAAAATTAAAGTTTATATATAAATATATATATATATATATATAAAATACGAATGAGGTGACATATAATTCAGCAAATGTGGACCTTTGTGTCAGAAAAAAAAAGTGTCAAAGGAAAGTTTTCCATTGACACCACTATTATTTTAACTACCTTCACTCTTTGACAATATTTATCTTTTTTAAAAAGGGATGATCAGAATTAGTTTTTTTTTATCATTTCACTCCAAGTATGGCAACATTGCCACTAGAACCATCCTTTTGACAGTCAAAGGTCCAAGTTTACCTATAATTTGATGTTGACAATGAATATATTTCAAGTTAGAAAATTCTTATGTGAATACATTTCGTTGGTCAAACGTTATCAGAAATTGACTTTGTTGCAACTAGTTTTCCATTGTCTTATATGTTTACCATCCTGTCAAATTCTCATCCAAATTTAAATTGTATCTTATAACCAAGATATGGACACACATAAATTTTCTTTCACATAGAAATTTTTCTTTCTTTTCTAGAGAGTGATTCATTATTTCCTCGAAGAAACTTGACTGGCAGTGACAGTCTGGATACGCTGACTCAAGTCGGACTGGCCAAAAGAGATGAACTTGCTCCTGAATCTCGACTGATCATTCTCCAAAATTTTGTGGCATGTGTGGATGATGAAGTATCAGTAAAAAAAGGTGAAATTGTGAATGCATTGTACAGAGACAATGATTGGGTCTATTTACTCTGCGATAATGACAGAGAAGGTTTTGTGCCAATTTCCTACACTCAACCAGCAATCCGAAAACAGCAACGGATCTTTGCAGAAGACATTGGCTCCGGTCGGAACACAGGCTCAGCTAAAAATGCAGGGGAGACTTATTTGGCTGAAGCTCACATCAGTTACCAGGAAGCAAGCATTTTCCACAAAAAAGACTGCGGAAAATTTTTAGCTGTGTATGACTTTAATGCGGTTGATGACAATGACATAACCGTGGAATGTGGTGACATTGTAACTGTCCTCAACATGGACGATCCTCTTTGGTTTTGGATCATTAAAGACTGCAAACAGGAAGGCTTTATTCCAGCTTCTTATCTTGTACCAATTGTTCACACTGACCCTTCAGGTAAAGGTGTTTGATGAAGTCAGATCTTAGGACTTTATACTGAATTAATAAATATTCTTTTTTCATTCACACTTAATGAATGTATCAGCTTTGCTTTCTGGTCCATGTGTATTTCTGCGAGATCAAACATTCCAGTCAAGCATTGGACTGAACCAGGATAGAATCCATGGAATTTTACAATAGGCACTGCAACTAGGAATAATCTTTTTTTATTTTTACTTTGATTTCCTGAATATTTTCAGAATATTCATTCTTAATTTTATAGACGTTAATAAGGAGATCCAGTTTATTATGTAAATTCATAGTAAATTTACCACCCGCATTTATTCAAAACAAATATACTCTTATATGTTAATATTTTAAAAAATAAAATTGTTTTTAAATTTGTAATTTAAAGTGTATGATCAAAAGCAATATATGTAGAAAAAAAAAAAAAAAAACTCCAGATTACAAATTTCTTTTTTTTCTTACATTTTAAGATATCATATGGTATAAATATTTGTTTGGCTTATGGGAGGGGCTACATAGCAATCTGAATCTCCTTTTTAACTTTCATAAAATCTAATTAATAAAAAAAAATCATTTCACAATCAAGATGTTAAACCTTGTCCCCACATCTACAAAACCTCTTAGTGCATCCAGTTGAGTTGAATTCTACAAATGAATGGAAATGTAAGGGTGGAAGAATAACATCCAATGATGTGCCATCTCAAATATTTTGGCACTTCAGTTCTCTTATGTGAAAGAAAAAGAATCAAGGAAAAGTTCCTAAAACTTAGGACCAAAAATTGGTGTATCTGTGAAACATGAAATGGATCCAAAGTTTTGAAGTTTTTATCTTGATTATTGTTGTTCACTTTTTCACATTGAACACTTTACAAAAATTTGCTCATCTTGGATTATGCTTTTGTTAAGCCTAATAAATTTGTATTATGTTAATAATGTGTTGCTGAAAGATTTCTAGCCCCACCAAATAGTCATTAGAAAAAAAAGAAATTTGGAAAGCAGGTTGTGTTAAAAATGTTTCATCTCTCTTACTACTAAAGAAAAGTAAAATTGCCACACCCTCAAGTAGGATACCAACATTTGACCAAAAGGCACTGTGCATTCTAGGGTGTAATAGATATGCTGATAAAATTGTCAGTCTTCAGCTTTGTTGTGACAGTAACATTCACACCAATGCACCGTCTGTGACTAAACTTTACATGATGACAAGGTTCAGTGCAAGGTGTCATACTACAAAAAGCATACATGACTCTTTTGTTCAGTTAGAACCATTTAAAAGTGGTCAGGTTTTTAGGGGTTTTTTTTTTAACATATTCAATTTGTACAAGGCCCAAGAGCCACTTAGAGTAAGAAGTTAGGAGCACAGTTTGAGGATATATGGGGAAGATAACAGTCATCCTTAAATTTGAACAGCTCAAGATTGTAGTGATAGGGAAGGTATCCTCTTGGGAATCAGTTCCATAAAATAGCAGTTTGTGAGCTGTTCAAATGGAATTTAACATCCCATCAAAGTGAATGTTTCACTACAATGTGCATGGCACGGCAGGTCTTAGCTGTGGAGGTCAGAACTGGTGGAAGAAAGAAATGTAGTTTGTTTGAACCCCTTTCTGTAGAAATATCGATAGAGTAACAGGAAGCATGCAACGTTTTGCCTGTGGGAAAGGGGTTGCAGAGTGGAAAATAATTCATCACCCACAAGGCTGCAAAGACACTTTTGGACTCAGTTGAGACTAGAAAGTGATGACTAGACAGCTCCTGCCCATATATGACAACTGTACTCCATTTACAGCCTGATCTGTCTCTTTTGAAGGTAGAAGATAGTGGGAAGAGTTAGGTACTTACTAAATTGTGAGCCTTCAAGAGGCTGGGTGATAATTTTGGACAATTGTTTTGCATAGTGAATATGATGCATCAAGGGTTCTTCAACTTTGGCAAATGGATGTTCCTACCTTCATAGACCAGTTTTGAACAAACACAATATAGACAATTGCCAATAATTGCTGCTTTGCTATGGCAGAGTTCATTATAGACAATTGCCAATAATTGCTGCTTTGCTATGGCAGATTTCATTACAGGAAATATAATCTACGTAGTGTCAACGCAAACATTTGAGAGAGACCAACTTTCAACAGGACTATGGTTATGTATGCATCTAGCCTGGATTCCACTTACACATGATAGTGTTGTCTCTCAATGGTATTTCAAAAAGATAATCTAGATGAAACAGATCTGCAGTATTCAATGAAAGTAGGTTCATGCCCTCACACAACTGACAGCTGTTTACATGTACAGGGTGTCCATAAAGTTCATGTGCACTTTAAAAAATGTATAACTTTATTTGTGATAGAAATAATTTGTAAAAAGGATTAGAAAGAAGTAAAACTATATTTTTTAAGGTTTTAAATTTTATTTAAGTTTCCACATGTCCTCCATCATTAGCAATACAAAGGGTAATACGATTTTGCAGGTTACGGAAAACATTTGCCAACTGATTTACAGTAATGCCTGAAATGACATTAGTTATTTTAGCTATACTTAAAACTAGGTAGATTAAACTTTATAACATTTTTTACAGATTATTTCTATCGCAAATACAAATAAAGTTATAAATTTTTTAAAGTGCACATGAACTTCATGGACACCCTGTATAATGTAAACCTGGATAGGGACGCCTACTAGAGTGTATTAACTCACAACAAACATGTCAAACACCAGGGATCATGGCGTGAGGGTAACAAATTACTGTATAGGGCTTATTCAGAACATTGTTCAACCTGTTCTGCTACCATTCCTACAAAAGTAAAGGTACATGCTGTTCCAGCAGGATACTGCCCCTCCCATATGACAATGATGTTCTGCAAGATATTTGACAACTTCTCTGGCCCATCATACCATTTGAAAAACAGAGCTGACTCATTCCATTGGTCCACCTTGCTGTATTATGCCAACAGGAGCAAAAAGTATGAAATTATGGCATTCAGTATCTGTAAAATTATATACTTAACACCCAAGGATATAGTTTATTAATATAAAGCCCAAGTACTGTTACTACTTATTTTGTAAGATGAGCACCTATTGATCTGTGTATGTCTTGTATTAGCAACATGTTTAATCTTATGGAAATTGAAACAGAGCATTGTCATTTTATTTTCAGTGTGTGTGTGTGTGTGTGTGCGCACATGCTCTTCTCTTCAGCATTGTACTTGATTAAAATAGGAAGCTGAGTTCAATTCAAAGTGCCAAATTGATGAAGCTTATTAAGATTTGAGAGAAAAAAAAAGTAAATTTAAACTGACACAAGTGGAATTCTTAACCAAAATTTCTTTCACTAGAAAATTACCTGAGTTTTGCTTATTAACAAAAACATGTTAAACTCAACAGATTATTTCTTATATATATATATATATATATATATATAAAATCATCTGTTGAGTTTATATCAGGAATCTGAATGTCTATACTCAATACAAACTATTTTTTTTTTAGATTGCATTTCACTAGACAGAAAAAGTTTCATATAAAATTTTCTACTTTAATGAAGAGTCAAATGTAAATTATTTTTTAAATTTTGAAACTTTACAAAGAAAACGTCATTCTGAATGTACTGTATTTTTATATAGAAGAATGAACTTTTCTCCTCCTCAAAATCAACCTGCACTGTGACAGTCAGGTTTGAGATTTAACTTGAAACAAATTTTAAAACCTAGTTTAATATGGCCAATAATTATAGACAGATTTTTGGTTTTTTAATACATTAACACTTACATCCCATAAGACTTTGTAAGGTCACTGGGATACTACATTTACTGAAGCATCAATGGGTGGGCCTAGGGCAAGATCCCCTTACAAAGTTCATCACTCCTTAGGTTGGTTTTAAATTCAAAATTAACCCTCTCCTCAAGAGGTTACCCTACCAAAGTTAAAAGGCCCAGTTTACTTTATTATTTTACCCATAGCTTGGAATGGAATGGATTCATACCTTTCCCCCAAAAATATAAATACAAAAATTAAGAAACAACCATAACCAGGAGTTGAACTCCAATCACCAATTTCATTTTCTGAGCTAGGATACAAATCACACTGTCAATCAATTCTGAGAATTTTTATGTGAAAAAAAAAAAATTAGAGAAAAATCTTTCATATTTTTATGTAGACATGTTAAATTATCCAAAAACCTCCATCACCAAGAGAAAGTCTAATTAGAATGAAATGGAACGGAACAATGTAGATAAACTCAAAACTAATTTAGATATCATCAACTCATTCTTAAAGGCTGACAAATACTTGAAAGAGAGACAGAATCAATAGTACCACCAACTCTACTGGAAATGTAGTTTCAACAGCAAAAAAAAGATTTCAAATTTTATCTTCAAATGCAAAGTTCTTGAGAGCCATCACCAAAATGTCATTTTTAAAAAACAGTCACAATGTATAAATTATTTATAAGAAAATATGTTCACTGCCTTTTAACATAAAAGATTATTTATGCATAAGCCATCAAAATTGGGTGGAGAAAGCACTGCAAATTTAACAAATACCTCTCATAAGACAAAATTATTTCAAAATATCTTCACCACCACCTGAATATTTTATAGTTGGCTATTCAGTTTCTAAGTTCTTTTCAGTTTTCAAAAGCAAATTTCAAATAAACTGACATTTTACTTCAGTTTGTCTGAAGAGTGCAAAAGATGATTTTATCTTGAAAGCCCAATTGCAGTAAACTTTCATACTGAAAATAATTTCAGGTTTTGTAAATTTGTGCACACCTTTTGTTTGAAAAAGACTGACTACCCACTTCAACTACACTAACATGCGAGACTTAACGATCCTGATCGAACCATTATGAAAATGACAAAACTAACAAAGTGGAAAGCTGATCTTCAAACCTGAAATTAACCGATTTTTAAAATAACATCTTGAAACCGGCCAACCTAACTCCATGCTTGCTGAAGTCAGCCCAATTTGGCACTCATAAAATCTGCTGCACTTCAATATCTCCAATGAATTCTGGGTAAAAAAAATAAAAAAATAAAAAAAATGAATGGTGAATCAATAAAACAACAAATGGAGATTATTTGTTTCTTTTTATTTATTGAAATGAATTTCATTTTCTTTTTGCTTCTGGGGATAAATTATCAGCTCCCATCAGATTCTTTGAAACAAATTTTAATAAATGACATCAGTCTAATTTAAAGATGCATCCATTAAACCCTTCTGTTAGTTTTTAAAATCTTTTAGTTTGTCAAATTCAAAATTAACAACATTGGATCATTTTTGTAGCCGAAACTGCTACCTTAAGAAGGGGAGGTAACAAAAATGGCTATGTTGGCCTCAAGAACAAGACTAAAATATAACATAATTATTCTTTATAACAATGATTTCATGACACTGGCCCTGACGGGGGTGTGGGGTTAACCCTACACACAATCTAAGCATTATTAGAAATTCATGATTCCCAAACTGAAGGGGTGGGGCAAGAAGAAAGAATTTTCTTTTTTTGCACACCTCACATTTTACAAGATCAGTACATACCATTCAACTAGAATCTTCTGAGACAGAATAAAAATATAGAGATCAATAACTATTATTTATTAATGTACAGAGATAAAGTTTATAAAACTTTTCAAGAGAAATTACCATTTCTTTCAAAGAAAATTGTCAGAAATCCTTATGAATAGTGCAGAGTAAATCTTGGATTTTAAAAATCTTTGATGCCTAAATACACTGACCAATCACAAAGAGATTAGAGCTTGTTAAAAAAATAAATAAATAAATAAATAATAATAGGAATATTTGACTTGTTCTTCACTAAAAGAAACCAAAATGAAATTTAGTGACATTCTCAAGCAAACACACACACGCACATCTCCCAAAGTTGATGTGAGAAGCAGCAAGTAGATAACAATTAAGCTGAGTGACTGAAATGATTTTGGTGGTTTTGAGTTGAATGTTTGAAAATAAAACAGGAAGAAAGCTTTATAAAATTCAAGAAAATGATAAAATTGGGCCAGGGAAATAATCACAAACAGATAATCTTACAAATAGATAATTTAATGATAATCTTAAATCTAATGACTTCAGAAAAAAAAAAAAAAATCATCAAAGGCATTTTCTCAGCATTGTAATGATTGATTCATTGATTAATCATTACAAGGAAATTCGTAACTCAGCTTAGAAAAAGAAGGTAGAGAAGGGCATGTTGAAAGTGCAACGGCATCACCAATTTTAGTAACATATCCAGAAGTAGATTTAATAAACACATGCGAGTAAACAAACAAATCATGATTTCATTTTCAGAGTCGTCGTCTTTTTTTTTTTTTTCTGGAAATTGTATATTTTTCATTTCATTTTATTTACTTATTTAATTTTATTTCTGGTTCCATTTGAAGACAATCTTAAGCATAAATTCCTCAACCAAATTCTCTGGCATCATCTTCAGTGAAGTCTCCATAGCGCCACAGGTTTTGCTATAGAAAGAAAAAAAAATGGGAATTTTGCTACCATTTAAAATAGAAAAGAGACCAAAAAATAAATAAAAATTAAAAGACCTTTTTTTTTCTTTTTTAACATTATACCATGAAAATTTAAGATCAAAAACCAATTGCTGCAAAGTTGTTGATCCACCCTCATAAATAAAAAATAAAAAAACAAGCATGAAAAATTCCATACTTTGTACATCATTCTTCATTAATCCTATTAGGGTGTCATAAATTCATTTCTTTTTTCCATTCATTTTTATCCTATTTTAACAAATTAGTCAATAATATGGAATGATAAACAAAAGAAAAAAGAACTACAAAAAAAAAAAAAAACATAAAACACTATAAGAATATTTTGCATATTAATCCTAATAACACTGGTAAAAAAAACACACTTGAATTTATCTGATGACTAAATAAATTCCCATAAAGGGTGAGAGAAGACTAATTATAGCATTTACAATATGACAACATTCAAATATTAAGGATGCATATTAAGTTAAAATTTTGAAAAAATTAAAATATAGAAAAAAAAAAAAAAAAAAAAAAAAAAAATGAAATAAAATTTACAAAAAAGATAAAAAAAAATAAAATTAAAATTCAAAAATTTTATTTTAAAAAGGTTTTTTTTTCTTTTTTTGCTTACCCTGGCTGATTTAGCCTTTTCCTGTGCATTTTTATACGTTGCAACCAGCTTGTTGAGACGCTTTTCTTTACGCAACTCTGCCAAAACCAAACCGTCACTGATCAGACTGAGTCCTACATCTTCTTGAGATTCTCCCAGCAGACAAGTGACGTAATCAATGCCATTGGCCTTGTATTCAGAATTCACCACCATCTGCTTGCCCAGAATCTCATGATTTAAAGCATCAACTGCTTCTTGCCTGGCATCTCCCTGATCAAACAAATCATTCAGCATTAAACATGTGTATTAATAGGGAACAATTGTCATTAACTGTTAACTGATGGATACACACAGGCAGAGAGAAGATGTCATTTAAAAAATAAAAAACTTTAAATTGCTAATTTTATTAGTATTGAGTTTATATAAACACCAAACATATGTACTTTATAACCAGTAATAATTTATCACTTCTATAAAAAAACAAAATTTTGAGCAAAATTTTAATGTTTATGGTAATTTTAGAAATTAAACAGATCAAATTGTAAAGGAATTGGAAATATGAATTTTTTTCATTAAGACAATGTCATTCTTTCCATTAATTCCTTCATATTACTTTTTGAAATTTCCAACAAATTTATTTTTCAATACTAAAGATTTCCATTCTGAAAGATCTTTCAGAAATCAACTTATTCTCCTTACATTTGGTCAAGTTTCTCAAGACCAAAAGCAAAAAGAAATGTCTGCCAGTAATGGCAGCAACAAATTAAAACTTCAGCTTATTAACACTAAAAATGTTATCCAAACTGACAACAAAAGAAACATTCCTTGCATCAGTTTCAAAATATATATTCTAAATAAACAAAAATGTTACTTACATCATCAGGTGGAGTGAGACAGGCCAATGCAAATAAAGTGGCTTTTGCAGATATGGACTGGAAATATGGTGGCAAAGCAGTCATCATTGTAAGTGGAACTTCTTCCCGCTGGAGAAAAACAATAAGGCAAGCAACAGAGTCAATGTGGCTCAAGGGAGATAACTAAACATGAGCTAAAAAGAAGTCACTCATTTTTATCAAAGCATTTTTATGCAAAATGGAATTTATAAATTAGTTTTCCTTATAATTAAACTTAATTTATTAAAGCATAAAAATGAAATTATTTCTATCAAATGCCTACAATAGGCTCAAAACCGATTTGGAGGCTGTTAAAATTTTTTCATATGAAATGACCAATATGAGAAGATTGACATTAAAAATACAGTCGATCATTAGAAGTACAAAATTTAATTAGTGCAATAAAAACATAACTAAGAGAGTCAGGAGAAAAACTATAACAGTAGTTGGCAATACAATACAAAAAGAAAAAATGAAAAGGTAAAAACAAAAAACATGGCAACAATCTTCATCTGAACAGGAGGATTGGTTTGTATGACAATATAATGTTTATAGATATACTTGTGTCAATATATTAATGTGTAGTTCATATTCACTGTTTTAGTCTGTATGCACAATATTTTCATTTTCTCAATCAAGTTCTGACAAGAGTCAAGTGATGACTGGTTAGCTCACTATCATATCTTGGTCTCTTTTCATTTTTTCTTTACATTGTAGACTACTCTAGTCATACTTTCCTATTGTCCCTTTTAATTATGTTTTTATTACATTAACAATTATATTTGTACTTATTAACCTCCCCCCCCCCACTATTTTCATTTGTAAAGATGTCATCAAATCATGACTGAATATCAATGAAAAAGAAAAGAAAAAGAAAAAAGAAGACGCCAAAAATAGAAAGACTCTTACATTTCCATAATCAATGTACAAGACTGATCCTTTTCCATTTACAACTTTTTCAATTTTTGCTCTGTACCTGGAAAATCAAATTTCATGTCAGCCAAGAAATGGTTTTTAATTTGAAAATTAACAAATAAGTGGAAAAAATTGCAAGTCACATTTAAATGAAAAAATTATCAGAAAGTATTCAAGATTTTCTTTGTTTAAATTTCTAAATTACATGAAAAAAAATCATGTTAAAAGAAAAAAATATTTAAAAACAAAGTGTCAAAATTAACTTTATTAAAAGTTTAACAGTTGATACTTCTACTTTTCCCAACCAATATTTAATATAAATATTAAATTTTTCAAAAATTTAGAATTCAAATTTCTTTAGTGAAAGACTTCAGTATTTGCAGATACCTTAACTGCATACGCAAACACAATGCAGTCCTGCACAAGTTAGCAAAGCTCATCTTACAGACAAACTTGCTTACCAAGATATGCACTATAGTAGCTTTGTGTTAGGCTGGACTGAGTAAGTAATTACATGTATTCTTAATTCCCCAACCTTTCAAAACTCCACATGACTTCAGACAACTGGTTGAATATAGGTTTTCAAAACAAATCACAAGTCAACAAAATCTGTTTTTACAATTCAACAAAATAAAATTGCATATGTAAAACCTACCACTGATTATCTAAAGAAAATTTGGCAGCACAGAGATCCCCTTTCCGTGGTGTATATGAGCCTGGCACAGGAGGGTTACTTTCAAGGTCTTTCCTGAGTTGCTCCATCATCTCAACGAGCTGTGGACCTAAATTCAAGAAAAATAAAAAAAACAATTGACTCCCTTAATAAATCAAACAATAGACAACAGTGTCAAGCAAGCAATGATCTTTCTCTCAATTCACAAGCAAAATCTTTCCCTATATAATTTTTTTGCTCTTATTTAAGAAAAAAAAAAAAGAAAAACAAAGTTAGTTTACATTTTTAACATTTTGATTGATGTTCTCATTTTTATTATCACAATGTTTCAGATGTTATACTATCCAGCCTTCTTCAAGTGTCTATTGATTCAATTAGCCTACAGCGAATTTCAAACTGAACCTTTTATTTAATCTAGGAGGGTAGATTGTCCCTATCTAGAGATATCTAGTCTTGTTCTTTTTAGTACTGCTCAGTTATTGCTTGTCCAGTTTGAGACTGTACCACCAGGCCCAGGAATTGAAGTCACAATTACTATGTCACCATAAAAAAAAAAATATATCATCAATCAAAAGGTTGAAAACCACAGCTTTAATCCACTAAGTTATTGTCCCAAAACAATGTTAGCATTGAAACAGGAAATATTTGTAAGCCTGACAAATCTTTTATTGCAATGTGCTCTTGACAACTTTTATCTTGTTATTCGAAGTATGTTATTTCTTGTCTTTATATGCCCTGCAGATGTTAAATTCTCCGAGGTCACTCCATTACAAGATAAAACTTTAGACATACTAGCTGATAAATTACTAAAGTCATTTTTATTGTCTTCAGCAGTAATTCATTTCCAATAAATTTCAGTGAACAGAAAAAAAAAACTAATCCTTCAACAGTAATACCAATGAATCCAAAATGACTGAGCTGCCATAAAAAGTTTCATAAGTGCAATACTACTAGATGACAATTAGTATGGAATTGTTGAATGTATGAAAACAAAAACCAAAAGAAAACCAATGCCAAATACATGACATGGAGAAATATTTTTGTTTTTTAAAATTCTGAACAGAGATTCAAGAATTTATACCCAGCATCACATTTATACACTGGGAAAAAAAGAGTTTTGGATGAGAATTTTTGACCTCATACTCACACACAAAGAAAAAGAAAAATCCTAATACATTCCAGGTTTGTTTGATTGATCTGTCTTTTTATGGTTTATCAACCTCTTGTAGGTTATTTAAAGCCAGAAAATATTTAGATTGTGAGATTTTTTTTTATTTTTAGATACTGATTTTAGTAATATAAGTCTTACTAATTAACCCATAGCTAGGGGTAGAAGAGATGGATTCATATCTTCCCAAGGATATTTGCATGTAAGTGAATATAAATGGACCCAAGTGGACCTGGAACTCAGCTCTCCAATTAACAATTCAGAGTCATTATCCATTACGCCACCCACTCATCCAAGCTTACAGCACCTGGTATTCCCAAGCAGTCATCCATCTAGTTACTGACCAGGCTCGACATTGCTTAACTTCGGTGATCATACAGGAACCAGTATTTTAACTTGATCTGGCTGTAAGCCACATTCCAGGAGCTAAAAGACCATAAAAGAAAATTTATTTCAGCTGTAGATGCAAATCTATTTGGACATTTCTTTGTATTTGATGTAAATTTAATAAAATAGTTTGTGTGTGTGTGTGTGTAACATCAGTGCTGATAAAAATCTGCTTGAATATTAATTTTTTGGCTATAATGTGTACGTGTGCAACATAAATGTTGATATAACTTCATAAGCGTTGTGTATGACAAACTGAACATATTAGAGATAAAAATTCGCATTGAAAACCAAATCAGCAAAGTTTAAAAGCTAAAATCATTTCAACTACACTTACCATTTTCAACATATTGACCATAAAATTTCAAATCATTCATTACTTCTGTAACAACTACATTGCGATAATTTATTTTTCGCTCAAGAGGTTCTTCCACAACTTGTTCTTGTTTAGGTTCTTCATAAGTGGACCAAATCTGGAAAAAAAATTAAAATAAAACATTCAGGAAAAGAAATAATCAATAAAATATTCTGGAAAACAAGATGAAAAAAAAAAAAATTTCCATTTTGAAAATCTCAAAATCAAAATTTGAGATTTATAGTAAAACAAAAATTATTTTAACAATTCTGGGTTTAGTATTCATCGACAGATCAAATATTTACAATTTTCAAGTCTCCAATATCATTATTTCTAAAACAGATTTCTATCATTTCTGTGGAAGGAGTAATTATTGTTTACATTATTTAAAGTTGGCCTAACATCTCTATCTTTGCTATTATCACAACATTTCAGTCATTATACACTCTGGCCATCATCAGTTGTCCAGGTAACTTTCATGGAATTTCAAACTGAACCCTACACTGAAAGTTATCTAGATTGACAGCCACCTGAAGTTTAAGCTTGGAATCCTAAACATGGCTTTAAATAAATAAATAAACAAATAAATAATATAAGTAGAGTGTATCCGTGTTTGTCCAAGCAACTCCTCCACTCCCACTGGTTTGATTCCAATGATTCATTGCTCATTCAAAAGCCCTAGAAAAATTAGGCACAGGGAACGATTTTCATTAAGCTCAGATACAGGGTTGCCAGATTATGCAAGGTTAAAATATATTAATATATTATACTAGCCATTATCATTGCTTTCATGGTTCAAGGGGAGTAACTTATTTTCCTTTTGTATCCAAAATTACAGTGCACATTTTATTATAAACTAGCTTAAAAGCCACCCTATTAGCTTTAAAGCTATTTTATAATAAAAGGAGTTTATAATAAATAAGAGGAGTAGATGCAATAAGCATCAATCAATAAACAAAAGAACTCAAAATTGATCGCTGCATTTAAGTAGTGAATTAGTGTTTAAGCTTACCTTTTAAAAGTTCAATGATAATTCTTCTGCTGCCACTTAATTTAAAGACATTTTGATGTACATAGATCCTTATTTTCCGTACAAACAATTATTTTTATTTCATGGGTGACAGAACAGGGGACAATTTATAAGATAAAATTAATATATTGTAAAGATGGAAAAAAGAAATTAGAATTAGTTATACATTCAACATTTGAGGAGTTAGAGAAACATAATAGCTAATTAAGTAAAACCTATATTATGGAGTCTATATGAATAAATGTGAATTTGCAGCACAATTATCCAACATATTCTGAGATTAAAAAGCCCCAGCTCTACTTTATAGCAATTCACACTTAAAATCTCAATATCTGTATCTACTTTTAGGCAATATGACTCTTCAGGTTTAATTAATTTGCATATTGATTTTTAAAAAGTTTATTTCATTAATTAACTGCTCTTCATTACTTTTCTTTTATTCGAGGATTGTTTTGATTTTTATATAAAAAATTGTTGTTTAGGAATACCGTCTTATATAGTGCAGATTTGCATTTTACTTGGCCTTCAACAAGTTGGCATCTATTTGTAAAACTTTCGTTAACTATAATAAGCCAATTTATGAATGAAATCGGCATTTAAAATTTGTTTCAAAGATTATATCTTTAATATATTTTACTGGGTGAAGCCTACTAGAAATTATATGCAAGACAATTCCTTTTTGCTTCTATTTACACTCTGCTTGCTGTGTAGATATATGATATATTGTGTGTGTATGTGTGTGTGCATATATATATATATATATATATATATATATATATGAGAAAGAGAGAGTTTTGTGTACATCTTAGTGGTATAAAAGTCTCTGAAAACAAAACGTTTGTCACTCCTTTTCTTTTCAGCCATCCCATTCCACCCACGAATTATGGTGTTATTACATCATGTATATAATAATGCCCATAATGGGGGAAATACAAATGGGAGAAGAAATCTTTCTTCCATAGCTCTATCCTGTTATAGCACCAAAAACTGTTGAACTGTAGTGGAGAGTGAATGACAAAGCTCTTAATTATGCTGCTACTTTCATTCTTTATGTAAATTAATGACATTCTGCAAGCTACAATTTCTTTACAAATGATGACTGAAATTTACAAACAATACATGTGACAAATTTTCTCTTTCTTCACACTTGCCATTGAAATATGGGGTCAATTTTCATTGATCTTGCTGATTGGTCGATGGTGGCATGGCATTTCTCTTCTCTGGGTGTGGTCAATTTTCAGCTGGGTCTCAGAGAAGGGTGGAAATTAGAGTGTCATAACTTTATTTTTTTTAATATTAGTACCTTTACATAAGTATGTTGATCTTAGAATATTTATAAAATGGCACAGAAGAAAAAAAAAATATCAACATGTAAATAGATTCAAAATCACCTTGCAAAAAAAAATATAAATAAAAACTTACACATTAACCTGAACTATTGATCCACAAAGGTAAAAATGAACAGAGGTAAATTCAAAATGGAGGCAACAAAAAGGAATAGTTTTAATAGCGCGAAGTCTGGAGCCAAATAGGAAGTACATTTCTCATTAGCTAAAACTGATAACTGCTATTCTGAATGAGTACCCTGAATAACAGTTATGGGCAAAACAGAATCCACCCCTCTGATTGACCGAAGAAAAAATTTAAATCTGGTTAGAATTCTGACAGAGTTGAGTAGGCACAAATATTGCTTACAATTCCTGCCATCATGCAGAAACTATGCTAGAATGCTAGTCGAGAAATGACTGCTCTTAGTTGGGCCCATGGGAGAGAAAGTCTGATGTCATGAAGGCCCACAACTTTCTATGACCTCAGAATAGACATCATTGAGGAAGCATTATGGTGCAAAAATATCTGCATATAAAACAAACATGGAGAGTCTACCCTGCAACTTTATAATGTTACAAATGCCACTTTTGGCCAATGAAGAAATAAATTAACAAGGCTGGTCCATCAAGTGTATTTTGTTGCTTAGGAATTTAATATTGTATTTTTGATTTGAAACTAAAAATGTTTAGAAAAGAAAAACTTACATTTTTTTTAATGTCTTTGGCTTTTGTTTCTGCTTCAACCAAAGCTTTGTAATGTGAACTACGTTCAGCTGTAAAGTGTACTTTAGCTAAACCTTCTTCAACAAGGGCTATAGACAAATTGGTGCTGTCCACATACAGCCATCCTATAAAATTGCCACCTTTGTCTATAGTTTCAACTTCAACTTCAACCTGAAAAATGCAAACAATACCAATATAAAAAAAAAGCTGTTAAAAAACAAAAGAAAAAATATTGTTAAAACTTAAGAAATCTTGAATCCAGCTTCCAGAGTTCAAAGCTGCAATAATGGTTTCAATTTTCTTATCCATAGAAATTTCAAAGATTTAAAAAATAAAAAAAATAAAAGTTAAAAGTTGACTGAATCAAATACATAAGCCTCATAACAAATCACATAATTTATTTATATTTATATATATATATATATATATATATATAAAAAATTGCCAGAAAATTTAATCAAAGATTAAGTATGAACACATTAAAAACATTATTGTAGCTTCAAATTCACTCCACTTGACATACAAGTATTGAAAATAAATTTGACTCACTAAAGATTTGTGTTTTGTAAAAGATTCCTTTTGTGTTCATATAATCTTTTATTTAAATTCTTTGAGGTTTCTCCTATATATTCCTTGTGGCAGTTATTACAGGTGATAGAGTAAATTCCTCCAAGTTTTAGCTTATTTTGCTTTGTATTATTTCAGAAGCAGTTGTAACAAATTTTAAATTAAGCTTAAATAAATTCTTTTCAAATGTAGTTGAAACAATATGCCTAATGTATTAGTTGCTCACCATAATGAGTGAACACAATTTTGATTTAAAAAATACTTTAATTAAAAGGGAAAGCAATTGACTAAGATAAAAAATGTATAGAAAGTGCTTTAATCACTGTATCTACTACAGTAAAATGACACCCAGATTCTCACATTTAACCTTTCTTGACAGTTCTATTATCCCAATGTGGGATATTTAATAACAAGAGTAATAAATACAAAAACAAAAGAAACTAAATTAAATCGGTTAGACTAAATACCCAAAACACACGCAAAAAAATTTTGAATTCAAATTTCAGCATCTCTTCTTCACATGTGTAGCCATATCAACATAAGTTTAATCCAATAGAGTCCTAAAGGTCAAAGCATATCACACAAAAAACATTTCCACTGTCATAGATTTTGCTGTGTGTGTGTGTATAAATCACCCTCATTTAGATTTATATTGAATATATCTAACACTTTTATAATTTAAATCTAAGAAAGTTTATGTTGGGATTGAATGCCCATAAGAGGCTTGACAATCTTCAATTAAGTTCAGTCATAGTAAATATATCTGTTTCATTTTGCTCAGATGGAACAAACAAGAGAGATAACACCTTTCTGCACTTCATACCTAATGAAATGGTACTTTAAGTTCGATATGTTTTGATCTTTTGTGATGTACAGAATTTCTTGCAGGAGCAAAATAGTCCAAATTGTCAAA
The DNA here is from genome assembly GCA_964036315.1 of Acanthosepion esculentum. Classification (NCBI taxonomy): domain Eukaryota; kingdom Metazoa; phylum Mollusca; class Cephalopoda; order Sepiida; family Sepiidae; genus Acanthosepion; species Acanthosepion esculentum. Next base: position 9,214,320 of record OZ038482.1, on the reverse strand, counting down.
ATTCAAAACGACAAATAAGAATTTCTGACTTTTCAGTGAGAGAATTACAAACTTTGACTCTCAGCCTATAGCTGTTAGAGTTTGTTTTTTTTATTCTGCTTTAGCAAGTTGACGGTGCCACAATCTTTTGGGGTTTTTTTTTTCAATTTTCAAAGACATCAACAAAGTATTTGTCAACAGTAATAATAGGGCTTTTATAATTTTAGATTTTTAGAATTACCCCAGATTGTCACAGAAATCAAATTAAAATGGTTTAAATTATCAAGATTTAACTCTGCTCCTTTGTACATTTCAGATAACGAATTATCCCTTCCTGCCTCCCATCAGCATGACAGACACTAACCCCCAAGAGAGTGATGTGTGTCTTCTCAGATTTACATTCTTGATAATATGAAGTGGAAAGATTATATTGACTCCATTGCTAGGTCTGCTGCCAAGAAAGTTGTTTCACTGTGTTGTTCTATACATTTTTTTTCTCTCCTGACATATTTATAAGTCTACCATTCATCCATGCCTTGAATATTTCTGCAGTATATTTAGAGATTCTTGATAAAATCCAAAGAATCAGCAATATTATTGGTTCTGACCTGGCATTTTGGCTTCAGTCACTTTCTCACCAGCTGTAATGTAGCTTCCCCGTATTTTTTTCTATAAATGTTTTCATAGTAATTATTTGGATGGACTCTTTGCTATGGTACCTAGACTTTATGAATTTAAACGCAGTACTAGATTGGTAACAAAGTCTCCTCAATTCACAGTTGAATTAGCTAGATGTAACCTTAAGTTCTATGCTAACAGTCCCTTTTTTTTTCACACTTCTCGCTTGTGGAACTCTTCTGGTTCCTAGCTTTCCAGCTAACTTTGATCTTCAAAAATTTAAGTGCAATCTCAATCATTATCTACTGTCTTCTTGATCACTCTTTCTCTCCAGATAAAAATTGTGTGTGCATTTGCTTCCTTTTTTTTTTTGTTATGGAAGAGCGAACATGGCTGGTCAACCGGAGGTTATCCGGGAGTGGGCTATAAATGGCTAAAGGGAGTTGCACTGTGTAGTTATAAAGATGGGAAAAACTGTAGCTAATGAAAGGTACACAAGTCAATACCCGATCAGTATAGGCTGAGGAGAGGAGGTATGATGTTGAAAGACCCGAAACCCCTAAGGAATCTCGACTAGAAACATCACTGATGATGTGTACTATAGATGTATTTTACGAAATTCTATTGTTCTCACTCCTTAGTAGTGTTTCTCTTTCTTCATATCCTTACACAATCAGTAACTCCTTGTGGCTTTACTGACTTGCATGAAATTATATGATTAAAAAAAAAAAAAGTGTTTTCCCCCAGGTTAAAGGGGCAATAATCTTCACCAGGTGTGATGACAACTTCATTACTTTCTAACACAGATATAGTTGAGTGTTTAAATTCTGCACCCTTGTCACTTCTAATACATCTTGCAGATTTATCCAGTGTGATTTCAAAATAAAACCTTTCTTGATAACTTAGTCCATAACGCTTTACACTCCTGATTTCTACAAGTGAATCCTATGTAAAGAGAAATAATTTTGGATTTTTTTTTTGTTTTTTTGATACAGAATGATCAAGATTACCAATGTTCCTCTTATTCTTAATGCTGAGCCAGATCTATAAAAAACTTTAGCATTACTTTTCCTGTAATAGGACATCATACAAACATTTGACATTGCATATAATCTAAGAATTTAACTTTACATAATTCATATTTGCTTTTATCACCATCAAACAATAAGTGGTCCATAATTTGTTGTAGCCAGAGAATTTTTGATAGGCTTGGCAGTAAAATAAACAAAACACTAATATTATCAGCAGTAGTAGTAGCCACAATGTTGCCAGTTGTAATATTCATATTGATATCTGTACAGTAAACCAATACGAGCATATACCTATATAAATATGATTTTGTATGATATACAAAAGTACGCTGAAGTGTCCTTGCCTGATCCAATTTTCAACTCCCTCCTATATATCAAAAGGACAGAACCTTAGGCTTAAAATTGCACAAAAATGATTAGTCTAAGCTTTAAAATAAAAATGTACATTATGTTTATCTTCTATATATTCCCTAGACTTCTATAGTTACAACCAAAGTTAAAAATGTAAATATATCCACAATAACTGTCATAAGCTTATATATGTGTAGAGAAACAAAATTCAAAGATTCTTACTTCTCTTTGGATACACAATTCTTTTGTAAACATCAATGCTTCCTCACCATAAGGATCTGATGGAATTTGGGGACCACCACCAGGTGCGGGTCGAGAGCCTCGGGGACAATCAATACCTGTGAAAATAGGTTTTTTAAATTCACATTTTAACAAATGAAATAATAAATCTGAAACACAAAAAAAAGAAGAAGAAAAAAAGAAAAAAAGAAGTCCAAACTGATTTAATGAATTTTGTTTTCCATTTAATGACAAAGTGTTAATGGAGATAATAACTTACCAGAGATCAGGAATGTTATGAGGCAAGTCTCTCTGGGGATGAATAACCGAAGGCGGGATCCACTGGCCACAAATTCAACAACAGCCTCTGATCGACCAGCACGTTGCAAGAAAGGCAAAAATTGTTTAGATTTTGCCACATCCTGAAGGACACAAAATATTAAGATTATCAGAAAAAGAAAAAAAAAAAAAAGACTTAAGTATTTAACTGTAACAAAGTAATATCTAGAAAGATTCCAGTTGATATTTAGCCATCAACATACAATAAAATCTGTCAAAATATTAAACTATTTCTTCTAATATGCGATATTCTTTAAAATCTCTCAATAGATGCTCTTTCATTCAAATAAACTTTTCGAAAAACAAAAAGCCAAAAAAAAAAAAACAAAAAAAAACCTATATTTTTCTAAGAATTTGACAAGTTCTAAATCAATGTGATTTTAATATTTTTATTAATGTCACTTCTGATTTATGAATAATTACACATTTTCAGTGCATATAGATAAAAATTCAGGTGCAGCATGTAATGTTAAAATAAACAAAAAATATTACTTGATATGTATTTTATATTTATAATTATTTAAATTTTATTTGCATGACACTGCAATCAGTTTTCAAAGCAGCTCTTTCCAGAAATACAATTTTTTTTTTTTTTAAATCTGACAGAATATTTATAGATTCTAAATACAAAAGCAAAAAAAAAAAAAAAAAAAAAATATCTTACACCAGAAAGATCTGCAACTCTGTGAATTGGTGGTTCTTTCTTGGAGTGAACACCAAGACCTTTCTTTTGAGCCCTTGATTCTGCACTAAGTAACTCATCATAATGGGAAGAACGTTGGTCATCATCTTGTCGATACCGAATCACATAAGCAAGGCCCTTACTAACAAGGGTTTCGGCTACATTGCTGTAAAAATATTAAAAAAAAACAAAAAAAAACAGGCAAATATAGTTTCGGTTTCTCAAAGTTCAAATATTTTTTTTTTTTTAAATAGAGAAGCAAAACAATCACATGCTGTTCATTCAAGATCTCGTCCATTGAAATTCTGACAGGAATTACAATATATATATATATATATATATATATATATATATTCAAACATTTTTATAGTGGATACTTGTGTCGGAAAGAGATGCTTCATTTTTACTTTAAACTGTATTAGAAACAATATAAATTTTTTTTTTTTAATATACTAAGACGAAAATGTATAGAAAGTGCTTTAATCGTTATATCATCCACATTTAATTTACATCCATGTTTTTACGACATTTCACTTCACCTTTCTGGGCAGATCTTCTATTATCACAATGTGGGATATTTAATAACAGAAGTGATAAATACATTAAAAAAAATAAATAAATAAATTAAATCAAGTGGCTATATTCCCAAAGCACACACAAAAAAATTTTAAATGAAAATTTCAGCATTCCCCTCTCCTTCATGCACATGTGTAATCCCATTGGCATAAACACCACTTTAGTTCTATGAAGTCCTAAAGGATGAAACACTTCAGATGAAAAACTTTTCTGCTTTGTCAGATTTTGTTTACCCCAGCAGTGTGTACTATGTCTATTGGCCTGTGTATTCTAGAAATCCTAATAAAGAAAATGTGATCTCCAGCAGGAATTGGACCTGTGTTCTCCTTTGTAAGAGAAATCATAATTTGACCTGGTGTGCTTTACTACTCACCTATGAAGAGCAAGGCTTTTAAAAGGAAAGTAAAGCACATTGAATAAAAAAATGGTTTCTCTTACAAATCCTGCCGGAGAGCACATTTTCTTTATAAAGATTTCTCAAGGGTACAGGCCAATAGATGTAACACACACTGTTTAAAGTAAAAATGGGGCATTTATTTAATGAGTATCCACTATAATAATGTTTGAAATAATAAAAATGTTGGATTTTATATATGTGTGTGTGTGTGTGTGTGTAACATATCTCAGTACTTACATATTTCCACTTGTCACTGTTGCACAAGTCTTTTCTGGAAAGTTACCTGATGCAGGTTGGATATAATCAATTTGCACACTCACCTGAAGAAACAAAAATGTAGATCATTAATCTGAGGGTTTATAAATAACAAAAAAATGATTAATTACATCAACTGATTTAATTAATCAAAGTTAGCAGAATACAAATTATTCCACTACACTACTATTAAAAAAATAAAGACATTACAAAATTAACATGTGTAGCATGTAATTAATAAATTTTAATCTATTCTAATTAATAGAAATTTTAATTCATGTGTTAATTGTAATTCTTAATTTTTATTCATCTGTCCTTTCAACTGATTTTTTCCAGTAATCTGCTTTTTAGCAAATCAGCAAACGTTTTTGTATGTCTTGAATGATATTCTATCTAGAGAGACTGATTATTATTTGTAGTTATCTTAACATGTTGACCCATAAAAGGTCAATTACAAAATCTGACTTCAAATAGCAACTTTATAATATCCAACTAAATCAATAAATTTCTTTGTTTTGTGTGTCTTATATTTTCAATAAATTTTTCCCATAAAATGTTTTTTGTTTTTGGTAACCAGTAAGATTTCTCATTCCTGCCTAAGACACCAGGTACCAGTTATTTGCATTAAAAAGGAAGAAAAAACAAATCATGGATGTAGCCTTGTTGGCACGACTACAAAGATGAGAACTAATTGTCAGCATCATAATAAAGACTGACAACCACATGTTATCTCATGGTTGATACTAAATGTGTTAAAAAAAGTCACTAATCACAACTGGCACAGTTAAAGAACTTATTAGCAGGCTGCCAAAAGAAAAATCTTTTGATGGCTAAAACTGAAGTCAGCTCAAAAATTGTTCAAATAAAATCTTATGAAATAAAAACTTTGGTAACAAGAAAATCATGAGGAACATTTTTTCAGAACTTTTGTTGGCTTCCTTCACTTGAGATTGTGAAGGAAACAATTTTCAGAAAAATTGGCAAATGGATGTATTTGCATCTCTTTATATTGACAAACAAGCCTCTACCATCCACCCAATACTATCATCTCTTTGATCCAAAGCTATTAAATCTATTTATGGGGTGTTAATGAAAATTCCCTGGCCAACCCACTGCACCAAATACAGACAAATGATCAAAACAAGAATTTTTTTTAATCCCTTCAATGATGTTAATTCTGAGAAAATATTCAAATTCACTGTCTTGCTGCTGGAGAAATTCATTACAGATAAATGATTCTTTTTTTCAAGACCAGTTCAGAGATTTTTATTTGCCAAACATAAAGCAGCAATTCTTTTTTTTTTTCCTCAGATTTGTTTTTATAATTTGTTATTTTCTATGGCAATCAAACATTTGTTTAAATATGCAAATAAAAATCATAGCAACAACCAATTGTTTTCCAGCATCAAAAATATAGCAAATTCCAACTAATTTCTTTCTCTTTACTCAATTACTTTAATCCTTAAACTAATTTAATTGCATCATTATTTACATTTACTTAAAAAAAAAAAAAAAAAAAATTTTTTTTTTTAAAAATTTCCAATTAAGAAGAGGTAAACAATTTCTTACTTTTTTACCAATCAGTTTTTTTCGCATGAATTCTCTAGCTTCAAACATGTATGGAATATCATAAAGTGGCCTAACACGTCTATTAGAATCTTTCATTATATTTGGGGGTGCATTTTCATTATTTTCTGAAGCAAGCCTAAAAAGAAAAAAAAACAAAACAAAACAAAAATTACATAAGTCCATACAGAATATATATTATTTTTTCGTATTTTTTTTCCTTTTCACTTGTAATTATTACATCAGAATTAATTATTAATTTTAATTTTGAAAAAGAAAGAAAAAAAATAACTTCTTGGTGACAATTCCACTTGAAGGGAACAATTCAAAGCAAGATCCAAAATTTAGTTAAATGAGAAATATCAAGAAATGTTAGGAAAATGTTTTAGAAATTTAAAATTATAAAAATAATTTTTAAAAAATGAAAGTAAATTAAATCCACATTAAGAAAAGGTAAATAAAATAATAATGTCTGTCCATGAAATAAAATTAATATCCAAAATGAGGGTGGCATCAGGAAAGAAATACTTTCTTACCTGGGTGGCCGAATACTTGCAAGAAAGATTTTCTTAATTGTACCATCTGAAGACTTGACAAACATGGCATCTCCATTGACAATTTCCACAACCTAAAATAGAATAAGATTTGGTATTTAGAATAATTATACTGGAATGCCGGGAAATAATCTTAAAGAGATTATAGCAGAGACATGTTTTTAGTGTTTGAAAATGAAAACAAGTCATAATTTTCAATATCTTCCTCTTTTTCCCCAAACTTGGTCTCCCTACAATATTCAACAAGGCACATACAGACAATTTTTTAATATAAGGAGAAATCTAGTCCACTCATTCTGTCATTGGAATTGAACTCAGGAACTACATATTTTAGTCTAACTCACAAAAATGAAACAAATAAAAAACATTTCTTGCAAAAGTAACAGATTTTTATAAAAATGATATTTGATTTGAACAAGATTAAATAAACTTTACAAATCGTCAAAGAAAAAAAAAAAAAAGTTTATATAAGTTTAAATACATTTCCAATTAAAGGAGTGAGCAAAATAAATTCTGAAATGGAAGTAAAATGAATAATCAGCAAGAGTCAAATGTTGGAAATATATCCAGAGCTACCAACAGGCAACTTAAGAGAACCAGTTTCATGTTTTGAATGTCTATTGACATTCAAGTTAACTCCAGGTATCAAACTCGTAAACAATCCGTTGCTAAAAGGTGCTGATAAAATAATCAGTTCATTTTATTTTTCCATGAAGCATGTGACAATTTCTGCCATGTGATTATCTTTACAAGAATCAAATTAAACCAAAAATGATATATTGCTGCTATATCTGGGCTGTAGCTGCTTTATTCATACTTGCCAGCCTTAATAGACTTCCCCACAGACAATATCAAAAGCTTATTGCTATTCTATCGCAATTTCCATGGCAAAAGTTCAGATGAGCTCCACTCTTTAGTTCCACTCAGTTCAGACCTTTACAACTCGGACATGCCATGCCACTTTCACAGAGTCAAACCAGCCTCATTTCTTCCATATTCCAAGAGTAAGAATGTTCCACTCAGACAGGTTTTCCCCACAAGACCTTCTATTTTGCGGAACATGTTGATTGATCAATTCATTTTCTATGGCTTATCACCTCTTTGCAGGTTATTTAAAGCCAGGAAATATTTTTAGATTGTAAGACTATATTTTTGGAGATAATGACTTAGTGATACAATTAACCCATATTTGGGGTGAGAAGAGATGGATTCATACCTTCCCCCCAAAGAGTATTTGCATGTAAGTGAATATAACTCAATGGGAATTGGAACTCAGATCTCCAATTAACAATAAAGAATGATTATCCATTACACCACCTGCACATCCAAACTTACAGCACCTGGTACTCCCAAGCAGTCACTCATCTAGGTACTGACCAGGCTCAATGTTGCTTAACTTTGGTGATTGTACAGGAATCAGTGTTTGAATGTGATTTGACTGTAAGCCTACTTTGCAGAACAGACTTGTGTGTGAATGTTTTCCTGAAGACTACAATCTTAACTTTTTCAAGTCACGGGTCATTCATTATATTCATTATCTATCCTCATCATCTTCACTTGCTACCACCACCTCATCCTCCTCATCATCATCTTTCATTCATATCACACATCTCATTTATCATATCTTGTGGTTCTTGCATCTTGTATTGGGAGTGTAACATTTTCTACCAGAACCAACAGAAGCATCATTTGCTTTAACAATAAGAGATGAAAACAGAATGAACCAAACTACAAGCAAATAGAGAATGGATACTTTCAGTCATCACCTCTAATAGTTTAACCGGATTACATAAATGAAAAGAAACACTTTCCTGCTTCTGCTGTAAACAAAAAAAAAATAAAAAATAAAAAAAATAAAAAATAAAAAAAATAAAGCCAACATTGAAGTTTTAAGAAGTCAATGGCTGAAAAGGTAGCAGCTGCATTGCAATCTGTTACGGACCTCCACTCCTTCCCAAGATGAATACTGTTCTTTTGTTAATATGCTTGTATTATTTCAAACTATTGCTCCCATCTTGACATAGATGTTGTTATAACATTTCAACCAAGTACCCCCAGGTCATCATCAGGTATTCATTGGTAGTAAAGCACTAATACAACAGGAACAAACAATAACTGCTATCACAGGAATAAAATATCACAATAAACATATCCAATATCAGCTAATAGACACCTGATGATGACCAGAGGGTACTTGGTCAAAATGTTGTCTATAATAACATCTACATCAACAGAGAACAATAGTTCAAAATAATACAAGAATACTAACAATTATCTCAGAAATGAAATACTGTTCTTTTTTGTGTTCAAAATAAAATCATAGGACTAAGTGTGTCACAGTCCCAAATAATAAACATTTTTACTAAAATGTGCTTAATGTCAGATGTCTTGTAAACAAACAACTTTATATTGGCACAACCTTTCTCTCAACCTTGTCATCCCTAGAAATGGTGACATTGTGGAATTGGTATATTAAAGGAGTCATTCATCACAGATTGATCAGTTAGAGTAGTCAAATATGATTCCCCACCTTTCTACTGTTTCTGTTTGTATATACAGCCAATTTTACAATCAAGGATCCTCTATTCTACAGAATGATAATTGGTCATTCAACAATCAACCACAAATTGTTTGTTTGTTTATGTTTTACGACATATCAACCTCGTTGGGTTATTTAATGCCAATAATAGATATCCGGGCTTTGATAACTAGATAGCTTGTCATTCATACTTCGATATAAAGATATATATGTTGATATTTCCACCTTGACAATCAGATAGATAGCTTGATAATCACACCTCGACATATACATAGATATTCTGATATTCCGGCCTTAGAGGCTCTTGCAAATACTTTAGCAGAGCTTAATCGTGGCATTGGGTTAAGTTATAAAAAGGAAAAAAAAAAATTTTTTTTATGGATGCTGATTTCTGAAAGAAAACTGTATCTTGTTGGTGTGTCTCTTCAAAGACACAAATCACTTTTACAGCTGCAACCCGTAAATTTGTTTTTAAGACAATAACACTTTGTGGTATGTCATTTCTGATGAGAATAGATGACCCCCTGATGCTCGAAGAGTTTTTAATATAATTATATTGTTGGTAGTCTTTTATATCTATCTTATTGTTATTCTTTAAGAAGGTTTCCTGAAGACATATTATAGCCACGTTTAGGTCTGTAATTAGTAACAGTAGTTCATTTATATTTGCCTTCACTCCTCTGCAGTTCCATAGTAGAGTTTTGTGTGAACTTGAGTTCATTAGGTTTTGGGTTTTTTTTTATGATATATCCATCTCTTCTAGGGATGGTGGGGTATTCTCAGTTGTCATGTTGCTAGAGTTTTTGTTTTGTTTCTTTTTTTCTGGGGAGGATTTTGTTTGGCTTTTTGATCTGTTCTTGGAAGTTGATCATTGGCTTGGCTGGCTTTTCTTATGAGTTTGTGTGTCTTTTCGAGTCGCATTTTTTCCATGGCATGTTCTTTTCGAAAGTTCAGTTGTGGTCATGTTTTCTGATTGTTCTTGTTCTATTTTGTTGAGAAGTAAAAATCTGTTTTGAGTTTTCAGGTTGTTTGCTGTAGATTCTTTGTCTTGGTTTTGCAGGTCTGTTTGGCTTCTGCTGAGGCTTTTGGTTTCCTCTTTTGAAGTTTGTTTTGTGGTATTTCATGTGGAGTGTTCAGTTGTTTTTTGGTTATTTTTAGCTGTTATCATTTCAGTAAGTAGAATTCTCAGGTTATCTATTAAGGTTGAGATTTCTTCAGATTTGTAGTTAGTTTTTTCTGTTGTTTCTTTTTTTGGATATTCAGGATGTTTATTTTCTGAGGTCAGCACAGAGGCATATGTTATTGTGGGTGTCTGCATTTCGACAATTTTTCTTGCTTCGAAGAAAGAGATATTTTGTGAATATTTTGTTTTGCTCCTCTTTGCAGTTTGGACACCTAGGTCTTTCCCTGCAATCTTCTGGATGTTCAGTCTCTGTATTTCCACATCTTCTACACACTGGATCTCTAGCACAAGTTTCTTTGTGGTGTCCGTATCTTTGGCATCGGTAACACCTAAGTGGCATTGGTATGTAGGTCTCCACTTTTGCTATTGGATATCCAATTCTTATGTCCCTGGCTATTACAGGGGAGTTAAAGGTTAATATATATGTGTTGGTTTCAATAAGTGTACCATTTTTTTTAATAGTTATTCTTTTTGACATCTTTTACTTGTTGGTTTTTTAGGTTTGTTTTTATCTCTTCCAGGGTGCATCGTGAGAGTTCATGGCTTCTCACTACTCCTTTGGATGAATTTAGGGTTTCGTGTAGGTATGTTTTGATTTTTATCTTGTCAAAGGTTGTCCAGTTTAATTTTTTTTGTTGCGTGTGTATTTTTGGATACTTCGATTAGTATTGTTCCATTCTTCATTTTTTTTTCAGATTCTGGTTTCTGGATGTCAGTTGAGATGATTTTCTCTATTTTAAAAGGAGATATTTTGGTAAGAGGAGTATTTTCAATAGATTCTAATACTATGAATTGAAGAGGTGTTAGTTCATGCTCTGACTGAGCGTGATTCAATATGGGGTCTTTTTGTTGTTTTTTTTTGTTGCCATGTGGGTTTGTTTTTATCTTCATCACTTTTGCTCCCCACCCTCCTCGGAGCCCGGCAGTGGGAGATATTAGGGTGGAAGCCCATTTGCCCTATTTTCTCAGGGGTACAAAAGAGGTATACTCCTATTAGTAGCATTTTTGCCAGCATTTCCAGTGTTTTTGTTTTCTTACCCCTGTTTTTATGAAAACTTATTTACTCCTACATGTGGCCGATTTTTACATACTAATTGATTGACCCTTGCCACCCACCTTCTGACACTTATTTGGGGAATATCACGTTGTTTTGAAATAGAGTTTGAAAGATATTTATTTTGTGAGGATAGGTGATAGGGTTTAATGTGACTAGCCGATTGTCGGATCGGGCCTTCCGACCTCCCATCTAGCCCAGGTAAAGGCCAAAGTGGTGTGTTGCAAAGTAGTGACAAATTTTCACCTGGGTCACGACCTGCTCAACCACCAGGATCCCAGGTTGCCACCCACGACCAACAGGTGGCCCCGTTGAGGGACTTTTAATTTCTACAGGGGTGCAGTCGACATATTCTGAAACCCTGCCGACATGGCAAACCATGAATTGTTTCAAAACTCATTCTGTTCTTCATTTGTTTCTTCACTAACATGAAAGCAACTTGTTCTCCCCTCTTTTGATCAAATAGATGCATTTTTCTTTCCTCAGGTGAGATTTAGTAATCAAAAGGTCAAGAGGGTCACCTGACAAGTAGACCAGCTCAATGGTACAGTTCAATAAGATATATAAAATAAAACAGGTTCTAAGCAGTTTGAGCTTTTTAAAAAAAAAAAATATCTTAAAAAGAATAACTTACTTTAGCTGTAAAACTCTTGTTCTTTGCATCAATAGCCACACCTGAAGGTTTGTAATCCCTCCAGATTCTGAGGCGTTTTTCTTTTGCTCTCCTGGAAAAAACATTTCAACAGTTAACGGATGTGTATTTATTAATGCACACACACAAAGAAAACAAGATACATCGTTTTTTTATTGTTTTTTTCTTTTTTTAGGTATAGGGACAATGTGACAAATGGATTTCATTCACTTATATATATATATATATATATATATATATATATATATATGTGTGTGCGTGTGTGTATATATTTAGACATTCCTGTCAAGAAGACTCACATTACAGCTCCCTGGACCATAGCTCAATTAGGACCCAATTAAATATACACAGAAACCAACCAAACTCCATCTGCAACATCCTTGCAGAAAATACACCTATAATCACCTTGTCCACATGTAAAAAAAATTATGGGAGCATTAATGATAAAAAAGAAAAAGCATACACTAAATAAGATCAACTATGAACATGGCCACAACATGCTGACCGTGTTCAGAAAATAAAAAACATTTCTGTAACTCTAGATACTGACTTAAAAAATCCATACATTCAGTTAAAAAAATCATCCTTTATAAGGGTTAAAAGAATAGGTCAAAGTGCTTGGACATACAGAATATTCAGACATACTTTATGTCCAGAAAAAAAATTTTTTTTTATGAACACAAGAAAAAAAAATTGCAGTACCTTCACAATATTCTTTAATGAAACATATGATTCCATAAAAAAATAAACATGAAATAAAAAAAATATCACAATCAAAAATAATTAAGGTTTGAAGATTTTTGTATCATTAAGCATAAAAGAAACAGATGTAAAGAACATAAATTTACTTTAAATTCCATGGTATAACCAATTTCTTGATACTAGCTCCATAAACAACAAACAATATCCTATTAGAATTGTACTTGTTCTGCCTTTCATTAGTTAGCACGTCCGTTACGGCCTGTCAACATCTAATGGACTATTCTGCGTTTTGATCATGTGGAAAGAGAGGAAAACATTACTTGGTTTCAGTGAGAAAATGAATGAAAGAAGGGAATATAGAAAGGGAGAGAGAGAGAATCAGATTAAGCTAATGAGAACAGATACTACACTTTGACCTCAGTCATAAGGCCGATAAACGATGGCGACCCTGATAAAGAGTCATTATCAGACTGAATGACTATTCCATTTTAATAAGTGGAAAGAGGGGAAAAGACACTTGATTTCAGCAAGTAAAAGAAAGAAAGGGAAGATAAAAGTGTTTAATGGCTGTTTCAGTGAAATGGAAAAAGTTGTCAATTTCAAATTTTTTTCATATCTATCCGCTTCTTAAAATAACAACCAGCATTCATATTTGTGAATTTTATTGCAATATTTTGTTAAAGTTAAGCTTAAATATTTAATGATGCAATAGGGGAATTTATACAGATATTTTACTGTCGTCGAACTTGCTATGAGTTTATTCAATCATTAACTTAAGAGTTTAAAATTAAGATGCATCAGAAAATTTAAATAAGAAAACTGAAATTGTCACGGGTTTTTTCTAGTATATTATTATTATTACCATAAATGTTATATTTAGTGGATACACGTTTGAGGAGACATACCCATTTTTCTTAAATGGTGAAATTGAATTAAAAGAGCAGATTTATTTACTCAAGCACTTTTCTATCCAAATATAAAATTTATAGTAATCAGAATAATGTCAGATTATAAAAATTTTAATTCTTTAGATATACACACACACACATATATTTTTGTATTTAATTTTTCTTGTGTTCAAATAAGTGTTTTCTTTTCTGGACAGAGTGTGTAAAAACTGTCAAAATTTTCTGTAATTCCGAGCATATGTTTTTGGATGGAGTCTAGTAGCTTTGTGTGCATGTATAAACGAGTTTTGATGGAGCTGTGGTCAGATAGGTGCAATTTAAATTGACTGGATAGGCAATGTAGTATTGTGACCAATGTAATACTAGTAGAAAATACAAGCATAATAACCTCATCCATATGTAAAAATAAAATAAAAAATAATGGAAGCCTAAGTAATAAAAAAAGAAAAGGCCAACACTCAATAACTACAAACACGGCCACAATGCGCTGACCGTGTTCGAAAAATAAAACATCCCTATAACTCTAGATACACACAACCCATAAATCCAGTTAAAAAGTAAAAATAAAATCATCCTTGATAATGGCTAAAAGTATAGTCAATAACGCTCATAATTACAGAACATTTGGACAGTTTCTAAACACACTGTGTCCAGAAAAGAAAACAGTTGTTCAAACACAATTCAAATAAAAATCTTAATCACAGTACCTTGTCTGTCGTCTTTAATGAAACATGTAAAAAAGAGATTGCTACCTAAATACACAATTTTATATATTTATTCATCCTCCTAAGTATTTGTCAGACACACGCAAGACAAATACTTAGAAAATACTGTAAAATATTTCAAAATTTAATCAGTGTAAAAATAAAAATAGTTTTTACAATACAATGATATTCAAATCCTTATTGTCCTCAAACTTCAATCAAATGAAACAGTTTAAAAAATGTTGAGTTGAGAAAAAAAAAAATCATCTTACTTTTCAGCACCTCTGTACTTTTCAGTGCCACTTGTTACAACTCCCATACTCCAGTCGACACAACGAGCAAAGCCTTCATTCAATAATAATTCTGTGATGTTCCCTTTCTGGAAAAAATAAAAATAAAAATTGAAAGATGAGGTTTTAAAACTGGTAGCCATCCTCTTTCCTTTCCATGCAGGAAGAAAATTTTTTTTTTTCTATTTTCATTGACTACTTGTTATATTATTCAATTGCTGAGAGATGCGAGGAATGTCTGTAGATAAAAGTTGCAATGGAAAGTGAAAGAGTTACTGATTGGAACTAGAGAGTTTTATATCAGACAATAAACAGAAACAAGACAGCTTGCAGAAAAAGATCAAAACTCATAGAAAGATTTGAAACTCTTTCAATTCAAAACAATACTATTGTTCACCCAATGACTAACTATTAGGAATAAGAAAATAACTAATCATAAAAACAGTTTCTCTCAAATCAAAAGAAAACCTCATTGGGAGGGTTTTTTTATTTTTACTTTCAGTTGTAAATTGGTCCTTATTGCAAACATCAACTAAAACTAACATGAAATAAATACTGGCCAAGAATTAATAATAATTGACAATTCTTCATCTAAGTAAAATCCTGATAATATCAATACTGCTATATATTTACATAAAAGCAATAACATGTTGCCTAGTAATCAAAGACAGATGGTATGTTTAAATATGTTTGATCTTCTGTGAGCAATAGAAGTTCTTGTAGCACAATTGACAGAGCAGCTGGTACAGTTAACCATGTTTCCCCAAGGCAAAGCAAGGAGTTTATTTATATAATTTATTATGACACTTTATGACCCCCTGTTTTTTATACTATTGTTCACCCAAAAGCCAGGGTTATTAAACAAGTTTGCTGTAAGGAGGGAGTAAAAGGTGCACATTATAAGCATATGTAGGATAGATAACTGTTGACCCTAAACTTGAGATTGTAGTGATCAGGGAGATGTCTTTTCAGGTGTCTGTTCTACAACATAACAGTTCTGGGGAAGAAACAGTCTGAGTTAAACTTCCTCCTTGCCAATGAAAGATGAAGGAAATGAGGAGTCAACCCCGCGGATGTAGCATGGCAGGTCCTAGCTACAAATGTTCAGACTGGAAGAACTAAGGAAGGTAGTTTGCCTAAACATCTACCATGAAAATAGCAATAGAATAGGAAAAGGCTAGTAATGTTTCATCTATGGGAAAGGCTTGTAGGGTGAAAAAAAATTCATCACCAACAAGGCCACATAAACGTCTGAACTGGAAAGTGAGGATTTGCTAACTCAAACCAAGATATGACAACAATACTCCATTTTTGGTCTGATCAGATTCCTGTAAAGAGAGCATGGTAGGAGGAGTCAAGTACTCTCTAGAGTGCTGCAAGGAGCTAACCATTTTTGCAGTATCTTTAGCAATTTATCATATATACAAGTTCCACTTGAGGTCTGGAGTGAGCTGGAATCCCAATAGACATTCAAAAGGCAAAGAACCTCATTGAGAGTACGATCATTCATTATGACTGGAGAAAACTTGAGGTCTGCTCTGTGATGACGAATGTTACTAACTTTGGATGTACTGAATGTTCCAAGCCAGTCCCTCCTCCAATGGACTGTGCAAACAAGAGATCAGCTGCCAGACACTGGTCATCTAGGTTTTTTAATGTGCACCCATAATTCATGGTACCACCTGCATATAATTACTAATGATCTGAGAATGTTCTTGGCCAGGCTGTTAATATAAAGCAAAAGAAGGGTAGGGGCCAAAGAGAGAGCCTTGGGGGATGCCTGCTTTATACTCATAGACATCAGAAGATTGCCCATTACCAACAACCTTCATGAATCTACCAGATAGGAAAGACTTGATAATTGAAAAAAGGCTCTTCCAGAAATGCTATAATTAGAGAGTGTGTAGCATCTCTCTATGCCACATGTTGTCAGAACACTTTGAGGTATTTAAGGCAATTGCTTTTATGATGGATCTATTTATCAAACGCTTCACTGAATATGTGTGATGTAGTGAAGACATAAACGGTGAATCTAGGAGAGAAAGTTATACTGTTTGTCATTCAGGAGGTTATTGTTTGCCAACTTTGTAAGGTCAAGTTTAGAGTAAATAGGCTTACCCACATTCTTGTATATTGGAAATACAGCTGATATCTTCTATAGATTTGGAAATTATTTCTCCTACAAGTAATGGTTAAACAATTTTTCCAAGATTGGGAACAGCTCTGGGCTAAGGTTAAGAACCACCACAAGAATTTTATCTTGACCAGTAACTTTCATAGGCTTTTTAAAAAAACCTGGAAACTTCCCAATATGACCAAGTTTGTGTTCTGTGACAGGGGCAAGTCAGGTAGGAGATGACCCTCATTGTTTAATGTGGGGGTTCATTATCACTGAGTGTTTATTGCAAAGGTCTTAACCTTATCTGATGAGAACTTCAGGGCAATTATTAATAGACGGCACTGACAATTTGAGAATCTCTTATTCTTAATTCAACTCTTTATAACAGTGTGGTCTGCAAAGGCCATCTGTGTTGAAAAAAATCTGAGTTGTGGCAAACATCTTTCCCCACACAATTTTACATCTTCACATAATTTTCTCTCAAATCTTACTCCTTAAACAATATTGTATAAAAAAATAAATAAATAAATAAATCTTAAATTTTCAAATAAATTCTGGTTTTATAAAAGATTAGCTTTTCTAATTTCAGCTTAAAGTTTAAACATACAATTAAAAAGTTCAAAACACTTTACATGACATAATATAAGAATTATGAAAACTAAACTGTAGGTTTCAGTTGTCAGGAGTATTTATTTAATTGATTGTAAACTTATTTACAATCATTAACTTTCTCATTTCAATTCTTAAAATCAGCATCAAACATATACTCATCTAAATCCTGACCAAGTATAATGTTGCTTAACTTTGAGAATTTATCAAATGTCAAAAAAAGGACTGATTCCCTGCCAGACTTGTGGTTACATCAGCCAAAATGTCAATTATTTTCATTAAATGATTTTGAGAAAGGCATGAACCCAAAAGTGCCAGCAGTACATACCAAAACTACTGTACACAGTTTAGTTGTTCCATTGCCATAAGTGAAAGACAAACGAAACTGATACAAAATCTCCCATTTACATTTCAATCATTTCTCAAGATTATTAAATAAAGTCATTTTTAAAAGCAATGTTAAAATCATTCTATTTCTCTTACTGGATGTAAAACAGTGCCAAGGAAGTTTTGATTAGATGCTCCTTCAAGAATGATTTTCACATCTCTCTGTAGTAACCTGGATTCTGTAAAATATTTTGCTTCTTCAGCAAATTCTTCAGGTACTTGTTGGTCTCCTTCCATCTTGAACATTGGAGCCTGTTAAAAAAAGAAAATCCATTGCAAATGAATGAGAAAGGAAATAATTTTTTTTATAAGGAAATCATGTCTCTTCAATTCACAGCACAACTGATTTTGACAAAGAATCAAGGGATTTAATACCTTAAGGAATTTAAGCAAAGGGTCAATGTAAAGCTCATTATTTAGATCATGAGTTGGAATAAATCTTATATACAAAATCTTTATTATTAGTTATCACCTACCAAAGATACATATATTTATTTAAATGAAAGAACATTGAACAGGAAGCCATTTACTTAATGGTTTCATTCAGAATGTTTGATATAGTGAAGTTTAAAAATTATGCAAGTATGACCTTATAGTTAAAAGCCAGTATCATAAAATCTATGGAATAACTTAAGTTAATTTTACATACAGAAAATTAATAACGGTAAATTATAGCCAATTATCAATGATCTCTTCAATAGATTTATAAATGCTAAGAATTTAAGACAAATTCTTTTTTTTTGTTTTAATTCTACTGAAATCAGTGAAATGTTAAATGTTCTACACAAAACAACAAAGATGAGGATAATAAAAGATTTCACTTGTGTAGAGATATTTCCTCTGTGATCAGATCAAGGGGTTCCAGACAGCAAGCAAATGAACAAAGCTTAAGGAAAATCTTATAGCAATCAATGGCCATGAATTCAAGATGGAACAAGTAATCATATTCAATGCCCTTTGAAGTTACCATTCAATTTTCAATCCTTCATATAATTATTAAATTGCATGGAACAGCTTTTATTTCTGTGGGGATAAATTATGATAGAAAAATGCAATGATTAGAAAACTTTCATTGGAAAATATCAAATAGAAATGATCCCATTATAACTTAATCATTAATTCATAATTCTCAATTTTATGAAATTGTCACAAAATCAGCTTGAAAAGAAACTGTACAGCTATAAGAAAGAAAAAAAAAAAAAGAAAAGCTTTGATTATTTAAAAGTTTTGGGTGGTAACATGTAACCCAGTACAACCTGCCATATGAATGGGTGGTTGGCATCTAAACCAGCTTCCCCCACTAGTTTTTCTGCTGATGAGGGTGAAAAGTAAGATCTGCTTCAAAGAGTGAATGAGCTTTTTATAGGAACCGATGGCCAACAAGTGTATGTGCATGGGGAGAGGAGGGACTAGGATGGGGCCTCATGCTTTGCCTGGCAAGCTTCCTCAAGATGAAGTCTCAATAAAAACACTGTCTACTTGGACAACTGTGTGTATCCGAGTTGTGGTTCAGGAAGAGGATCTGTCCTTGTAAAACCTTGCCTCAAATCATTATGACAAATCCTTTGTCAGGCAAGACCCACCTTGCATTGTACAAGATTAATCCCAGTACTGCCTCAAAAAAATTAGAAAAGGTTTGTTTTAAAAACAGAAAATGACCCAGTAACTCACTTTTATTCCAGACAACATAACTGTAACATATTCAAAAGTTGGAAGAAGGAAGGCCCGTACAGTACAGCCATCACGAACATGTTCAATCACCGCTGAAAGAGTAAAAGACAAACTATTTCAAAGAACCAATATTGATCTGATGAATAATTCTTAATTACAGAATCTATTTTTTGAGAAATAAGAAAATCCTTGCTGGCTTTTCTACAGGTGTTGGTTTTGAGTCACTAAACATCTATTAAGGCATAAAACAATTTTGTATATTCTAAGAAAAAGAAACCTTCACTGCTTAATAGCCAATGATTAAATGTAAACAAAAATAATTTGAAGAGGAGAAAAAAAAGTTTTGTTTCCAAACAGTAAAAAGCATCAATTAATAAAAAAGTAAATTGATAAAATTACTCACCATCAATTGGTTTGTTGTGATGTGAGTCAACAAAATTGCGTGGATTGTCAATGATCCACGTGATATTTCTTATATGGTCATTAGCCGAGTCGTTTGACCACTTGCCACGACCAGAAGATTTTGCTGTCTCCTCCAACTGAACCAGCTTTTGTTGGCCTTCACTAAAACAAATTATAAGAGAAATAAAATAGTGTAATGATATTGAAATAATTGGTTTCAAAGCTTCTGTTATCCAAAATCTGGTTTAAGTCTGGAACCAGATAAATCTCTGCTATGCAACTGAAAGAGTAGAGAAATTTCTTTAAGAATTTCTTTATCGAAACCCATTTTTTACCTTCAGTACAGAGGAAGGCAAATTCTGAAAATAATTTAAAGGTGTTAGAATCCATTTATATGAAGTCATACTAATCATCTCTAAGCAGAAGGAATGATTAGTGTGCTCAAAGGTAATTAGTCTGTAAGTTGTATGACAATCGGTCTTTGGCATTCATTTTTAGTGTGCACATTTTTTTTCAGCTTCAATTGAATTCCAATGAGAAAGCACAAAAAAGTGGTTTAGCTGTCTTTTTTTTGTTGTCTCATGCTATATTTCATTATTACCACTTTATAATAGCATTGTTAGTAATTTTTCTTCTTTTAACATGTCTGCTTTTATTGCTTTAATAAAGCCAATTTCTAAATATTTTTGATTATCAGCATGATGAAGAAAAGCATTTTTTATTCATTTCTCTCGAAGTTATCACCAATTAAAAAATTAAAATTTACAATGGGAAAACCAATTAAAATAAAAAAGATGAAAAATTGTTGAGTTGCATTGCCAGTTATTCAAGTAGAACTAACCAAAAAGACTTCCATTTTACTTACTCTGTAGGTTTAAGTCCACCGCGTCTCACTTCAACTAAACCTTCCGAGATTAAGCACTCAGTCATATTCTCCTTGTTGCCATCTAGAAATTAAAAGTAAAAACACATAGAAGCAAGCATTTCATTCAATTGACGACAAAAACAAGTGATTAATTCTCCAAAAGAGAAAAAAACAATCTCTTATTTATAAATTCAGCAACACACAATCTCTTTAGTATTTAGCTAAAGGAATTTGCAAGATTAAAAGTTTTATTCACTCATTCTATTTTGTCTCGGTATCTATCAATTCCTTTTCCTGAAGTTTAGCAGATCTTTTATAAGACCTACGTTGCCAAATTCGACTACTATTTTTGAAAATCCTGCACAACTGGATTTTGAATTGACTTTATTTTCAATAGTAGACTAAGTCAGCCCAGTTTAGTTTAAAACAATGATGCCCCACCAGTGGGGCATGGTAATATTTTGGTAGGGCATGCGTAGGATGTGCACCCTTTAGCTTACTATAACAACAGAATAAGGGACCATTTTGAGAACGAGTTATTAACAGGGAATTGTTTTCTAGTGAGTCTGAGTGAGAATGTTAATGTGTGTTAATACATATGATGCATACATAAAAATATTCTGTGTGTGTGTGTGTATATATATATATATATATATATACGTACATGTGTAATTGGCATACAGGGTATTTCCCCGTCCCCCCACACTCGCATGTCCCAATCAAGAGAGGACGTGATACATGTTGCTGGAAGAGCCCATGTTTTGTTGGCCAATCAGTGCATTTGAGCATTACAGAGGGGCACCAGAATTTTAGAAAATACCAAAGTCAGGCATGGCCCAGAATCAGTTGGGAACGACTGGTTTAAAAGTAGCCCAACGTGGCACAAGTACTGAATTTAGAAGTGCTGGGCTTTCAAAAGCTCTCCTCTATAGGACCAACAAGTAAGGCACACATTTCCAAACGCAAGTTACAGTGGATGAAGAATGAAGACCAAAAAAAAAAAAAAAAAAAAAAAAAAATCAATTTTAAACTTTACCATTTACCACTAATCTTTAAACTAACTCCATCTCCCAAAATGAGAGAGAAATTCCATTAAACAGTGGAAATTTATTTTGAAACAAATAATTGAAAACTCAAAATCATTCTGGCCTTCCATCAGCATGTCTGATGCTAACCTCCAGAAGAGTGACCCATTGTGCCTTCTATGGCTAACATTTTACACTGATATGAAGTGGAAAGATTATACTGAATCAATTGCTAAGTCTGCTGATTCTTGATAAAATCAAAACAAGAATCTGCAATGTTCTTGGTCCAGACCTGGCATCTTGGTTCCAGTCACATTTTTCATTATCATAATGAAGTTTCCCTGTGCATTTTCTATAAATATTTCCATGGTAACTGTTGTGGTGAGCTTTTCTCTTTGGTGCATCATCTTTATAAATTTAAGTTCAGTACTAAATTGGCAGCTAAGTCTCATCATTTTACAGTTGAAATTGCTAGATGTAACCGTAAGTTACAAGCTAACATTTTTTCTCACACTTCTTACTTGTGGAACTATCTTCCAACTTCTTGCTTTCCAGTCAACTTTGATTTTCAAAAATTTAAATGCAATGTCAATTGTTGTCTCTCGTTTTCTTAATTCCCGTTCCTTTATTGTTCTCTCCTCCTAATAAAGTTTTTCTTTCTCATATTCTTTCACACTCATTAACCCCTCACATCTTAATGGCTTTATTGCCTTGCTTGGAGTGAAATTACATAATATAAATATAAAAGATTTTTTTTAAATCAATATTCACATTTTCAGTTAACATAAAAATAAATCTTTCTAATAAAGCAAAAAAAAAAAAAAAAAAAAAATAAATATCTACACAAAAGGTCAAAATAAGTTTGACCTCAATTTCACACCAGACCTGTTGATCTGGTATGAAATTGGAGTCAGGTGCAGAGTTGACCTTAGATGACCCCAGTCAGATGGTGGAGATCAGCAATTCACCTGTTGTCAGCAGTGACCCAAGAGGTAAACACCTGTCAACATGGCAGTACCTGATATGTGAACACGCAAGAAATTCCATGGATATAAAACAACTGCTCCAAAGAAGAGAGCATTAATGACATCCCGAAATAAAATAGGTGTGCAAGTTAAATGATGACACAAGCTTGAATCTTTCATGCATAACATTATATTTTATTCTTTCTTATAGTTTATCAGTTTTTCTCGACCAGTCTTTGATGTGTGAACAGCCCTGTCACTTCCCTTGATCTGAAATGCATGTGATAAGTAAAACAAAACTCACAACAGAAGTAAAAGTACTAAGCTTTATTTAGGTAAACAAAACTCAAAATAAACGGTGGGGTGGGGAGGATAAGTCACAGATTATATAGCCTCATACAATGCAACATACCATATTCTTAACTCCTTGGAAAAGTGTGGCGTCACCATCCATAACAATCTGGGGGTCTTGTCTGTCCAGATCTCCTTATCTGTTGGAGCTCAACAACATCTCCATTACATGTTGTGCTCTCCTCTGGTATAGGAACAATCAGGGTACTCCTTTCTAGTTCCACGGTGGGGAACTCAGGGGTTAACTATTTCAGGGCAGGGTGCCAAATCGCAAACAGATACAGTAGACTCCCTTTCACCTCAATATCTTATGTTGGCATATGTCAAATTACTGTCGAGGAGCTCAACTTGGTCCACATATGGATCGGTTTTACAGTGATGAGCAACATGGGAATGCAAAATTCCCAGTACTTCTCAGGTATGTTACACAACCTAACGTTTAGACAAATCACCTTGCATATAACACTGTTAAATGCATTCCAGGTTGGGTGGTATGGAGTGGTTTTACTTCTTGTGACCCCTTTTTGCGAGAGATAGTTTCTCTGTTCCTTAGACACAAAGGACATCCCTCTGTTAGAGTGCATATAACCAGGCATCCTAACTAAGCTGAACAAAACATCTAGGGATTTAATTATTGATGTCATGTGGATATTTGGACACGGGACAACGAATGGAAACCATGAGTATTTATCAATTACTACAAGTAAATACATATTATGTGTGACAGAAAGCACGGGTCCCTTGAAATTGATGCTTAGTTGTTCCAAGAGTCTGCTCATCTTGATAAGAGTGCCTTTTGGTGGGCAATAGAAATAAGGTTTAATTTCGGCACAGACTCTGCAAGAAATGCACACTTTTTTACCACCTCCATAGAAAAAGGGAGATTTTTTTTTTTGCTCTAACAAAATGTTGAAAATTGCTTTTGACTCTAAAGATAGCTAGAAGCTGGTCCAGTCCAGTGAGTGTTGCAAAACACTGCCTATGTCACAACCCAAATCCAAACAGGGATCGGTTAACTATGTGAGAAAAAAAGAGCCCGCAGAATGACTATTCTCCTAAGTCCCTCTCACAGTGAAGTCGGGAAAGAAGGCAGGCCTTGAGTAACAAGGTGGCAGATCTGCGCATCTCACCCCTTCTGGTAAAACGATTATAAAAACTAGTTTGGAGCAGCCTCACTTTGGAAACCCAGCATGGCAAACACTCTGCCTCCCACACACATGGAGGTAAATTCACTTATTTTCCCCACAAAATGCAGGAACTGAGAAATTCCCAGGTGGCATAGTCTATTGTGAATGCCAGTGAGGTCTAAAGTGGTAATCAGCTAAATGTGTCAGAATATTTTATTGTGTAGTCAAATGCTGCAAGTTCTAACTGCCAATCCTGAATCTTCACATTTTTAATTTTGGTACACCTTTCGTTGTTAAACATGAAGGCCACTGATTTTTGGTCAGTAACTAAGGTGAAATTTGGACATGATAGATAGTGGTTCCATTTGTGAACTGCCTCAATAATTGCTGTTGCTTCCTTCTCTACTATGTGATATTTTAACTCCCTCCCCTGTAATGTTTTTGACATGAACGCTACTGGGCATCCACCTTGGTTGAGGACAGCAGAAATAGCAATGTCTGATATGTTGCACTCAACCTTGGTTGGTTGGGTTTTATGGCATATCAACCACTGTAGGTCATTTAATGCCAAATTTAGTTATATACACACACACACATATATATATATATATATATATATATATATATATATATATAGTACTTGTAAATGTCTATAAGCTATATAAGCTAGACCCTATTTGCTGGCACAGTGCAAAATAATTCCAGGTATTACTGTCTAGGACAAGGATTTCCATTTAGTATAGACAATTTGTTTGCAATGTTAAAAGGTAGCATATATTAATTACACATCAGATTACATCCTTGATAAAAGACCAATTCTTTTCAGGAAGTTTATTATATGACTTGGATCAATTTTTGTAAATAGTTCCTTTGTACTTAATGTTTTAGAACTTTTCTTTGAATGTGTGTAAGGTTTGTGCATTCTATCAGTATATGTTTTACTGTGGATTGGTTTCCACAGGGACATTTAGGAGGAGGCTCCCCTTCTAGTATGAAGGAGTGAGTCAGTCTAGTGTGTCCAATATGTAGCTGAGTAAGGGTGGTTTCTTCTCTTCTTATATTATTAAGATTCAGTTTCCTTTCTTTTAAAATGGGTTCTATTTGGTAGAGCTTATTGTGGGTATTTTTGTCCCATGTTGCCATTTTTGAATCATTATTTTCTTGATTTTGTGTTTCAGGTGGCTGATAATAGTTTCTTTTCAAAAACGTATTGATGGTAATAATTTTTTACAAAGTATTTTTGGTATTAAAACCTATTTTTACACTTTTATAATGCTTTTTACCTCAGTTTCGGTGTTAACTATTTGCCCATAATTGGGACCTTAGCAGATGCTACCACTCTGGGTCAGGGTGGACCTGGGAACACCAGCAATTAAGAGGTGGTTCCACGCTCCTCAAAACCTCCTGATCAGAGGCTTTGCTTGTTGGACGTAGTTTATAGTCTTACCCAGGACGCAGAGCACTCAACCTTGAAAGGTAACCTTTCATCTACTAGTTTTAGTCCAGCATCCCCTAATTCTTTATTTAATTGACTGAAAGCTTCAAGTGCCCTCTTCCCAAGTGGGAATTTTTTAGTTTCTATTAAACACTGAATTTTATTAGAAAATTCGTTTATCCATTTTGCATAATATGCGAACATGCCCAGCACCCTTTTTAATGATTTCGAGTTTTCTTGTGGGGGTAGCTCTCTTAAGGGACAAAGTCTTTCTGGGTTGGGCTTATTAACTCCACCAGAGACACAGTATCCCAACATATTGATGGAGTGTACCAAAGCCACAAATTTCAACTTGTTGAAAGTAAGTTTAGCCCTCGCAGTCTTTTTTATGTTTTGGTCGTGTTCCATCTACCTGCACCCTGCAATTGTGATATTGTTGATGTAAGGGGACACACTTCGTAGGTTTTCTTTCTTTATTATTCTGTCAATAGCTCTCTGGAGCAAGGCAGCCCTGTTTTTGTTCCCAAATGGAATTCTACAGAACTGAAACAAATGACCATTCACCTGAAGAGCAGTGTATTTTTTTATCCAATTCTTTAAGCAGCACCTGGTTGTAAACACTTTTGAGGTTGAATGCAGAAAAAAATGCTGTATCTGCCGGGGTCATTAATCATTTTATCAATTCTTGGCAGGGGATAAGTGTCCAGTTCTGTGCATAGGGTTATAGTCTGTGTGTAATCTACACACATTCGTTTTTTATGACTGTGGTTAGGTACCTTCACCGCTACTAGCTGGACTTGCCATGGTGAAATGCGTTCCTCAATTACGCCTTCAGAAAGCAAGTTCTGAATTCCTTTTATGAAGGCCTGATCTCCCTTGTTAAAGTGCCTCAACTTGGCAGCAATGGGCTTACAGTTCAGTGATAAATTATGAAATAGTGAAGGTTCTTCTATCTCTGCTGTATTTAATGCACAGAATTGATGAGCACTGTCTACGGTTAATTCAGACAGGGACCCACCATATTTGAACGTTGCTCTGATACTGACACAAAAAAACCTGGCCAAGTATCATGTTAGAAAACAAATACTTCAAAACACCCCAAATGGGTGGCAGCATATGACTGGTCGTTAAGGTAAAATGTTCGATTTACAACTACATAGCCCCTTGAATTAGTGTTTAAAGTTTTCTGGGCCATGGTGATACCTTTACTAGACAGGTGAACTTTCAAGTTTAATTCCTGCACGACTCGTTCACTGAGATAACTGTCAGTGCTACAAGAATAAAGTAGAGCACTTAGTTTTTTTTTTCCATTAAAAATTATCCGTAGAGTTCTCATGGTATATTAGTAAGTGTGATCAGTATACGAGTAACGAATTTGACAAAGGCTTGGACCAACATGCACAAGCGTAATGTCCTTGTTTTGTGCATTTTTTATAAATAGCTACGCGAGCAGGACGGCAGGAAAATCCACAGAAAAAGCATTTACATTTTGCTTGATAGGTTCAACCAGAGGTTTATAAATATTCTCACATACCTTTGTAGGTCCAGAGTCCTATTTTCCAGGAGATACTGCCATTTGGGATGCAAACCTATGCCTGTAATGAAGGCGTCTTGCATAGCTTTATTGCCGCATTCTTCAGTAGTATGGTCTCTGAAGTTGCAGTTCTTTCTCAACTTTTTCAACTCTCTGAAAAACTCATCCAGTGACTCCCCAGTCTTCAGTTGTCTCGTAGCCAAAAGGTGCTTTGTGAAAACCACATTAGGTGTTTTAAGAAATAAGTTATCCAATTTTTGTGTTGCCATGTCGAAATCTGTACATCCTATTTATTCAAACACACTGGAACGCTTACAGCTCAAGAGGACCTTGTACTTGTTAAAAATTCTTTCCCCGTAATCGTCGAAATAGTTCAACAGGATAGTTCACCAATGGCAATAATCTCTGGCAGCCATTAGTGAACAGGGGTCAATATCCAAGTGCTTTGGCTTCCAAGTTATTTCCAGGTTCATTTTTGTAGTGGTTTAGCAAAATAAATTGTGATAAGACAAAACTCAGAACTGAAGTAAAAGTACTAAGCTTTATTTAGCTAACCGAAACTCGCCTACAAAATAAAGGGGGGGGGTAAGTCACAGATTATATAGCTCATGTGGGCAAGTCTATTGCTCATACAACACGAGCGTAGGATACCACATTGCCAACACTACATTATCGGTCTGCAATAGTCTTGAAGATTATTCTACACATATCACAGATGGAAAATGTAATGTGCAGAATAATCTTCAAGAATATCAGAAGCAGAAAATATAGTGTCCCCATTTTGGACCAAGGAGGTGACAGAGTCGATCATGCATCAAAGACTGGCTGAGAGAAACTAATAAAATACTAGAATGACTAAAACGTAAATGTCAAGTAAAAGATCCAAGTCTTGTGTCATTATTTAACTTACACTCTCACTTTATTACAGGTCATCATTAATGCAATATCATGACAAATTTATTATACAAACATCCCAAATTCAACCCTACAGTAAAATGTTGAATTTTGATTTTAAATAAAATAGCCAAAGAAAATTTACTTACCAGTGCCAAGGTAAATACAACCATATTCCCGATTTGTACCAGGAACCGTATATTCCACAGTAAAAGTGACTTCTCGACCAATGAGTCTTTTGCGAAGATATTCACGGGCTTCCCACGCATATGGCTACAAAGAAAATAACAAATAATTGAAGCTTTAATTACTTATTTTTAATAATATTTCAAGAATAAAATATGAACAGAAATAAGATTGAAAATGTTATTCACAATCAAATGTAAAATAACATTTATTTGATGCTTCATACATCTACAAAAAAAAAAAAAAAAAAAAAAAAAAAGTGTTTTTTATTCATCTCTATTTCAATCAACTTATTCCATAATTTTATAGAATTAAAAAACGGTAACTTCTTTTATGATAGGCATGTGGTACAATGAAACAATTCATCTTTCTACTGACAGGTTAGGGAAATCCTTTTGTAGAACTTTCAGAAAATGAACACTTTATTTCCACCAATCTTAAAAGGAGTTTGAGACAAAAATGAGATCCTCATCATTGGCCTCCAGAAATTCAGTGACTGGAAAACTGAAAAGCTTTCACTTTACGATTATTCTCCTATTAGACCCTTTTCCTATTTTGTACCTACAGCAAAGATAAAATGTGAAAACAATTGATATGTGAATTGGTATATTTATATTGCATTAGGAAAATGGTGTCACGTCATGGTTAAGATCTAGCCAAGAAATGATGACGGGTTAAAAAAAACAAATGAAAAGTTAATTTCAGCTGTTATATTGGTACAAAAGAGGGTCTGTCACCAGAGTATGTAAATGAAATCTGGTTTTAATCAATTATGAGACTTTAGAGAACACAAAAGTGAGTTGAATTTCTTTTGCCCTCTTTCAGGAGAGACGGCCAGGGCTTAATCGCATACATTGAGATTCATGACAGTATGAGTTTGGTATGGTAAACTTTGGTATGAATTAACCAAAATGCTGTGGGAACAACAAAAACATTTTTAAAATGTGTTCAAGTGTTTAAAAAAAAGAGGATATTACAATATTAAAAACTTAATCTTTTAAAAATAGTAATTTTAGAAATAATCCATTATAACACATTTAGTAAAAAATAAAAACATCATGCAGTGTTTTTAAAACCAGTTCTAAAGCTTTGAAATTTTTCTTTATAAGAAATCAATTTGCAAGACTGTCAGAATGAGGCTTCAAGCAAAGACATTGTAAATGCACATTGAGACATTTGCATTTCTTATTTATCAATGCAATTTTGTTTTAAAATGAAAAACAAATTTCTTATTAAAAAACAAATTCAATTTACATAATTTCTTGTATAATTAATACAGCATAATTGCTTTTCTTTTTTTTTTATTATTATAAAAAGTGAAGTCACTATTTGAAATTGAGAGATCTATTTTCTAAGTGGGTGAATTTTGCATTTTCATCCACAATTAAATAAAGACTCACAGGAAATGATGAACTATTAAAATTTTATGGGTTCCTACTGGAGACATAAAAATTAAAGAGAAAAATTATCATATTTATCCTAACCATAAAATCTATTTACTTTCTTCCTGCGATCTGTGGCTATCTCTCACTTTTAGGACATATTCTCATCCCTTTACACTGTATTTTAAACAACTGTCACTTCCTCTATGTGAATAAAACAGTTTGTATTATATTAACCTACATACAATCTGAAATCTGAAGCCTGGGCTGTTGCATTGGACGTCTTGAAAGCCTTTGACAAGGTCTGGCATTCAGACCATCTCCACAAGCTGAAAAAGTTATGGTGTCTTTGGACACTTTTTTTTGAACCGATCCAATCTTTCCTATCAAATCGTGAAATGAAAGTTATCCTGAATGGCCACTCATCTAGATCCTTTCATACTAATGCAGGTGTCCCATCCTCGGTCCTACTCCATTTTTAAATTTCATTAAAACTCTCAACTTGGTATTTACGCTAACAATACAACAATTTACTCCTGCCCCAATAGTAAGACTTATCAGTCTGACATGGTCAAAATGGCAGCTGATGTCCAAAACAACCTCACGTCTGTAGTTATCTGGGGCAAAGGATGGCTTGTTAATTTTAACACCTCCAAAACTAAACTCCTCTCCACTAATCATCTGAGAGATCCCTTGCTGCCTTACATCAGCATGGTTGATGCTATTCTCCAAGAAAGTGAATCATTGCAACTTCTCGGGCTCATGTTCTCTGCTGATATGAAGTGGATAGAATCCATTGCTAGGTCAGCTGCTAAGAAAGTCAGGCAAGACAATTTTTCTCAACAGAATATACCTTACATATTTATAAGTCTACCATTCATCCATGCTTAGAATATTGCTGCTACATATGGTCCAGTGCCCCTGCTATTTACCTTGAGCTTGTTGATAAGATCCAAAGAAGAATCTGCAATATTATTGGTCCTGATCTGGCAGCTCAGCTTCAGTCACTTTTCCACCATTGTAAGGTTGTTCAATGTCATTTCTATAAATACCTTCATGGTAATTGTTCAAATGAGCTCTTCATTATAGTACCAAGAGTTTTTGAATTTAAGCACGGCACTAGACTGGCATCGAGATCTTGTTAATTTACCGTTGAGCTTGCTAGATGTAGCCATAAATTCTATTTTAACAGTTTCTTCTCTAGCACTCCTTGCTTGTGGAACTCCCTTCAACTTTAATCTGCAAAAATTTAAATGCAATGTCAATCACTATCTACTGTCCACCAGATTACTATCTTCTTTCTGTTCATCATTAATGTTTCTGTTCCTAATTCTTCTACACCCTGTAAACATTTGTGTTTTAGTAGCATTATTGCCTTGCTTGGGAGTGATTCTGATTAAAAAACAATAAACAAATGAAAGCACCAAGAAATATTTACTGAATAGAATAATCACACAAAGGTTGGTAATGAATGATAATACTTAGAACAAGAACAACACATATAAGATTTGCCAGTGACACGTAGAAGTAGTAGTCAACTGCTAGAAGTGAATTCCACAATGAATCTCCAACTGCAGACCAACAGAGTATTTTCTACTGTATTTATTTGAATGGGGACATACCTATTATCGTCTGTAGGTATGCTACAACACAATGGAAGACACCAAATCTTACACACACTATAGAATGTAGAGAGAGATCACTTTTGAATAAGAATATTCACCTCATCCTTGGTTTCTTTTGGATTGGCTCGCCTTGCTAATCTGGGGGCTGTTATATTTGAGAGACATATTGTTCTCTCTTTTGGTGGACCACCATGAGGCTGACCTCTGATTACCACTGCATCACCAGAAAGGATCTGGAGAAAAGAAAATCATTCAACAAATTAAAACAAAATCAAACACAAGTCAAATTTTTCAAGATAATACAGAGAAATTTTCTTCTAAAACAAAAGTTTAACATTCATATTTGCAAAAAACATGTGAAAAGGACTTCTTTTTTTTTTCTTTTCACACTGCTATTACTGTATACTCCCTCATCAATTGTTATAGTTTTAAAAAGCTATTTTTAGAATTTTCACAAAATCCAAACATATGAAACTGAATTTATATTCTTTTTTCAAGAATTAACACTATTCTTGTAAATAAACAGAGACAAATAAATCTCAACAAAGGATAAATCCAGATGCTAGCAAAACCTCTTTTAGTGAATTCATGGCCTAAGCAAATCAAAGAAATGCTCAGAAAATGCAATTTTCAAAATTTATAATTAGTTACTCATTGTTGTGAGTATTTAAATTGTCTTGTTCTAATTTTTATAAACTTATGAATAACAATGTTTTCATAGTTCTTTCTAATAAATATTACCTTGTAGTTAGTTTATAAGAATATATAAACTTGCAGATATAAAATTTTTCTTGTAAATAAACAATTTCATAGGGTTTAATTCCTTTCTTGTTGATTCTCGAGAAAGAAAATATATAAATCCAGTTTCATACATTTCGGTTTTATTAAAATTATAAAAACTTTTTAAAATAAAAATTGCTGAGGAAATATACAATGATGGTGTCAATAAAAAAAGAAGTTATGTTGACACTATTTTTTGTGTGTAAAAATGTTAAACGTTGCCAAGGAAGCAATACAAATAATTTAGGTAAATAAATGAAATAGAAAAAAAACAATGTGTGTGATATATATATATATATATATATATATACATAAACACACACAAGTTATGCCTTGCAATAAACTGGTTCACTATTCAACAAATCTGCAATACATAAAATGATAACTATTTTTACATGAATTATGGTTCCCAGCTACTGATCCCTTGTTGTTCATGGTTGACAACTTGTAAATAATCTCTTAAAAATAAATAATGCCAATGATTTTCTTTATCATTTGTTCATTTTATTTTTCTCCACTCAGAAAAAAAACAAACAAAAAAAACAATTGGGGAATAAAAAGAAGCCCTTGAATATTCATAGGAAATGAGCTCCTTGTTGCAATTGAACTTAAAAAATTTCTTATTAAACATTTTATTGAGTTTTGTTTCATAGCAAGCCAACAATTTCCATGACAGATGTTAATTTTTCAAGAGATGTGAATCATTAACCAAAACAGAATTTTGAATAAGATTTGATTGCCAAAATTCTTTTTGTTCTTGAAAATTTACAACAAAAATATTAATCACTATTTATTAGATTGTTTATTTACAAGAATAATCTTACATTTACATTCTAAAACTAATACAATTGTATTAAAACTTATGCAATGCAATATTTATCATTTACCAATTTATAAAAGGAATAAATGTAAAAAAAATATTTACTTATAAACATTTACTAAATTATTAAAATATATGAACTATGAGGAAATCCTTACTATATACAATTTTATAAAGTTTGAATCAATTGGTAATTAGCCAATGTTTAGCCAACCATTCCAACAAACAATAAGAGTGTAAATCTAATGAATAGCTTTTGTTGAAAATTCTCAAGAACAAAGAAAATGTATAAATTCAGTTTCACTTTCATATGTTTAAATTTTATTACAATTTTAATAATCACTTTTGAAAACAAACATTGCTAAAGAGTATAGGTAATTAAAAAAAATGTGGTGTCATGGTAAAAACTGTCCTACATCTTATTGTAGGCACATTCACCCATGTTTGCCAAATACACGTTTTTAAAACTTCTCTAGAGAAAAAACAAAATTTAACCTTTGGATGTTTGAAGTGCAAGAATTACTTCTAACTTAGGAAATGCATTATTTTTTCACTGTCATTCACTTGCCTAACAAAAGCAATTAACACAAAAATGCAAACAGAATTAAAAGTGATGCAATTTTCTTAAACTATTAAGTTTTCCTTATAATGAGTATACGGTCAAATCATGCTGAAAACACCAGATGATCACCAAAGCTAAGCAGCATCTAAACATGGTCAGTATTTAGATGGGGGACTACTTGGGAACATGGAGTACTGTAAGCTACCTTCTACAGTCTAAAATGTTTTTGGCTTTAAATAACCCACCAAGGGTTGGTAAGCCGTTAAAAATCAAAATTAATCAAACAATCCTTAGAATGAAGAAATGCAAACAAAACTCACTAAGTTATATTTTTACTCAATACTTTCTTGGAAATCAAAAAAAATCGTTTTAAAAACAATAAATACTCAAGGTAAAAATGCTTTTTTTTTTAAGGAAAGATTTAAACAGAATTTCAAAGCAAAATATTGAAAGAAAACCAATTTTAGCAAGACTCGCTACAAGTAAATGTCTGGAGTTGAACTTCATTTCCCAGCCCACTACCCTTTCCAATGTTTCAATTTGATTTGAGTCCAATGAAGAAACAATTTTAACAGAAAACAATTTCAAGTCAAAAAACATTCAAAATTAAGAATCTTTTAAGTAAACAATTTTATATTTAAAGTTATATTAAATGGAAATGTTGAATTTAGAATTCTGCTAGCAAATATGCACCAGAACAATTCAAACATTCATTTTAAGTGTTAAGAATGTTTTCAGGTTTGCAAAGCATAAATCAAGAAAATTTTGACTTCATGCTGACCAACTACTCACATCCAGCTTTAGTTGTAATAAGTTACGAATGACATTCCCAAACTATGACTTAAAATAATTATAGCAACACTAAATGTCTGCAGAGTGATTCCTATATACCAAAATACTCTGTTGACTTCTAAATATCTACAAGTCATTATAGATGCTTTCTTCTTAGAAAAGATCTTCTGGATGGTCTCTTCAGAAACGACTGAAATAATGTACTTTATATTTAATAAATTCTTCCTTCACTCAATCTTCAAATAGCAGCAAAATCAATTTATTTTTACAAATGAAATGTGTGATTTTGCAAATAAATGTCACCGTGTCACAAGCTGACTCAAATTGAAATATCTGACTGATGGCCAAGTAATTATTCTGAATTTCTATTGTTTTAATGCTTTTCTCTTGTAAATTAGTTTACCAAGAATTGTTGGTCAAATTTTAAAGAATTTTGTATATTTCCATCAAAGTAGCAATTATCTGTAACTACATCTGTCCTGTAAGCAACTATTAATGAATTATAAGCATTTTCTATTTAAAATGCAATTTAAAACATGTTCTAATGAACAGTTTGTTTAAATGAATCATGTTTTGGGGGATTTTTGTTTTTAAATAGTTTCAAAGGGTAAAATCAAACTGAAAAAAAAAAAAAACTGCCAAGAAAATGTTTTTAGAATTGTAAAATTACAAGTTTTTTTTTTTTTAATTCAAATTATTCCGACTAATCTTTTTAATGCACCTAACATAATTTTTACTCAAGATTAAATAGTTTAACATATTTTTGCTACAATGGCAGTTTTGTTGAAGAAAATTGTCCAGCAAAATACCAAAATAATTTTTCAATATCTGCATTGATAGAAATTCTTATATGCCATCCCCAAATGAAGGACTCCTTATGATTGATTTTATGAAACAAAAAGATTTGCTTTGGTTTAAAAAATATACATGAATAAAAACTGAAATGTATTTCGATTACTATTTTAATTTCAAGTATTTACACTTATCAAATATTTTTCTCAAATAAAAATGGCAGAAATAAAACCAGCAATTGAAAATTCAAAAACAAATTCTTAATGCAATCAAATCTGTCTTAAGTTTTGTTTAATCTAAGAGAAAAAAATGTAATGTTTCAATACAAAATGAATGCATAAAAGATAATCATTGATCCTATAAGAAAATATGTATTATCACTTTAAATACTGATTTTAAAAATAGAAATTTTAAAAAAAAGTTAATAAACCCAAAATATTTAAGAAATTCTAGATTTCTGCAAAACTTTAAATAAAATCACTGATTTTTCTTACATGTCTGGAATTCAACAATTTAATAAATTTGTGGCCTAAAACAAAGGACAAATACAGTCTACTAGGGCAACTTATTTCAACCAACAGCCATGACTTATTTACTTGCAGACTATTGTCTTCATCTTTGTTGTTATGACAACATTCATGCCCTCCAGACTTCATAAGGTATATATTGATCCTGGTAACCTACAGGGAATTCAGAACTGAACCCTTTATTTAATCTACAAGAGTAGATTAACCGTTCTCATTCCCATACCCCCCCCCCGCCCATGTCTAAAGATAAATGAGGACAATAGACCACCTGTAAATAATAACTCCTCATCCCAGAAATTCTAACAGAAGCCAAGACTTCATCTTATATCTCAATTTAACATGAGCACCAATTTTGGTCACATGACACAAAATCCAATCATATAGGGAACAAATGCATATAGTCTGGAAAAAACAATCTTTACAACAAATGACTTTAGAACAAAAATTGAAAACAGGTCAACAACTATGACAGGTAAACGTTTTATTGACAGGCTAAGCATGAAATACATCCTGGGAAAATTACAATTTATCCTCATGCTTAATGGAATTTCAATGTCAAAATAATCCATTAAAATCAGTGACAACCCCTTTTACTTAAAATGCTTGACTGGGTTATCAGGAATTGATTTTACTTGTGATGAGAAAATTGACAAACTCTTTCATCCAGAATTATTGACACAAACAGTGATCACCTCCAAATTCCTGATTATTTTGACTGTCTACCTTCAAATGTTTGGTACTTTGTCTTTTGCCCTTGAACTGATTGTACATGAGAAAATACTTCAAAGACAATTCATGCTAAGTAGACCAAAAACTGCCCTTGCACACATGGATTTGTTGACATCTAAAATCTTGATTCACAAGTTATAATTTTATTCAATTTTCGCTTTATATAATGTTGAAATTATTTCCATTTCATATTTTATCTGCATTAGACAAAAATCTTTACACATGAGATTCTCAAGTGATTATTTTACATTTGATGTTTTTATATGCATTATTTGTTATATTAAAGTCAAGGTCATACAATCAATATTGTACATTTTTTCTTCTCTATAACCTTTCCATCCTAATTTGCAAATGACAAAGAAATCATCTGTACCATGTTCAGTTTTCTTTGAATTGTGAAAATCCAAGCATTGATTGAAAAAGATAATTATAAATATCTTCATTCAACAGAAACTGTCAGGATAACAAAATATAAATTGCTTGTCAGTTAAAAGAAATAGGATATTTATCATAGTGACCCTGAGACTGCTAAACAAAAAATACCTGTTGAAACCTGCAACTATTTCAATTTGTGGCAATGGAAAAAAGAAAGCATTGCAAAGAACCCTTCACTTTAGTCTTGTACTTGGAAAATTAAAAGATATTTTAACAGCCTAAGTACTTTCTAGTTTTTAACAAGCGAGGAAGTGGCTTCTATCCTTCATCTCATTCTTAACCACATTTTGGTCAATTATTCATCTTCAATTGATATAGCATATAATTCTTAATTTATGTAAATTAATATTGTATTTTTTCTCTTGATAAAAACCTTTAAAAAATTCTTTAATTATCTTCTTAGACAAGATGGAAATCATCTTCGCTCTTCCATTGCAAACAAAAAATTATTCGTTGTTAATTATTTCTTTACATGTTTCATTCAAAACTGATGCCATCACTGGAATATAAAACTTAAATTATCTACAAAATAAAAATTTCAATTAAACATGTACCTAGAATTGAAAAGGGGAATCGTTCTTTTGTTTTTTTAAATAGTTCTGGTGTCAACAGATTTAGTGTATCAAGAAGGTGCGTTTTAAATGTTAATCTAAAATCCAATCAGTGGAATATGAGCTTTTTTTTTTTTTTGCGCTGCAAGAATTTGTAAATACACCTCAAACAGGAAATTGGTAAATATCCAATGGCAGTAGATACAAGAATTCAAAGCTAAGTATTTAAGAATTTTAATATTCCGACTAGAGTGTTTATCTACTTATTTTATATTGAAGACTTCCTTTGCAACCTGTCGAGTTTCTGTTTATTCCATAGAACAATAGTCCATGATTTTTTTAAATGGATTACAATATAATCAATAAGAATGAATCTGAATTGATCATTTTCTTTGCTAAAATCTTAGTCAGCATTTGCTTTAGGCTCAAGTAAACTGCCTACAAACAAATTTTGTAGCAAAAAAAAAAAAAAAAAAAAAAAAGTCCTTCAGAATCAAAGAAGCTATAATTTACAAAAGAAAATTTTTTTATATAAAGTTACGATGAAATTAAGTTTTTAGTTTTAATTCCACCATAATTGTGTTAGTGTACCCTTTTAAATCCCTTCTTTATTTTTTTAATAAATAGAAAATCCTATTCGCTAAAAACAAAATGCATTTTTTCCTTCCTAAACAAAATCGAATATTCACTGTTTTAGTTGATTAAATAACCGGTTAGCTTAAA
Organism: Acanthosepion esculentum; assembly: GCA_964036315.1. Classification (NCBI taxonomy): domain Eukaryota; kingdom Metazoa; phylum Mollusca; class Cephalopoda; order Sepiida; family Sepiidae; genus Acanthosepion; species Acanthosepion esculentum. The sequence continues at coordinate 9,176,433 of OZ038482.1, read as the reverse complement.
AAAAAAAAAAAATTATTTTCATTTTAGGTGACACGTGGAAAATAATCAATTGGGAATCACCTACCAGTGAATATGGAAGAGGGGGGATAATTTGTGCACAAGTATAAAAAAAAAAAAAAAAAAATCAGGTGAAAATGTCCCGATTCATAAGAAACGAGAAAATTGTGAAACCACAACAAATAAGAAAGGTTGGGGGTACGTGTTGAATGAAGAGAAAAGCAGGAATTCCACGTGTACAAAAGAGATTTGATAATAAAAGAGGATACAGAAAAAAGATTGCGGCAAGTGACACGTTCTTCCCGTATTGCCTGCCCGACGAGTAATAAATGGCATCACTACTTTAGTATTACTATTATTAGTCTTTTCGTGCTGCACTTTCTACCAGTTGTTAGTGACTGAATTACTAAAGTCAAAAGTAGAGCAAGTTGAGTTTGTGTAGTGTAGTGACACACGCGCGCACTCCTACGGAAATCAGACCCTTCTTGGTAGTTTTTTTTTTTTAAATAGACAACAGAAAATCTTATTTTTAAAATGAAAGAAAAACAAACAAAAAGTTAAACTTAAATCTAAAATTAATTTAAAAAAAAAAAAATTAAAAAAAAAAAAAAAAAAAACAGCTGTTGAAATTTAACAAGTTTCTAATCTCTCACTTCCCTCCTCCAAACAAGCGCACTAAGATATTTTTAACTGTAAAAATTTTACAAGTTTCTTTTTTTTTAAACTTTAAAAAAAAAAAAAAAAAAAAAAGAAAAGAAAAAAGGTCACTAAAAGTGAACTATTTTTTCTGTTTGGATAAGAAGCTAAGTAATTTGTAACTAAAATCAAGCAAAAAGGAAAGATACAAAACAAAAATCATTCAAGGATTGAATAAGTGAATATTTACAATTTAAAATACTTTTAATTTGGGAAATTTTAAGTTAACATTATAATTTTAAGCTTTTGATAGAAAAAATTAGATGAAAGTGTTTTTTGGGGAATCAATTTTATAAAATGAAGTTTCTTTTTGAGGTGTGACAAAAAAAAAAAATGTAACATTGTTAAAAATTAAAATATATAAAAAAAATATATTGAAGACTTGAATGTTTGCAAACTTGAAAGAGGAAACTAAAGAAATTGAGCAAATATGAAATTATAGGAGGATATGATGTCTTTCACCATTTTTTAACAGTTCAAAATTCAAATTAAGAGTTTCTTAAAATAAACTTATAAAATTTAAAAATCAGTGGATAAAAAGAAAATCGGACAAAAAAAAAAAAAAATAGACTAAAAAAAACTTTAGAGTTTTAGACTAAGCTTTTTATACTCGACACAAGATAGACATTTAAAGTTTTAAAATCCAAACAGACTTTCAAAAGAAAAGCAAGAAAATAGGATTTTTTTAAGCAAGAAATAAAGAGGAGTGTAATACGTTTAAAAAAAAAAAAAGAAAAAAGGATGGGTTGGACGGATAGAAAAGGATACATTTTTAGAAAAGATGATATAATAGTTGAGTTCAAAAACGAACCGCAGATGTGTCGTTCCAGGTTCAGTATTTTTAAAAGTAAATATGGTTCAAAAGAAAATAGGAGATTCTTTCAGATAAGTGAGCAACAATGAAACTTTAAAAAATCTTTTTTATTTTTACTTGGTAGTTAGGGCAATAGCCTGATGGGGTGAGAGATTTAAAAATTAATTAAGAGGGAAATCTGTTAAATTAAACATAAGAACAAAAGAAAAAAAAAATATGGGGAATGCATATTGTTTTTGACTTTTTGTCACCTCCTTCGATGAAGTCAATTTCTCTTTCCATTTGATAAAACATGAAAAAAAAAACAAAAAAAAACAAGAACAACTTTTTACATTAAAAACTAATTAAAGAAAATATTTTTAATAGATACCAAAAAAAAAAAAAAAAAAAAAAGATTCGTAGTTGTTTGCTGCTAAAAAAAAAAAAAAAAAAGACTAAATAAGAAAAAGATTTAAGTATGGCAGGGAAAACAAATATTTATTTTGAAACGACGTGTTGGACTAAAGAAGAGTTCCCCCCACATGTTTATTTTTTAAAGGCCCCTCCCAGTTAATTTACAGATGGGGGGGATAGAAACTATTTAAAGGATTTTTATGCGATTGATGTCTATTTGTTTTAAAAGGAGAGGTTGTTTAGTGGGGAAAAAAGCCTGTCTGAGAAACAGAGTTGTAAAGGGAGATATTATTAGCTGGGAGGCATCACATATTCTTCAAGCCCAACTGCTACTAAGAGAAAACATATGTGCAGGTTCTTTTTCTTCCTCCTCTTCTTCTTCTCTTGTGGGGAACAAAAATCGCCAGAGAAGAAAGCCAGCCGCCGTCGAGATACGACCAAATTATTCTCAAAACATCATCGCCACAGTTTGGAGGTCGAAAAACAAAAGCACTAGAAGGTCTGTAGCTTTACAAAAAAAAAACCAAGGGTACCTGTTTAACGATTCCCGAATGAAGAACTGGAGATTGAGAAGTCATGCTTGCTGGTTTAAAAGTCGTCGTGGTTGTCGGTCGTCGATGGCAGAAAAGAGTCTTTTGGGGGGGGTGGGGGGTTATATCACGTGACTCGACCAACTTGCCTTGTCGATTGAAGCTTGCGTTTCACTGCAGAGGCCGCGACTTGCTAACCTTACAAGTGATTTGCCTTTGACAATAAGTGATTTAAATTCTTCAGCCTTAGTCTTCGCTTCTTTTTTTTAAATTCACAAATCAAAAATCTTTATAATTTTTTTTTATTTCTTTAATAACAATCATTTTACGTCATTCTCTACTAACTTTCATGTGTGATTTAAAACTAAAAAAAGGGTTTTCTATCAAAAAATAAATATTTTTGATTCAATTTTAAAAGCAGCACGTAAAAAAAACATTCCTTTATTTTATTTTTTTTTTGTTTGACATATGTTGAAGACTCGAATTTTCATTTTTGGAAAGAACTTTCCCCAAAACAATTTTTGATTTTTTATAAATATTTCTCGAATTAGTTTTCAGTTGTAGTAAAAATTCATGGAAGAAAACAACCTAACTTCGGTTCCAATGTGGTTAGAAAAAAATGCTACAGAGAAAATTTACATTACAACTAGGTAATATTTTATTTTTAAATAATTTAAATAAAATAAGTCATTGAATTTAATGAAATAAGCCACATTTTGATAAATTATTAAAATATTTAATTACTAGAGACTAAGAATTCTATTGACATTTAATTTTATAAAAAATATTATTTCATTAATAATTTCAATAGTATAATTTTTTATAAGTTATATTAAAATAATTATAATTTAGTTAGAATAAGTAACTATTGTATTTTCTGTAACTTTCAGGTCAAAGTTGCGACATTTGGCTCTTAATGACTTTTCCTCCCCTATCAAAGCGTACCTTATGACTTTTCTTCAGTGATTTTGCTTTTGTGGTTACCTAATTGTTATTTTCTAAGAATAGCTTAATTTTTTGGAACAAAGCCACAAGTATGGGGTACCCAGTGAGGACCGAACTCAACACTAATGATCTACAAGTTCAATCACATCATGACAAGGCTAGAAGTGAGATATTCAAGGAGGATGGAACTCACTACTCACTAACAATGACCAACTATATACCAACTTACTAACCAGACAATACTGCTATATTACCTGTCATCAAGTTTTCAAGAAAGGTGAAAAAAATATGTAAATTTCAAAAAGTTCCGACGAACTAAGAAAACGTGTTAAACGTTGCAACTTAAAAGACTAAAAAAGAAAAAATAGTTTGTTTTGTTTTTTTAATTTATGGATAATTTGTGATTTAATCTGTCCAGAAGGATTTGTGCCAACCTTCAAAATAAGGACTACAGAACAGAATCAATGCAGTTTGTTAGTTCATGTGCAACAGATGAAATTTTATGCCATCCATGGAAAATAATGATTTTGCTAATAATGCCTGTTTAATTTTTTTAAAAATCTTTCGGGAGTAATATTGGATTCTAAAGAATCTCTTCTCAGTATTTTAAAAATAAATTCTTATGATTAATAATTTTCACAGTAAATTGCATATTATTTTTTCTTGATAAAAAAAAACTGTTTTCTTTTGTTGATTCTTTCAAATGTACAGTGTCTCTTTTACACCCTCCACCATAAATCCCTATTTGTTTTTGTTTGTTTCTTACTTCTTTTTTTCGCTCACTCTCTCCCTTTAAATTAAAAAATAAAATGTTATGTTTTTAATCGGTATCACCCCAAGCAAGGCAGTAAATGCCACTAAAACAAAACACAAGGGGCTACACTACGAAGTGTGGAAGAATTAGGAACAGAAACATTAATGATGAGCAGAAAGAGAAGAGAGAGTAAATAATCAGGTGAACAGTAAAAATACATATTGATAAGTTAAAAATAGTTAAAATGGTAAAACAACAGTTATTGTTTATTATTATTAAAGCCCTGAATCAGAATACATTGTAATCATTTTTTTTAATTACTCAAGGCTTTCCGGTTTTGGTTTTTAAAAATTACCTTTATAAAAATAAAAACCGATGAACAATCGCATCATTTTTTAGTTTTTACTGCAAATTGAATTCTTGTTTAAAAAAAAAAAATTAAAACACCATTATTATTGTATGTATCATTTGAATTTTTAATCACGCGAGAGAAAATTCACTTTAAGTCACCAGGATGAAAAGTTTAAGCAAAGTAATTTAATAGCAATTAAACGCAAACCGTTTTTTTAATGGTTTTTTACTTTTTTATTCTAATTTTATTTTTAGCTGATAGCAGGTGCCTGATTTATCTCGATAGGAAAGATTTAACCCGCCTATTTTAAAACTAAGTATTTTGATTTCATTTTATGAAAAATAGATTTTCTTGAATCTTTGTTATTTAAGGCAGGTTAAATACTTTTTTTATTCCGTTTAAAACATTCAAATTTTGTAAAGTAACAGTGGTCAGTTTCACGTTTTAGACCAACCCTCCAAAAATCCCTTCATTAAAAACTTAAAAAGTAAATCTTTTTAAACTTATTAAAACTTTTGCACACAGTGAAAAAAATTATTTTTTTTAATGATATTGTTATCATTTATATAAAATATATTTAGTCAGTAAGTGGAGTGAAGCAATTTTATGACTTTTTACAGCTTTTCTATAAAACCATTATTTTTCTTTACAAAAAAAGTTTAACTGCTGATGTGGCTAATGTGAGTAACGCATCTGCATGAACTTTTTATTTATTTATTTTTGAGAGAGAGAGAGAGAGAGAGAGACTTCTCAAAATGTTTATAAAAGTGAAATAAGTTTTAAATAATTTTCTGTTTTTTCAGAAAGTAAGATTTTTTTAAATATTGGTTGAGGAGGGGGGGGCTCACACCCGGAAGTGCAAATTTCTGCGGGCCTGTTGCTGCTATGGGTGTCAGTAATAAATCAGCAGGATGAACTGTGATTATGAATGGATATTTATCGACGTTGAAATAAAATAAAACGGTTCCCAATGGCTATTACACAGCAAACACCAGCATTGGCCAGTGGTTTTACTCGAGGTAAAAGGCAGAACTTTATTATTCTTTATTCTGGCAATTAGTAAATGTTTATTGTTTACATGTGAAAAAGAACGAATTGTTGACAATGGTTGCCAAGCAAAACAAGAAGCGATTTTTTATTCAGTGAAAAAAGTGGAAATAAGAGATTTTCCTCTTGCTAAGAAGTAATATGTTACTGTTAAAATCATATTGCTGCTTTCTGTACACAACGATAAAAATATCGAATTCTTTCCTTTGTAATGTAAATTAAAGTAAATTGGGATTTTTTAATTTTTTTTCGCTAAAAACAATCCACAGGTTAGAAATCAGGGATGATGATGATATGAGACTGAGAGTAACTATAAAAAAAAAAGATATTTTGTTGAAACTTTGTGAAAGTAAAAGTAAAATTAAATGGTTGTTTTTTAAACACTTCACAAATATTCAAAATGCTTTTAAAAATCTTATTACGTTTCATGTCCACAAACAAATTCATTAATTAAATTAAAAAAAAATATTGAAATCTGATAATTAGCCCACTTTTGGTAGATTTTAAAAATCAAAGAAAAAGTGTAATCTGTGAGTGGAGGTAATTTCAATACTTCGCTAAAAAAAAAAAAAGAGCATACCTTCCCCTGATGAAAAAAGGCCCCAAACTTGATTGAACAATTTTCGTCTAGGAAAGGCCAAAGTATTTTTTGAATATTTTTTAATCCTTTCTAGCACGTCCGAAATTTTAACTAAAAAATCTTTTTTTTTTGTGCCATCAAAATTGACGTAAAATCAATCATGTCAGCCATTATTGAACTTGTCGCTGACAGTCAATTCTCCGTTTAAAAATCTTATAAAATTCAATTATACTTTTTTCAAAAGTTATTTTAGGAAAATTTATACTTAAAAATGTAATTTGAAACAAACATTACTTAATTTTTTAACAAAAAAATTAGTTGGAAATAAGAGAAGCATGTCTAACCGTCGTGATTGGTTTTAAAAGTATGTCTTCTAAAAATAATTAAATTTTGTTTACAGTTTTTACACAGTGTGTAAACAACTCAAAAATAAATTTCTCCCGTTCTCTCTTTAGTTAGGTACAAATCATTTTTCAGAATCTTTTCCAATCCTTTTTTTTTTTTTTTCATTCGATTTATTATTCGAAGATTATTACGTTAAAAACTTTAGTTTACTTTAAAAATCGACATGTCAGATTTTGATATGCCGCCTTGTCAAAGTCTGTAACCGGTGAATAGAGAGTCACCACCACATATCAGTTGTTGTTGACCTATGACCTTAATGACAATTCATTAGCAACCGTGCGTAATTTGTTGTTTTCATTTTTCATTGTTCGATGAGTGACTTTGAAAAGAGTAAGACTAGTAAATGTTTTAAAAATGTCTAACTAAAAGCTTTTTAGTTAAATTCGTAAAATTCTTTTTCTTATTTTTATATATATTAGCTTTAAGGATCTTTAAACAAAAAATTAACTTTAAAGAAGATATTTAAAAATAAAATTATTTATTTTAAATTTTTTTCTTTTTAGTAAGTCCATGTGGTGGTATCATCCATCTGTAGGTACCTCCAACTAATCCAAAGATTCGCAAAAAAAATAAGCATAGATTGGAATAGAGATGATGTCAAAAAAAAGACTAAGAGGAAAAACAAAAGATTTTTTTATTATATTTTTTATCCTTTTTAGATCTTCGAAATTTCGGTTACAAATTTTGTTTTCCTTGCGTCAGCAAGTGACCATAATCACTTAGTCTTTTTGAGGTGCAAAAAAAACACACTGATGTGGAAATTCTTGCAAAAATCTGTTGATTTTCGGATTTTAATGAAACTTTCAGGACTTATTCACAAATGAATTAAATTTGTTGATATGTTTCTTTTTTAGAAAATCCTTGTAAAAATATTTTTTTTACATCTGTTAACACCAACTTAGTTAATTTTATGAAATTTCAAAATGTTCATTTTTGTAGCACTTTTAGTTATAAGAACAAGTTCTCGGAGAATTAACTCATGAAATCTTTTTGGTCAAGCAGGACCTCTCCTTGCAGAAAATCTAATCTGAGTCATAAAATAAAAAATGCAATAAAATTAGAAAAGCTTTTATGTATAAAATGTGGTCACATTTGTCTTAAAGGAAAAAAAAATTAATGAATAATAAATTTTTACAAGAATTATTTTAATTTTTGTTTAAATTTTAATTAGGATAATTTATAAACTTTTATCTTTTAAAACTCTGTATTGATTTGTAGTGGTCAAGTGATATTGTTATTAAATTGTTTATGTAACTAAGTGACACTTCTCTGACAGCTAACAATAGGAGTCAGAATTAAGGTTTATCTTATTTTGTCAGACTCTTAATCTGATAATTGTTGGTTAAAGAATTGAATTTGGCACCATCCAAAACTGGTTTATTTTTTTTCATGTTTGGTTTTATTATACTTCAAATCTCATTTATTTACCTTAATCTTCCATAACAGCTTTGAGTTAATTCATTAGTAATAAATATTTACTAACTAGTCACTATTTTTACATATACTTATTCATCTTTGCTTGTTTTTATTTTTTAATCATCTAATAACTCCCTTTGAGCATATGATGACAAGGTACAAATTATACAACCAATCTTAATTGCCACCTTAAAAAAGAAGTTACTTGAGTAATACCAGAATGAGCCAGCAATAGAGAATTAGGAAAATTATTTTCCTTTTGTTATATACAATAAGGAAGTTCAAAGTAATTATGTTCTGAAAACAAAATTAAGAACAAGACACTGAACATTTTTGTGCAGCAATGTCAAATGATGATAGTCAAAAACCACAACTTTAAGTGACAACTTTTCACTGGCCCAACTGCTGCAATTTGACACAAGAATTAACACTGAAAAATATGACAATAACCTTTTAAAAGTAAAAAAAAATGGCTGCAGTAAAGTTACAAATAAAAACTAGAAATCAAATATAACTTATTTGTTCCATTATTTGACCAAAGAATTTGGGTAGATCTTCAGTTGTCACACAAGTTTGTTTCATTTATTATTGATAATTTACCCATCTTTAACCTTCAGAACAGAATTTATTCATTTTGAACAGCCTTGATAGTATCAGCAGTGGCTTATCATCAGTATCATTTGTTTAGAATGTATAATATTTAAAGCACTTAATCTATATTTCAGAGCTTTTTTGCCAAATCATAGAATATATTACAACTGCAGCCTGCTGTTACTTCCTACTCTCCTCAAGAGCCACATCCATTAATTTTTATTTGATCTTTCTTCTTGTGTGTAAAGTTTAATTAGAAAGGGAAAATAATGAAGTTCTTTGTTCAATCAATAATCAAACAAATGCAGGGGCTTGTACAATTTGTGGAAGGTTGTCTTGATGTTGAAACTGGTGTTAAGATTTCCAGGTTTCTATGCCTGAATAAGAAGAAAGTATAACAAGAATCAGGGATTGAGTTATGGAAGAAGAGCTTAAACAATACAATCAGCAAATAAAATGTTTGCAATTCAATAGCAACAAACAACTTCCGCAAGAAGCTTGTTAAGAGATATGGAATCATGATCGAACAAAAGTGGAGAATAATGCAACAAAGTGGAAAAACTGTTCAGACTAGTTTTGCCTCTTTATGGCATCTAAGGTGTATTAAGACCAAAATGAAAAACAAACTTGTGTGTAAGGGAAGTGTGTTGGAATTTTTGAAGAAGAGATATCTATCAGATGCAAGGCCAGAAAGTGTTGTTTTTTGTTTTTCTAACATCTGTTGGATTTGAAATTAGCCCACTCAAAGATTTGTCTTTTTTTTTTCTTTCTCTCTCTTAGTTCCTATACCACATACTATTATCTTTATGATGTTTGCAAAAGCAATAGTAGTACAATGTGTAATACAATCTATTTCTATCTGAATTGACTATAAACTACATCCAGCTGCAAAGCCTCTGATCAGGAGATTGGAGGTTTTGAGGAGTGTGGAACCACCTCTTAATTGCTGTTGTTCCCAGGTCCACTCTAACCCAGAGGGATAGCACCTGTTAGGGTCCGAGCTATGAGCAAATAATGAACTCACAAAAACAAAATAAACATATAAAAGTATAAAAATATTAGGTTGGTGCAAAAATAATATCGTTTTCTCACATGAAGTTGAACGTCAAAAAACGACATTATTTTTGCACCAACCTAATACCAGCAATACATTTCATATATACAAAAACAATTAACAATATATATTTATAGTAAAATTACCAACAATACATCAATCAACATGAAAGAACTCTTTCATGGAATTAACCCATATATTACCCTACAATTTCTTAAATCAAACTGTATTCCAAAATATAACTTCAACAAAATTACAACGTAAAACACAGATATCACCGCCTGTAGTAATTATGTTCACACAAACATGTATATGCACAAAAGATGAGTATCATTTACCATGTATTCAGTTGTGAAAGCAGAGTAACATTTTTGTTATTTCAAAGCTCGCAAGAAAATAGATTTCAGCATTAAATAACCCATAAGAAGTTTTGATATGACATTAAACAAAACAATCAATCCATCAATCTATTTCTTGCTTTGTTATTGTGTTGGCTGTTATGTCTTCTGGCTTTCTTCAGCTGCTTGTTTATCCAAATAACCTACAGGGAATTTAAAACTGAATCCTCTATTCAATCCATGGGATTAGACTATTCACATTTCACTGCCCATCTCTAGGGATATTTCATCTAGTTCTTATTTAGTACTGCTCAATTATTGCTCACCCCATTTCAATTGAGTCCAGTATGCATTGCCTGGCCCAGGTTTGAACTCACAATTACTATCTCACCAAATACTTAAACCAACACTTTATTCCACTAGTCAGTTGACTCGTGGGACATTTCTGAAGAAAGAACTTGGTGGAGCTTTAAACCTAACTTGCCTACTATTACTTGTCACACTTAACTCTGCACTCATTCGGGTTTCTTTTTACTGCAGCTCTTGTTAAATACATTCTTTTTTGAATAAGAAAACTTTTGCCAACACTAGTTGCACATTCTTTCAATAAACCTTTATCAAATCACATGGAACATTGGATAGTGTAATGCTTTGTAGTAATTCTCTTAGCACAATTTGAAACCATTTAAATGTCTACATAAAACACCAATTTCAAATGTTAACAGCAATGTCATCTACAATTATTTTAAAAATGAAATGTGACCAATATTTGAGCATTTCTAAATCTTAAAAAATGATAAATGCTTGATTTTAAAGTTTAACAGAGAATTGTTTGCATGTGGTGCAGTAAACACCAAGAGTTATGTCCTCTTCCACAATTGGCTGTTGAGAGAGGAGGACATTCTACTTAGAGTAAATGGTGCTAACAAAATTTGCATATGAATTATACTGGACAGGTATTAGCCAACAGTCAGCACGGGTGTGGAACTGAGAGAGTTATATAACGCCAGCTTTTTCTCAATTGTGAGGAATTGCTCTCAATATGAAGACCATCACAGTATTACCATGAAGTGTTGAGTTTTGTGTTGGAGTTGAAGTTTACATTTACTTTACTTAGAAAACCAGGCAAGATGAACATATTAAAGTTGCTATTTCAATTGAAATGCTTGCAAAAGAGAAATTATTGATTATGTTGATTGCTCTCAAATTATAAACACAATTACGTAAACTATCAAATTAACCATCCAAAATGTGCTTCCTGAATGCCCTGATCCACTCAGCAATGAATAAGTGGATTCTCTTGATCAATAAAATGTTAAATTTATCTGTCAATCTGGCATAGTACAGGAAAGGTGAAGTTTAATTCTTGAGAAATTATATGCAGTAATATATTAAAGATTATGCCAGAGTCTACAAAGCTATGGTCTATTTTCTATTACCAAAATTATAATAAATTCTGCAAAAGAAGTGCATGACACTATATTTATTTACTGTACTAAGTAAACAGTGGTGGCATAATTCACTTATCAGTTAGCTGGTTGGTCATAGACTTTATTGGTTTCACCCAGAAATATTCAGATAGCTATTTTTCAATTGTAAAATTATGTTTTTGTACAGTTTAGTGGCAGTCATACTGATTTCTGTCAGGGAAGAAGATGGCTTTAAGCCATGAATATTGGACATGTATTGTTTTGCTTTAGGAAAAGCCCTTTTGAAATTTGAAGGTGTTATCTTGAAGTAAGGACAGGTAATTATTAATTTGTTGATGTTTATTTCTTTGTTTAATATTTTAGTTAATTGGTGACTATGAGAGGCTATGTGGACTCTGTTGCCTTTTGCATTTCTGTCTACTTAGCCTTTTGTGTTTATGCCCTAAGTCATTCCTTACATGGAGGGCAAACACAAATGCTTCAGGTCAGTTTGTGAGATAAGCAAGCAGGCTATCTGGATCACAGAGATGTAGATGATGTTGATTAAATGCCTCTAATATGGGGATTGTCCCTGTGTGTCTTCACAGTTCAGTAAGAAACATCTCTGTAACTTATTAGGATTGTCCTAGGGGGTCTCAGCAGTAGGTTTAGCAGAAATTCAGTCAAGTTGAACACAGAACTCATTACATTAGTTTAAACATTCAGCAGATATTGTGGGGGAACCTGGGGACCACTTATTGTGCTGCTTTTTGGTTATCCATCAGCAGTGTGTTTCCCTTTTTCATTAATTATATGAACTATCCCCCTTTGATTTTATTTGTTTATAGAAATATTGGATTTATGACTAATGCTTATCATTTTGCACTCTGGTGCCAATGTGTCATTTTCACTTCAGCCTTGATATATTTAACTAATCTCTGGTTGATATCAATGGAGATAGGTTACAAGACTGGAGTAGAGATTGTATCTGGGACTCCCATAATGTGACAGAGAACCAACAACGCCTGGTGATATTGTGTGGTACTGCTCAGGGACCCTGGATTCCTGGTAATTATAGCATAGCCCCAAAAGCATAATCTGATAAGGGTTTTGTTGGAGACACTGCTGTCATTGTTGCAGCAGGTGTATGAATTTATAGAATGCTAGAAATACTATGACAATAGATTTACAAACTCTCAGCAATTTTAGTCATGAGACAAATTCCTTTCATCAATTTTTTCACTTACATAACAAATATCAAATCATCATGTTTAATGAGAATGATTTAATTAATATAGGTTCAATAACTTTCTTCCATTAATTACCATGCTTCATAATATCATTTTTGAAAAAATGTCTTTTAGTCTGGAGAAAAAAATATAGAGAATGTAGTTTTATGTATTTCAAGAACTTTTTTTTATCAAAATGGCTCTATAAACACTAGAATAATTGGTAATCAGATGTAATAAGATCTGAATAATAGGAAAAATGGAATTTTTTCCAGCTAAAATTTGCAATCATTTCATGTGATCTTTGTTGTAAAAGAGCTGTGCATTATCATGATGGAACACTACACCTTTGCCATCAAACTGAATTTCTTTTCCTTAAAAGAAGTCTTTAAATGTTCTAACTGCTATCACTAGATGTCTTCTGTAACTGACAGACTTGTAGCAATTCTAAATGGACAATGCCAACACATTCCTATTAAATGCTTGCTAGAACTTTCTCTGGATACAGGTTCATCTTAGGTTGTTTTCCTCCACTAAGCCATTTTCTGTATTGCTTTATATTCTTATAAAATATCTATTTTTGATAATCAGTCCAAAAATGATTAAATGCATTCACCAGAATCCAGAGAAGTGCAAATGACATTTGCTTTAGAATTGGCTCTTGTCAAATCATGGCAAGCCCAATTCCCAAATTGTTGTAGATAGTGAACCATTGAATAACTTGAATAAAGATTTTGAGCTAATTCTGTAACAGCACAATTCCTATCAAGTAAGCAGGTTATTGTTCAACTCATTAGGATGACCTGGTATATGGCATAACTCTTAAACTGAAGTCACATTTTATAAACCTTTCAAAATATTGCCAACAATTTCTTTCATGTAAAGATTCTATCTCAGAAACACCATGAATATTTCAGATTGTTTTTTGCAGCATGTCTTATGTGCTCCACATTTTATTACTCAATACAATTTATACAGAACTTAGTGTTTTTAATAAATTCAATAACCTGATTTGTCATAAGGTATTCAAGAGAAGTTATTGTTTTTCTTTCTTTTTTAAGAGTGATACCTTTTCTTAAAAAAGAAAAAAACAACACCTCTCTTGAATACCTCATGGCAAATCAGTGTTTTTAATAAATTCAGTGACAGAATGCATAGTTGTTAGCAAAAGATGAGCCCAAATTGGAGATACTAAAGTACAATAATTTAAATATCTAGGAAGTGTTTAACAGTTTAGGAGAAATATCAAAAAGACAAAATTTGTTAAGAGCTACAAAGTACAGGAAGTAGTGGAGAGCTATGATCGCTTACATCCTGAGGAGACATAGCACATGAAGAAGAAGATCCTTAAATTATGTATAAATTGTATTGATAATTATTTGTTGAAATTATTTTATATGTGTAACCAATGCATATATTTTCTTAATGGTTTCATTATCTTGTGTTTCTTGTTTTTGCAGGTCCAGTTCAAATTGTTGTATCCTTTTTCCCCCCAATATATTCTCTACAAAAATCTTCCACACTATAAAAGACTTAAATAATTTTGACTGACTAATAGAAATAAAATTTGAACTTCATTTTTATTTCAGTTTGACTAAATCAACTCAAGAATAGATTACACCTTTTTACAACTCATTCCATCTTGTTTTGCAGCAAAATTTTTCCCTCATTTTTTTTTTATCCTGAACCTGTGAAAAAGAAAATCCAAAGAATTTTCTTTCTTTCCTGTAAATGTTTATGTTAATTGGAATTGGTTACTGAATATCATGAATTCTTGAAAGCTTTCATGATTATTCAATAAATTTACTTTTGTAACCAAAAGAATTTAATTTTCTCATATAAACACTGAGCAAAAATAAAAAGTGGTGTTGGGGAAACAAAGGTAAGAATAAAAGCCCATTTATGTGAAATCATCTTATGAATATGTAATTTGTGTTTCTTTCATCTTATGTTGATATGCTTTTAGAATTTCTCATTAGCAAAGGGAATTGTTGTCACCTTACAAGCTTTGTTACAAAGAACTGAGGTAAATCACAAAAATATTGTCATAATTCAACATGTTAAAAGAAAATAATCTCATGTAACACCTATAATATCACCTTGATTTATACCTATAAATATGAAACTTTCTTTAGGCTTTTTCACAAGGCCATTTGATTGCTGAAATATGAACATAGCAAAATCTATCATGAAATTCTACAGCTGAGGTAATGTAGTTTTCTCTTTGCTTACAAGAAATTGTATTGAAATTAGTGAAGTCTACAAGAACTTGCTGCCCAATTTCCACTTAGTTTTGTCTTAATCATCTCCTTGTCTGAGTTTAAGATGTTCTTCCATTTCTAAAAGGATTCTGTGGTCAGTTTCTTCATGCTTGGAATAAAGTTCCCTAATCCTTTTCTTTCCCCTCAAACAGCGTAGCGTTAGTCAAACAATCCAACACATATGTCTCCTATTCACGACCACAATCACACTGCTCTGTAGCCTCATCAAGCACTTTTTGTAGCTTGAGTGTGAGATCAAATTTGCATAGATGCAAAAAAGTGTCTCGCAAAAGCATCTGACTCCAAGATCTATCGTTTTTTTAAATATATGACTCATAAAGCCACCATTTTCTTTTTGAGATACTTTACATGCAAGGCACATGTGAATCCATTCTCTACCAGGAGGTAAGCCATTTTCTCTCATGTTACAGATTCTTTTAAGACAAATGTTCTTGTTGTTGCATTTGATCCACTACTAAAATAGGTTGTTCCCATTCCTTTGCCACCCTGTCAGCATGAACAAGAATATGCCAATTATATCTTCTGCAGAAGGGTAAGACCTCCCTCCACACCAAACAAAAGGAGGAAAGCTGTTGGGTATGGGTGGTTAGATTCTGGTAGCTGGTTTGGGATTCTGAAGATTAAGTGGATTAATATGATTTATCACAATGCTTACTGGATGGTTAAAGAGACCTAGTATGATCAACTGGCTGGTTATGTCAAAACTTGTGTGTGTGTAGAATTATAAACTAACTTTGCTCATTTTGGAAAGGAGAATAGCTATCACAAACTTATAACACTTTGCTCCACTGATTTTGTCTATCAATCTTTAGATGAAAATGGCAAGGCTTGGCCCATGGCATTTGATATCTTGAAAGTGTTTAGAATATTGGCCTTCTTTACAAGCTCATGGGCTGTGGTGCCTCTGGCCAAATATTTGATTTAATCCAATTGTTCTTAACCAATCATGTAATGAAAGCCATGATCCTGGATCCTTTCACATTAATGTGGGTCTCTCTCAGGGCTCTATTTTTTTATTGTTTCTTATCTTCTTCAACAACCTTCCTAATATCATCACTTCCCAACAAGGTATTTATGACACTACTATTTACTCCTGTTTTAATAATAAGCTCAGTAGGTTCAACTGATTAAAACTGGTAGCTGCTCTTGAAAGTGAACTCCAATCAATTATTAACTAAAGCAAGAAATGACTTATACTTTTAATATCTCCAAAATGAACCTGCTATCTTTTAATCATCATAGTGAACCATTTTTGTTTTCCATCATCATAGCCGATGCTAACCTGGAGGAGAGCAACTCTTTGCAATTTCTTGGGCTCATGTTTTCCATTGACATGAAGTGATTATATTGAATCAATTCTGCTGCTAGGAAAGATGGTTCTCTGTGTCATACTAGAAACTTTTTTCTCATGATCCATCTTGCACATTTATAAATCTACCATTCATCCATGCATTGAATATTGCTGCCATATCTGGCCTGGTGTTCCCACTATACATCTCGAGAATCTTGACAAAATCCCCAAAAAAGTCTGCAATGTTATCGATTATAACTTGGCATCTAAACATCTGTCACTTTCCCACCACCGTGTCATGGCTTTTATCTATCATTTCTATAAATATTTTTATGGCACTTGTTCTAATGAGCTTTTCTTCTTGGTACCTTGACTGTATGAATTTAAATCTACAACTAGATTAGCTACTAGATCTCATAGTTTTACTGTTGAAATCACTAGATGTAATCATAAGTTCTATTCTAATAGTTTCTTTTCTCACACTTCTCACTTGTGGAACTCTCTTCTGATTTCTTGTTTTCCTGCCATTTACTATCTTCAAAAATGCAATATGAATCATTATCTTCTGTCTTCTTGAAATCTGTTCTTTTAGTGTCCTTTCTCCTCATTCTCTTTCACTCTCAATAACCCCTTCTGTCTTAGTGGATTTATCACCTTGCTTGGGGTGAAATGATTAAAAAAATGTATATATGTATGTAAATCTAAAAGTAGTGGCTGAGGATCAATCAGTTTCAGAGGTGAAACTATAGCATTGCTGTATCCTCCTGACATTCTGCAATGATTTGGTAAAAGACATAAAGCCTGTATGTGTTTGAGCCCTTCTCAAACATGGGGTATACTACTTACTATTGTTGTATCTCAGTCATGTCAAGGTGATTAGACTTCCTTCTTGATGTTTCCCAATGTTGTGCTCTGGGGCAGGTGGAGAGCAAGAATAATGAAAGAATCAAGATCATGAAACCTGTAAGCCTGAATAATCATTAAATATATTTCAAAGATTTATAACCTTGGAATTAATGGAGGACATTTAGTTGAGAAAAACATGACCATTCTAATAGAAATAATTAGATCTACAAATTTGGCCCCCAAAACAATAAAAGAAAAAAAATTAGAGATGGAAAATTTCTAGTAGAAGTTAAAAAAAAAAAAACTGCAGAAAAACTGCTGAAAAATGACAGTATTGTACCAAGCAAAAACCAAGGCATACCTACACCAAACCCTGAAAACACACACACACACAATATCTCTCTACGTTGGATGAAATCGAGATGATTTTCAAAAATCCAGATGTAACAGATGCAAAAAGAATAAGCATTAAAAGAGACGACAGACAAATACTTACATCCTAACTTTCAACATTTCATCCCCAAGCAAGTTGATAAATCCACAAATGGCAGAAGGGGTTACTGAGAGTGAAATAGTCTGAGAAAAAATATTAAGGAGGGAAAATAATAAAAGAACAGAATTGAAGGAGACAGGAGATGATAATAAACTAATTAGATTTTTTTAGGAAATTTGGAACACTATATCATTAAGCTGGCATGGTATTACAATGATTTGAAATTGACACGGTGAGGGTAAAAGGGAGCCTGCAAAAAATGTGGTTGAAAAGACCTAAACCACCTTGATGATGGGTGTGATAGTAAATAACAGAAAAAGTGAAATATGGAAGGAAAAAGAAATATTTACATGATTCAAACTGTTATCCTCATCTTCATTGCCATATTCACAACATTTCGTCTGTCATACACTCCAGCCTTCTTCAGTGTTTGGAATTTCAAACTGAACTCTTTATTTCACCCACCAGGTTAGATTGTTCTAGTTCCACGTGCCATGCCTCTTCCAGATGTCTCAGCTATTTCCCTTTAACTCAACTCTCCAAGTATTTTGGTTCACTACTGCTATAGGCTGGTATTGAATTCACAACTGTTTTGATCTAGTCACTGAATCTAACCAACACCTTTATCCACTGGGCCATGTGTCCTTGAAATAAAGGGATTGGTTCAAAATTCCAATCACCTGAAGAAGGCCGGAGTGTATAATGGCCAAAACTTTGTGAATATGGCAATGAAGATGAGGATAACAGTCCAAATAATGTAAATAATCATAATACCTCATCTGAGAGATATAGACAGACATTGAAAAAGAAAGAATAAAAACAAAGGCTACCCAAAACATACCATCCCCAGAAGCTTGAAAACATTGTATATATGCTGCCATTCATACACAATTATGTTGGGGGGGTGGGGGGTCAGCAGCCACTGCCAATAAGAAAGAGATGAGACAATATAAGGTTCTAATCAAGAGACTTTTACAACTTGAACCAGAGGATTGACCAAAATAAAATCAATGGTATTCACCAGAAAAAGATACCACTCCCATAGAATCGATCTATAAAAAGACAAAGCAAAACGAGAGAATTTTGATGAAGATCACTATTAACTACAGTGAAATGGAACTCGGCCACAAGACACAAAATTACAAAGAGTAGTGCCACTACATGGAAATGGTTAGCAGAGAGACGGAGTTCCAGTACAGACGGGACCTGAGGCTACTCCAGCTGCTAAGTGTCCTTCAGTGACTGAACAGAATCCAACCTCATCCGAAAGATGCAAAATCAAAACTAAACCAAACAGGGACAAATAGTGAAAGCTCAGGTATCGCAACATGAAAGCAATTTGAGAGCCTGGAAATGGAGAACAATAATCAAGACCAAACAGATGAGATGCAATCCACAATTTTAAGTAGGGTCAGTTGGGCACCGTCTATGAGGAAAAGAGCACCATAACAATTCATTCCACAAGAAATTTGAAAATGACATACTGCACTACTTGGCGTTCACACTGGAAGCTCCAATATGAACATTTCAGAATGTTTGGGTGTCAGTCTGAGGACAGTGCAGAGGATTTGGAAAGAGTTGGATGAGTCTAATGGTGATTATGAAGGTACAGCAGCTCAAAAAAGCTCATTCTGATAAGAACTCCTAAATTTGTTGGTAAGGGCCTCAGACTTAACACGGAGGCCTACATAAAGTGCCTTGAGAAGGTAGTGCTGCCCTGGGTCAAGAGGGTGGCTGCTGGAAGACCCTACATTTGTCAACAGGACTCTGCACCATGCCACACAAGCAGGAGAACCTAGTTATGGCTATCAAACAATTTCTGCAACCACATCACCCCTTACATCTGGCCTCCTAACTCTCCAGACTGCAACTCCCTTGATTATTATATGTGGGGCACAGTTGAGCAAGAGACCAGCAAAATTCTTTGTAACACCAAAGATGAAATGAAGACAAGAATTATGGCAGCATTCACCAACTTAGACAAGGAGGCCATCCAGAAGAGTTGTAGGAGATTCCAAAGTCATCTGGAGTCAGTGGTTGAAGTCAATGGCAATTTTATTAAATAAATTTACTCTTTAGTATTTCAAGATATATTTTTTTTTGTAATTTTGGTAAATATATCTGTTATAATGAGATGTCCATGTTATTTTCTTTTTTGTGTCATTTAGACGATAATTTATCCATTGCACCCTGTATATCTGTTAAAGACTAAAATGACAATCAGCAAGAGAGCTGCAATACAGTGCAATGAAACTGAAGAAATCCGATGCCTGCTAGCAGATTACAACACCCATGTCATCTGTCTGCAAGAAATGCTTGTTAAAGAAACAGAAAAACTTTCATTCAAAAGTTATGACATATATTGTCAAAACTCACATCTCTTAATAGATAACAGACCAGTTAGTGATTCTGCTTTACTGTTCAAAAGAGAGACTCCACACAAGGTGCTTCAACTAGATGCTAATATCCAAGCTATAACTATGAAAACTATGCTACATTATACAATAAAAACTTGTTCATTAACCCCAAAATATAAACTGAACTAAATTAAACTTAGTATTTAATTTCTGAGATGAATAATTGTCAATATTCTTATATTATTTCAAACAATTATTTTTGTTATAGATGTTATTACAGACACCACATTTTGACTAATTACCCCTTTGGTTATCATCAGGTGATATGGGATATCTGTTGATTATTGTGATGTTTTGTTTCTGTGATGTCAGTTATTCATTGCTGCTAAATTAATGCTGATTCAAGGATTGAACTCCTGACCAGTAACATATATATAACCAATTCTTATATCCACTATGCCACCATCCCACACAATTCTTTTTTTTTCATATCCGAGAAGATAAAAGCAGTATTTTAACCTAGTGGATGGTGGGAAAGTGGAGATGGCTGCATTCAGGATCTCTTTAAACTCTATTTTGTATCCTTAGTAAAAGCATAAACTTCTTTACACTCTAATTCTCATAAATGCATCTCCTCTTTTGACTTTCTAGGTAAATGTTATCCTCTCCTCTAGATGAACAAAATCATAACCTTTTAACAATTACTTAATTGTATATACCAGTATTTTTTTTTTTTTACTTTTTATTGAATAAACTTGTCGTGTTATTTCTGTTTCCTTAACTGAACAATCAGCGATCATCACTGCCTTATCAGATCCTTCTTTACTTGAACCAGTGGTATTTTGGCCTCTTTTTTTTGGCTGAATTACTCCTATATATTTTCAAAGGTAAGACTGCCGTTGTTAGTTTGGTCCTTGCAGATGCTTACATAACAGCTTCTGTTTTTTACACATGGCCAATTCCATTTATCACTTGCTTCAGCCTATGCTGGAATTTTTTTTATTGATTTCATTATAAATTGGAAATTACTTTTTCAAGATAGCTTTTGTCATATTTTCCATTGTCACCAATAAAAATGAATTTGACAAAATTAATATTGTAATTTTATGACTCTGTAAAAGACCATATTTGATGAGTCAGTCTTGATTTGTAAAACTTAAAACAAATGAACTTGAACTAAGAATGTTTTATTGAATGTATCTTGTTAGCCAGAAAAATGTTTGCAAGGTTAACTAAGCTATTATTTTGGTGCCTAAATTTGTGTCTGGTTTCAAGATTTTCACCAAATTCTCTTTGATAAGAAACAACCCCTTTATATTGTTGACTTTTCTACAAAAGCCACAGAAATGAATCTGAAAGACAAAGCAATTTTCTTTGGAAATGAATCACAAAAATTTGCTAATATGAGAAATCTAACTTCAGGTTTCAGTGGAGGTTCATTGAAATTTTTACTCTCTTTCTGTGCAAGAATGGTACCAGGAATGAAAGCTTTCAGATCCAGATCTAAAGCCTTCTCGCTCCTCTTGCAGGAATCCCTCCCTGATTGATTATGTCTTCAGGAGGGTAGCCATACTCACCACACTTGGTCATTTGTGGGTTGGTGAGGTTATTTAACCCATAGTTGGAGTTGTCCTCCTAGACCGATTACCACCCAAAGCTATAGGACTAAGTCTGCCTTGCTATTGATCTATAACAGGAGCTAGATTCACACTTTTCCCAAGGGCATTTGCACATAAGTGAATATAACAAACTTGACTGGAAATCAAACTTGACTCTCCAATTCTTCCATCCAAGCTGTCATCCATTACTCCACTGTGCAAGAATATGATATATAAATTTCTGTATATCAGAACAATGTTAGGTAGTTGAATGACAAAGTGGAAAACAATTCTATATAACATGTTTTGTTCTCTAAATGAACTTCATCAGACTAAAGTAATGTTCTTAATGATGGAATTACATATGAGGGAGATGTAAATGTAAACATTAATTATAAGTATGCACCAAGGGGAAATACTGAAAATGTAAAAATGCTAAATTTTAAAATTTCTGGTGTCTCTTTTCTCTTAATTATAATGCATAATAATATTTTGTTTGTTGTTGGCTACAAAAACAAACATTTTTTGTTTGTCTTCTCTAAAAAGTGACAAAATGCACT
Source organism: Acanthosepion esculentum (assembly GCA_964036315.1). Classification (NCBI taxonomy): domain Eukaryota; kingdom Metazoa; phylum Mollusca; class Cephalopoda; order Sepiida; family Sepiidae; genus Acanthosepion; species Acanthosepion esculentum. The sequence goes on along the minus strand of OZ038482.1, from coordinate 9,154,456 downwards.
CCCTGCCACATGCACACCTTTCTTTCTGTAAATGTTTAAGTAGATGAAACAAGGAGATGAATTTCCTAATATTTCTGATAAAAAAATTATTTCCTTTCTCTTTTTCTTTCTCTCTGAACAGTATGTTTCTAAGAAGTTTATCTGAATCATATTATTGTTACCACTCATACTATAACTCTTTAACCGCTGCGAAAGGGCATAGTTTATTCTAGTCATTAATTTTAATTCTTGTTTCTTCAAGGAAGTGATAAAATTATTTCTTCATTCTTGAACTTATTTATGTCGACTGAAAACATAAACCAGATCACCTACTCAGCAACTTCAGGATCAGTTTTCACAAATTTGACCCTCAAAAGAAAGTGTTCATTCCTTCTTTACATTTCTCAATTTATTTTCATCAAAAAAAATATAAGCCCCGTCTGTCTCTCTTCTCATTAATGATTTTGTTTGCCTAAATTCTCAAGGAAATAATAAAATTATTTCTCCATTCCTGGATTGATCTCTGTCTAGCAAAAATATAAACCAGATCACCCACTTGTCAACGACAGGATCGTTCTTTATAACTTTGACCCTCACAACACGTTCATTCCCAATTTGTTTTTGTCAACAAAAATATAAGCCCCGCTTGTCTCTCTTCTCGTTAATGATATGTGTTTTCTTAATTCCTCATGGAAGAGATAAAGCCATTTCTCCAAATCTGTTTTGTCAGCATGCCAAACTCTCAATAGATAAAAAAAACAAAAAAAAACTTTAGAAGACAAATCCAGACAGTCCCATTTTCACCAAGGAAAACTCCACTCTCTATCTTCCAGCTTACATTCCATTTTGGGTTCAACCCTTTGCTGTTCAGAATTAACATTTAATCACTTCATGGCCTCAGTGTCGCACAACTACAACACATGAAGTGATTGCTGTTCAACAATTGCAACCATTTTGTTTCATTCAGTTTAAGATGATTCTGGATTTGTATGCCATACTTCTGTCATCTAATGAAATATTCCAAACAAATTCTCCAGTTGTTTAAATATCTTATTTTTGAAAACTGAAAAATGCTAAGAGATGTCCTCATCTTTCCCCTCATCTTCATTTGAAGATGTTTTATGTGTAATTCACAAAAAAAAAGATGAAATTGTAAATTTTCAGTTCCACAAAATCAATATTTTTCTTTTTCATTTTCAAACTCTTTATATTTGCAGGTCAAACATTGCCTTTTGCTCCTCAAATTCTTCCAATAGAAATTGTTTTACTCTTTATTTTGATTCTGCTCGAATTTTTTCGCATCTTCTTTGGTGAGTATATCATTAATTACTTCATCTAAAAAATTCTCCAATCCAGTCTTTTTTTTATCCAGCTGCAGTAAATTTTAACAAAGGCAAAACTAAAAATTTGCATGTGCAATAAATTCTTTCAATGAAAGAAATTTCACAAAATCTTCAAAGCCATAAGTAACTGAAAATGGTTCTATTTAAAAATAAATCCAAATAATTATTGTAACCATTTCCAATGCTCTTTCTTTTAACAATGACAATTTTTTTCAAATCTGAACTTAATTATTTTGCCAAGTTTCCTATAAAATCATATATTCCTTTCAATATTTTTTATCTTCTGAAACTTGGACTGGAATAATTTTTACCAATTTTCCAAAAAATGGTATGACATGCATTTCTATTGTTTGACACTTTAAAGGTTGATGAAACAAAACTGAAACAAATATTGCAAATTTTAGCATCTTTAGGGTCACTTTCTTTTATGGTTCATTTTTTAAATTATTTCTTTGTTTTAAAAAGTTTTCATACTATCTCTTTCTTAATTTAAGCTTTCACTTTAATTCTATCAAATATTTAATTTTGTTAAGTTAGACTTTACTTTCTTTTTATCAGAAACACGTGATAAGATTTGATTTCATTTAATTCAAGACAATTTAAATGCATAAAATGCCAAATTTTATATATTGGAAAAAAATACCTTGGGCTTGAGAATTTTGAATCATTTTTTTGTGAAAATGTTTTGTTTTTTTTTCTAAGCAAGTAGGAACTTTTACTTTTTTTTCTTTTGATTTATCTAAAATTCCATTCATTTGACTAATTCCAAAATGAATAAAATTTCTTTCTCTTGGCTCTTTTAGGCAAAAAAGGCAATCTCACTGAACGCATCAGTAGTATGAGTGCAAGTATCTTTTTGAGCATTCCATCTTTAATAGGTGTTTTGTACATAGCCTTTTGGCAGACTTATGTTCTACGCATTGAACTTATTCTTGCATCAATCCAGACCACCTTCATCAGCTTAGAGCTTATATTTGCCATCCTGTCAGTGATAACTTTTGCAAGGTAAGTAGATGAGAATCAATTAGTCAGATAATGAATATTGCCCAAGTTATATCAACCTTTCAAATGATGCCTTTTTTTCTTTCTTTCTTTTTAGACCTCAACAGTTGATTCGTTAATCTTGAACCTAAAACACCCTAGCGCCAAACCTGCTTCCCTAAAGGGCCTTTGTAATTAATCATTGGAGGAAATATCAGTATCAAGCATGTGTTCTTTGCAAACTTCTTGGGAAAATAAGATTATATGAGGGTGGGTGGGAAATGCTGAAGAATTATCAGCCTGGTCTACTTCCTAAAACCTGACCAAATAACTAAACATCAGAATTTTATTTTGAGAATAACTTCATAATCTTAAGAACTTTACCGCATTCACCTAACTCCTTTAAGAGAGAGAGAGAGAGAGAGAGAGAGAGAGAGAGAGAGAGATCTATAGTTTGTCAAAATACAAACTTGTTCAGTATCAACTCCAACCAAGTCATTGTAAGTTGATCTGTTCTTTTTTGTCACCAAATCATTGGCACATTTTGCTAATCTCTTCAAATTTCACAAGAAATGATTGAATTTTTGCTTAAGCAAAATTTACATACACACGAATAAAGTTTTATTAAAATATGAGATATTTTGATGGATTAGAGACGTTGGTAAAAACTTGTTTTGAATATATTTTTGTTGAGTTAAACTTTCTCTTAGTCCAAATCATTTTGATCTACCATTATCAAATTTATCACAGGATTTGCTGAAGATTTTATCAAATGAAGGGACGCAACTCTGCCCTACCTTCACTTGAATGCACACAAATATACTTTTTCTCTATAAGTGGTCATTCTTTTCAAACAGATTTGCATAAAATTTTACATACACTTGATTCTGTCTTTTTTTTTTTTTTTTAATCATTTCACCCCAAGCAAGGCAGTAAAATCACTAGGATACAAGAGGTTACTGAGTGTTACAGAATATGAGAAAAACTACTATTAAAGAGAGAGGACAATAAAAGAACAAGTATTAAGATGACAGAAGATAATGATTGACATTACATTTAAATTTTTGAAGATTAAAGTTGACTGGGAATCAAGAAGCTTTAAGAGATTTCCATAAGCGAGAAGTCTGATAGAAGAAACTGTTAGCATGGAATTTACGGATACATTTAATCATTTCAACTGTATAATGATGAGACCTTGCTGCCAATCTAGTACTGTGCTTACATTCATAGTCTCAGTACCATAAAGGAAAGTTCATCATAATTACCATGAAAGTACTTAAAGAAAAGACACATGGAAGACACATTACAGCAGTGAGAAAGTGACTGAAGCTGAGATGCCAGGTTAGGATCAATAACAGTGCAAATTATTCTTTGGATTTTATCAAAATTCTCTAAATATATAGCAGGACCACCAGACCAAATGTGGCAGCAATACTCAAAGCAAGGATAAATGGTAAACATATATACTATAAAAAGAGGAAAACATTTTACCTTTCTGTACAACCCGGGTTTCAACCATGGCCTCTTTTACATACATTTTGTGTTCATAATATATATATAAGTAATGAAAAGTTGGGTAATCCATATGGATAATCCCAAGGAGGATGTAATCCAGAGATCTCAATGTCAAATCAGAGCAATTATCAATTCCTATCTCCCTTCCTTCTCTAATTTCGACCATGTCTGTCATACTCGTCCTCCGCCTCTCTATATATCACCTTACATCAACTTAAAACTACCCCTCAAAAGTGTGTAAGAACTATATGTAAATTTAAAACATTTTTTCACTCTTGAAAGTGCGGTCTGATGAATCAGGTAAAAATCATATACCTAGGGAAATAAATTATAACCAATGGACCATTAAGGTTGTCTGTTTTCTATTTAAATTGAATTAATATATAATATCACAATTTGTCCAAATAAGCAACTATTCCTTATAAATAATATTCTATTTAACTGGAATTTATATATATATATATATATATATATATATATATATATATAAATTTGTTCAGTTTATTAAGTAAATATTCTACTTAATAAGTAAGCAAATGTTTCGGCCAATCCTATATATATATATAAAATCTCCATCCATCCAGGTAAGATGAGAACAAATAGAGTACAATTCCAATGTTCATAACATTTAATTTAAAAGGGCTCCTCAATATAAAGTCAAGCAATATTATTTATTTTAGGATATTACAGTGAAAATTTCATAATCACTACACAATTGCAGTCGTGTTTCGATGTGTATCAAATGCATCTCATCAGGCAATTATAAATTACTGGCAAGTGAACAATTTATTTAGATTTAAATTTTATATATATATATATATATATATATATAGCTACTTGAAAGAAAAATATTGAGCTGTTACATATATTTTCAATTTGGATTCTAATTTTTTCCTTTTAGTAATTTTCATGTTAAAATAAGTTGAACTCTTTTGATGTTATTTTGTTTTTATACATTGCATCTCATTTTTCACTTCAATTCTAATTGTAAGAAAACTAATGAAAGGATTCATGGAAATATTTGCATTATTAATATGCAAGACATTTCACATATGCATAAATTATTATAGATTACATATCATTCTTTTCAACAACAATTTTATATGATTAGACACCACTCCTCCCTCAGAAAAATTGTAATTAGAAATTATAATTAAAGAATTTTGGACAGTTTACAAATGCAAATGTTTTGATCTCCCCTCCACCCCCCCATTGAATACACCTTCATTGTTATGATGATGAAGACAATATCGAATGAATGTATGCTCCATATTCTGAAGCTAATTTTAGAAGTCATACATCCATTGATTTTGTGAACTGTTGTATTTCTTCAAATGAAACAAATTGCACAGCATCCAGAATAAAATTTCAATGTTTGTCTGTGCAAATTATTAGTTTGCCAGTTGAGTTTGGGAGAAAAAACTGCCACATCATCAAACAAGTGTCTTTAAAGTTCATTTTATTTTCTTCACTGAACATGATGGAGAATTGTCTTACATTGATTTGGGTTTAGTTTTTTTTTTTTGCTTGTCATGTTATCATTTGAAACTCCCAATAATCCCATCTTGTGACAGTGGTGTTTTGTTAGGTGCCACATAGCCTTTGCTCAATCCTTCTAGGCCATTGTGGGTAGCATGTCATTTTTCAGAAGAAAAATAGTTGAGAAATTGACCTTCATGTAATCTGATTTTTTCTTTATGGATGTCTTTTAAAGGGAGCCTTGTCACTAATCTCACTTTTTGTCACTTGATGTAGCAATCTAAAATTTTGTATTTTTTATTTTGTTCTTTTTTACACTTTCTTGTTGCCATAGTGCATAAAGATATTTTGTTTTTATGACTTCTCTCTCGATAAAAATCCTCAACTTGTTTTTATCAGTGTTTTTTTTTTCAGGATCAACAAATTTGGTTGTACCTGCCAATCATGTTCGCAATTTCTCTTTAACTGTCAGCCATTTTAAAGCTTCAAACTCACAATGTCACTGTTAATTCAAAACATTTCATGCAAATGTTTTCTATTTGTTTACATCTGTGTACAACAAACCAGCCTTCATCTTAACCACTCAATCAGATTCCAATAAGTATTTAGTTTATATTGTGATAAAAAAAAAAAAATGACCAATAATGTTAGATACCACCTTGAAGCAAAATCTCCTATAAAATCTATATTTTTTTCAGGTGATAATCACATTTTTTAATACAAAATGTTAATCTAGTTAACTGAGCCTTAAAGCCTAAGCTTAGTTCTCTTATCGAGAAAGATTCTGGTTGTTGCTATTCTGAAAAATAGAAATGATTTTTACAAGACAAAATTCTGTGCAAAGGAAAAAATTGATCCTCTTAAGTATTTTACTTCTTCCTAAATATAAACATTTTTAGGTAACAATAATTTCTTCTTCTTCTTCTTCCAGAGCCACGCCATATTAACCTGGTTTTACTTCCACTTCCAAACAGGAAATTTATTAAATCTGGACAATTTTATATTTTTCCTTAAGAAATGTTCCGTCCATACAGAAATATTTTTATTATTATTTAATACTCAAGTATTTTAATAAAATTTCAAGGCTGAGAAATGTTCATTTGGTCAAATACAAAAATGTATTCTTGGATAATAAACAATTTTATTTTTAAAATTTGGTTGTTTTTTTGTTTTTTTTTATTAAAAAAAAAATTGCAAAATGATGTCACTCTTGCTGAAGATTTTATTTAATCAATGAAATATTTGCTGGTGAATTTTGCAACAGGTTTTACTAGAATCTGATTAGTTAAATTAGTCTTGTTACAAGTAAACACTTTCTTATTTTGTTCTTTAACTTGGATTTCATGTCTAAATTTAACTATAACAAGAAAGTGAAACTTTGTTACTTTCACTTTGAAAACAAAATGAAAACCTTTTTTTTTCCAAATGGCAACACTTGATTGGACACTGTTTTAAAGCTCAGATTGAGAATGAACCATAAAAAAAGACAAGCAGACACACTACAGACAACAGGAAGGCTGAAGAATGCATTAACTCAGACTTGAGAAGGGAAGCAAAACAAAGATGAGAATAATAGTTCAAATCAATATAGACTTCAAGCTTGATGGCATTTTATATGCATGTAAAGTAACCAAAGTTGTATCTTTTAATAACAGGTTTCTGAGAATTGGAAAGCAATTTATGCATATGTGAATTCTTGCCCAGTTGCATGATGCACTCTTCTTCTAGTGTCATCTTCTGTTGACCATTTGGAAACCTATTCCTACTGTCTGTTACCAAATCATCTTAAGATACCCTTTCCTCTAGCCTGCTGATATCCATTTATTGGAGGAAACCTCAAGACCTCCCCCCCCCCGACCCAAATCAGGGATACCATCTGCAAATGAAGGTTAACACAGGGATCTACTGCAATCTTTCCCCGACTGCTTCATTTCAATCATCACACTTCATGTCCAGTATTTTTACACAAGCCTCTAGTCTCGGTCATCCAGTTTTGTCTCTTGCATGATTTTTAGCTGTCAAGTTTTGCAGCTATAGCATATCATGTCATGTTTAAATTATAGAACCTGGTTCTAAAGGAAAATGCCCTGCTGTTTCATACATTACTCGGCAGGTTGAATGCTTTTATTATATTTCCAATCTAGTATTTCAGTATGGTGTTAAAGGTCATTAAAATTGTTCATGGAACTGTCTCTTCAATTTTCTTCTGGTCAGTGAAGACATCTGTTGTTACTTGATGATTCCTACTCAACATGTCCTTGGTCTCTTTGACACTGAAGATAAGACCAATGCTTCCTGTACAGCTGCTACTATCATCTATAAAGTAACTGAAGAACTTATAAAATCCTTGCTCATCAGACATCTTAAAAACAAAAAGAAAGTTATAGGAGTGATTTGTTTTAATGTTTATTTTCACCAATCCCATCCATTACCTGTAAATGATATTCAAATCTATTACTTTTATGAAAGACAAAAATAAAAAAACTCAAACTTTGTATTGTTTATTTTGTGAAAATAAAATTGTAAAAAAATAAGTTTCTTTGCATATAAAGAATTGTAAAAAAAATTTTGTGTCCATTTGTAGAAAATTTATTTGCATCCTTGCCAAATGCAAAAGACAATAGTGGTCTTTTAGCAAGGAAAAAAAAAAAATCTAAAGTACTCAAACTTTTTTTCATCCTCGCAGTACAGTGATCACAGATATTCATTTCTACTTGTTTTAAAATTTTGGCTGCCATTACACCTTTGTGAGTACTTTTTTTGCTCTTGTCAAAACTAAAAGAGGATTTCACAATTCTTGCTAAAAAAAAATATCTATTACTTGAAAGTTATCAGTTTCTGCAATGATAATGTTTGTTCTTTTTTGTTTTTTATAGAACTCATTTTACTTTGGTTGATGAGAATGTGAAACTCCCATTTTAAAAATATTCTTTCAATCCTCAAAGCCTCCTTCCTCTTAAGGGTTTATGGCCATATAAGGTTGAGACAAATTCTTGTATGATCACCAAAGTTAAGCAATGCTGAAGCTGGTAAGTAAACAGCTTAGAATTGTTAATTGGAGAGGCAAGTTCCAGTCCGGTTCATTATATATTTACTTACAAATACCTTCACTCACCACTGATATTTCCAAAATGGCTAAGTAACAGGAAATTTATTGTATTATTTTTGTTATAACTGGAAAAAGAAGAAAAGTTTAATGCCATTCTTCAAATTTGAAAAGTTATTCACTGCAAGTAGTTTGGAACTTGACTCCTGTACAAGTAGCAGGAAAAAAAAATACAAAACATTAGTTGTAATTATTTCACTTCTATGTAATTCCATAAAGAAAAAAGAAAATGCAAGATTTTCAAATCTAAAGAGGTTCAAATGTGATGTACAACACAACAGATGGTATCAGTTTTTCAATGGAGGATGAAATGGCAACTGGTTGAAGATGTCCATATAAAAAATTAGTGCCTTTAAACATTGTTAGAGGAATTATGCATTTCATTGTGAGGTAGTCTTTTCATTTCAAAACATTGTATTTATTAAATTCACAATTCTGTTTTATTTTTCCTTCTTCAAATCAACCTGGAATTGATAGACACAATGAAAACAGTGCCACCATCATTTCCACCCAGTAATTTTTTTATTTTTTTTTATTACTTCTGTTTTATTTTACCAGCATTTCTATTCATTCACTTTCTTTCCAAACCAATTTTGATTATGAAGATTTTGATTCTTTGTTCAGACAGTTTTTATGTAAGAAAAATATTTTCGCACCAAGTTGCTTGCAAGACACACAAATTGGTCTAATATGGGGAAGTGCTGAAAAGTTCTCAAAAAAAAAAAAAAAAAAGTGTTTAGTTCTTTGGTTAAATGCTTGAGAAGTGGATCAGTCTAAGAACTTTTCACCCAAAACCCCATATTAATAATAGAGAGAAAAACTGCCTAGGGTTTCTTAAAAATGAAGTCTGTTTGTTTTTTTTTTTAATCTTTGCTTGATGCCTCTTTGAAACACCCATAGGCACACATTGCTTATATCATTTTGGAGTCCATTTATTTAACATCTCATGGGGATTGTATCAAATGCACAAATATATGTTATGAGCAAAGAAATGCCAAAGACAATTTCTCAGATCTTCTTTTTTGCAGCCTTTCTATAATGAATGATCATGGCTGCAATTAAAAAGTTCAAGATTACACTACAACCAAAGTTTATAAGTACAACAAAATCGCCAGTCAGAACCAAAGTGGTAAAAAGTCGAGCTGAAAATATATTAGAAAAAAAAAAAAAAAGACATTAATTTTAAAATTTCATTAAAAATAATTTATTCAAAGAAAAGAAAATTTTTCATAAGATTATTTTGATGAATATTTAAGGCACATTGAACATTTTGAGAATTTCCAACTTCATCAGCTGAAAGGCGCACTTCAACATCTTTACTGAAATTTTCAACTTTACAAAATAATAATAAATATGCTGTTGGCACAAAAATAGTACAGACAGCACCATGATGAAGTTGTCCACAGAATATCCGAGAAAATATGGCCTCTAGAGAAGTGGTATGAGAATTCAAAATGAGCAAGTGAAACTCATGTAGATGGACAAGCGTTTGGAGAGCAATCACCCTGACATCACCATCATGCAAAAGAGGTGCCCTGAATAGATCTTGATAGATGGTATGTTACTTTCAGATAAGAACATTGTAAAGGCAAAAGCAAAACAGACTTGACGCAGAGGTGAAGGCAGCCGGCACAACATGGGCCGAGCTGAAGAGGATCGCCCGGAACCGTGTCTGTTGGAAAGGTGTTGTTGTGGCCCTATGTTCCCCAAGGAATCAAGAAGCATAATAATAAAAGGCAAAAGACCTAGCAGGGCAAATTAGAGAAATGTATCAAACAGCAGCTCAAGTCGTCTTTGTTGGAGTTGGAACACTTGGGACTATCTGCAAGAATCTCTCTGAAATATGACCCTAATCACCTGGTAATTGGTCATATCTTGGTTGATGATGTTGAAAGGTTCTCAAAATTAATAAAAAGCAACTGTGAATATACTTAAAATGAAATAAGAACATGGCATATTCAAGCAACTTCACCTTTCAATACAAGATGATTAGAAGTCAATTTTCTTAATGTTTTTAAAAATGTGTAACATATAAGTAAATATTTTTCTTTAAAACATTATTATTAAAATAATAATGGCACCACAGAAAAGCCTTTCAATTTCTTTAAATTCTTCAGGAAAAGATTACTGTAATAAAAAGCATTTTCTTTGTTTGAAAAAGAATCAATTTCCATTTTCCTACTTTCATTTTCTTTTTTTTTCAAGATGAATTTCAGTCATTTGTTCATAGCGGCTTTGAGATTTCAAAGAGCACAAAGACAGAAAAGACTTGCTATAGCCACAAGAGTTCTGGAATCCATATTTGGACAGTTTTTGTTTTTCTTAACTTTTCATAATTAAATGAAAGAACTCCAATAAACTAAGCATTTTCTGTTTGTGTGTCAGGTTTAATAATGCTATCCTCTATTTGAGGACTGCAGCAACATAAGCGGATGAAAGAAGCCATGATAGATCCAGCTATTAAAATAGAGCATTTCTGTGTACTCGTGAGCATCTTAACATTGTAAAGAATGAATGATGGATCCATCCATATCAGTAGGGGTTGACATTACTTCAATGCACAGCATTGGGAGTCAAAAGACTAGGACACATGTGAAAGATTATTTCTTCTATTGCTTGATACTCTATTTATTCATCATGAATTTGACAGTTTCGTACAGAACAAAAATAAACCAATATGAACAATTGCTTGCTTTCTGTTATAAAGTGTGATTTCCTTCATATTATATCAGTCCAGCAGTAGTTGTTTATCTTGTATACTGAAAACTGCTCTATCCTTACTGCTTGGGCATTTATATAGTCTATGCCTTAGCTATACTAATTAGGCAGTCATTTACATATCACTACACTTTTTTTTCATAGAGGTGTTCACATAAATACAGTGAGAGCATCATCTCTATTCACAATGTTCTGATGAAGATTGAAACAAACATTAATAAAATTATCCACATCTGTTGATGATTAAACATTCGTCACCTCAAAGAATGTTTTTCAAAATGACCTTCATCTTTTAAGCATAAATTTTGTGTCATCTCAAACATTAATCATTAAATCTTTTTTTCAAATTTTGTCTTAATTTTCCTGGTTTTGATTTTCTTAAACATTTGACACTGGTCTTCTGAAAGCTTGTTCATTTATTAATAAAATTACCAATAGAAGCTTGAGAAATAACAAAGAAAAATAGATAAAAGACAATTTGACATTAGAAACCAATTTTTGGCTCACCCAATGATGATGTTCCCAATAAACACCAAGTAGCCAGATTGAGTTGCCCTGCATCTTTTGTAAGAAATAAAGCATGAATCTGAAGTAACTTACTAATCACAGAAATTGGAGTGGATAACATCTAGAAAGAAAGAAATAAAAGAATTATCACAATTTATATTTTACACAATAAAAAATTAAGCCAAAAATTTAAAAAAGCTTTATAGGATTTAAAAATACTGAATTTTATTTTATGACATTTTAATATAAATTTTATACAATAATAGTATATAATTTACACCTTATGTATTTTTATTATGAATGTTTTTCTTAAATTTGCATATTTTTTATTCCAAACATTTCAATCATGCTGCAAAGACATTAACTTATTTTTCAATGTTATTTGAAAGTATACCTTCTAACAAGTGACTTGTATGGTCATGTCAGATCTCATTACTCAACAGAATCTTTTTCTGTTTTCAGAGAAGGAGAAGAGTAGAATCAAAATGAAACTTTGGAAAATCTACCCCAAATCATTACAGCAATTTCATTTTTTGCCATATTTGCCATCTTATCTCAGCTATTTTTTGCCATGAAATTCTGGAAAATAATTTTTTTCCCTCCCTATTTCAAGGATCTTTCATACATTTCAATGTTGACAGTACAGCCTGTAAGCAAATGTTATTTTAATGCCACTGATATACACTATATTAAATTTGATTATCCAAGTCAATGTTTTCAAGATAAAATTGGTAGTAACCAACCAAAGGGTGCAATGAATAAATTGTTGTCTAAATTACACAAAAGTGAAAATAACACTGACATCTCATTTTAATATATATATTTACCAACAATATCTTGAAATACTAAAGAGTAAATTTATTCAATAAAATCACCAGTGACTTCAACCACAGGCTCCAGACAACTTCAGAATCTCCTGCAACTCTTCTGGACAGTCTCCTTGTTTCAGTTGTTAAATGCTGCCATAATCCTTGGTGTCACAAGGAGTTTTGTTAGTCTCTCACTCAACTGCACCCCACACATAATAATCAAGGGGGTTGCAGTCTGGGGAGATAGGTGATTGACACCCAAACACTCTGAAATATTTGTATTGGAGCTTCTGGTGCTGTTAGGTGGCCAGATGTAAGGGGTGATGTGGTTGCAGAAATTCTCTGACAGTCATGACTGGGTTCTCCAGCTTATGTGGCATGGTGCAGAATCCTGTTATCAGACATAGGGTCTTCCAGCAGCCACCCTCTTGACCCCCATGGCAGCACTGATGAATGGTGGTGTAATGTCGCCATCACTAGTGATCACTTCAAACATCATGATGTTGATTGAATATATCATCCAAATCTTCTGCACTGTCCTCAGACTGATAGCCAAACACTCTGAAATGGTCATATTGGAGCTTCTGTCGCTGTTTCCAAATTTCTTGTGGAGTGAATTGTGTCATAGTGCTCTTTTTCTCACAGAATGTGCCCAACTGACCCTATTATACTGTGCAGTCAACAAAATCAAAAACAAACAACATGCATGTACAGAATTAAAAGTATAAAATGGCCACAATTTACCCATCACACCTTGAATTTATACTTAATATAACCACTTTGCTATTCGTCCGGTGTCTCTTCAGTCTTGGAAATGATAAATATATCAGGAATTTCATCTTATCAATTTTTATTAGAAATATTTACAAGAACTTATTTGTTGGTATGAAATTTTATTTTTCCACTCAAGATTTATTCATATCATGCATACATGTATACATACATACATACATACATACATACATACATACATATATATGTGTGATTAATTCAAATAGAAAATTTGTCATGTAGCTGATTGATGTTATATTCAGCACACCAACTCCAGAGTTTCATAGACAAACTTTTGCTCAGTCATTCAGACCACTTGTGAGAAGGTATCACCAATTATCTGCCAATTTTCTCATTTTCGTTATTTTTATATTAAGTTAAAGAAAATAATTTATACACTTTTTAATGGTGTTAGGTTGATTTTTTTTTCTCCCTTGTGTGTGTATGTGCACATATTTAGGATATTTCCTGGCTACTTTTCCTTTTCATAACTTTCTTGTCTCCTCATACTCTCTCCTTATTCCTTTTCCTTCTTTTTTCTTTCTTTCAGCTCTGAGTATCAAAGATAATATAACAATGTTATTTCCGGTGTCAGGGACAGGACTTATTTTTAGGCTAATTTTTCTCGAATATCCTGGGGTTTTCTAAGTTTTTGAAAATATAAGTGTTTTCTGTTTTTTGTTTATTTCTTGTTTAAATAAAATTTTTCTTTTAATTAAGTATCCATATATTTAGTGATAGTCTTTATTATTTTCATTTTAGATATATAAAAATTGGCATAGGTTATAAAGATATAATCTCAAAAGAGAAAAAAGATATTGTAAAATTAATGTTGGAAATTGTGAAAAGTTAAATTAAGATCCAAGAACAATGAAAAAAGAAATTGAAAACATTGGTAAGAATAAGAAAATAATTCTTGCTTTAAGAATGCCACAAAAAGAGAGACCCAAGAAAAATTAAAAAGGGGTAATTAAGAAAAGTTGATTAATTCAGCAGGAAAATATTTAAAGAATCTGTTTTTTTATGAATGTAAACAGAGAGAAAAGATACAGAATATTAAGAACATTGGCTAACGACATGAAAGTAAGCAGACTGCCACCTTTAAGGAAACATCACAAAGAGAAATGGGTAACTACATGAAAAGTGATTTCTTAACAGCAATTATTAGTGATGAATATAGAGCTATATTGGATGAACCTGATGGCTCGGTTAGAGTTGGAAATAGTCAACCAACACAACTTAGAAGACAACATGTGGGAGGGAGAATAATATTTGGAGTTAGTGTTGTTGGTATCAAAATTATTATACATCCCTTCAAAGTTATATCATGGTATCAAGATAAATACAAAGAATTATTGTAAATTTTTGGACAAGATAATTTTTGAGTAGTATAGTTGAAAATCAATAAGCTTTAAGCTAAAGAGTATATTCACACTCTTTCACATTTTACAAAGCTGGTTATCACCCACCTTACCAAATTAATGAAGTAACCCCAGTCTCTCCAGATATGAATCCAACGGAATATTTGTTGTCCATTATTAAAAGAGGTGCATGAGTAGAAGATCATATTCAAGCAAAGAAGTTCGCTGGGAAGCAATAAAAACTGTTGCAAGTTGAAACAGTAGAAAAGTTAGCAAAATCAATGAAGGCTATACAATCTATTTCATACTAAAATAATCCTTCAACTCTACAGGGTATTTTATTAATCAAACATATGTTATCTCTGGCCTATATCGTTTGGATTTATTTATAAATGAAAGAAGTTTATGTTGCACTTTGTTTGCATAATAAAATCTGACATCTAACAAACAAGCTATCAATATTTTTTAATAAGGATTGAAATTAAAACTGAAACTGACATAATATATTAATCATATAAATATTAGTATATCCTGAAAATTTTAATCAACATTGATTAATACCAATTTTATTGTGAAAACTGACTTGTAAAATATAATTTTACAGTTTATTTTGAAAAGGCTGGTCATGTTTTATTTTTTTTTTTTAAACTTTGTCAATGTTAGTGAATTAAAAACAATGAAGTTTCCAATCATTTTTGTTCAATTTGCATTCAAACTAAAGAATTTAACAATCATTTCTATCAATGAGCAATTTCATTTCAACATATAAAATTCAAGAGATGTGTGTGTGGTGTTACTGAAGCCAGTTCAATAGTCAATGGAAACCAAACGAAACACATATTCATTGGAAACAGTAATCACCAGTAATTATGGTTTACAATAGAATTTGTTTTGGCAGATTATTTTCTCATTTTTCTCCTTCAGACTTGTAGGATTTTAGAAGCATTTGTTAACCTCATCAATTAAAAACCTATATTTATACCTAGATAGTGAGAGGCTGATGGCTATCCTAAGAAAAAGCATATTCAATCATCACAACTTTATTTTACAACTTAAGTTTTGCTCTCTTAATACCAAATGATTACAAGCATAGAAACTATAATATATATACAAAAAGTGTACTTTCTCAAAATTGAATGTGAACTGATAGAAAACTGGTAACTTACCATTGTCATCTTCAGTAATACAAATGGTAATTTATTGAAAGCCAACAGATAAAAGAAAACTAAATAACTGAAAGTTTAGTTAAAGAAAATAGACACAAATAGTTTGATTGCAAAATAAAAGCAAAAAAAAAAAAAAAAAAAAAAAAATCAAAGTAAGGGGGGACATCTCCTCCAAAACTTTCTTCTTCATATCTTTGTAAGTCAGCAAGAGACAGCCAACCCAAAACCTATTAGAGAAAAATTAATTGCTCCCACTTTTCTCTTGGAAATTTTTTTAATTTGATTTTTTACAGTTTATCAACCTTTTGCACATTATTTAAAGCTGAACATGTTTTTGGATTGTAATAATCTTTTGGAGATAATGATTTTCCAACAGACGTCCTATGATATAACCTCTGGATTACAAAGTAAAACTCAGGGGGAGAAGAGATAGATTCATCCCTTTCCCCAAGCGTATTTGCACATAAATGAATGTAACAAACCCAACTGGAATTTGAACTCAGCTCTCTGATTTCTCATTCCACACAGTTATCCATTACACCACCTGCACATCCAAACATACAGCATGTGGTATTCCCAAGAGGTCATCCATCTAGGTACTGAGCAGGCTTGACGTTGCTTAACTTAGGTGACCGGATGAGAACTGGTGTTTCTATGTGATATGCCTGTAAGCCCCAAAATTTGAAATAGGTATTTTTGAATGCTTTTCAAATTTCAGAAATTTCAATCAAATCTTTTTCTCATTGTAAATTAATAAAATTAATTTTTTTTTTTAATTCTAAGATTTTCAAGCACTTTAACAATGAATATACACAGGGTTATCAAAACTGGATGATCAGCTAATCACTTTATTTATGACTAAAACCAAACAAAACCCAAACCTATTTTTCTTATTTCACAGGAATTTCTTAAAATATTAAACGCTTCATCACATCACAGAAAGTGTAGGCTTGTTGACTCATTCATTTTAATTTTTGGTAAAAAAGTTTTTTTAGTCCATTTTACCAAATATTAAAATTTTAAAACTTATTCTTGCTTTTTTTGCATTTTATATGATAATAAAATAATTTGATCCAAATCGGCAGCTTCTCTGCTTCAGATATTAAAAATCTATCATGATAAATGATTTAATTCACAACTAGCACAACTCATGTTACATTTGTAGTTACAAAGTATATTCTATCAAAACAAGAATGTAGTGCAAACTTTTTGTGTAGGACAGGGGCCGGCAACCTTTTTCTAACTATGCCTGACTTAGTGTTTCATTGTGCCAACAGCATATGTATTTTTACACAAGTTCTACAATATATTTTATATAGTAATATATAGTATATATACTTTAGTATATATTAAAATTGAAACAGCTAAATATCTTCTTTGCATTGTAGAAGTTACTGGTTCGGGCTTGTGATGCCATTTGCAGCTGCGTGCCATAGGTTGCCAACTCCTGGTGTAGGAGTTTTAACATTTGGCACATTATTATTATTATTTTTTTTTTTTTTTTTACAGAGTAACCTTGTGAAAATTCACTTCTTTATCCTGGCTGACCTTTTTTTTTTATACTGAAACATATTCTTTTCTTTTAAAAAAAAACAAACTAAAAAGTGACTTGTAGGTCTTTCAAGAATATAGAAATTCTTTGTCATCAAAAATACTCATAATCCGCTCACTGTCAAAAAAAAAAAAAAAATACACTCTAAATGATAAATAAATAATAACCAATTTTTGGGATGATTTACATTTGGACTAATGCCTTCATCTTTGTTGTTATTATTTTTACTAACAATTGCCATCATTTTTGATGGCACAGGTACACTAGTAATAATACTAATTATCCAGGAAATCCTAAAAATAGTTCCTGTGAAGAACATTGTCCATTTAAGTTTGTTAATAGCTGTCTTTTGTTTAATTAAGTGAAAACAACAAAAATCACACCCTTCACTTGCCCTAGGTCATGTGATTATGACCTAGCATATGATTATAAAACAAATGCAGGTGAAAAAAAAAATTTTTTTAAAAATGATAATAACAATGTAGAGAGCACAAAGATGTCAGGTGACAGAAAAAAGATACAGTAGATAATAAGATGACACTTTGAGGCTGAATAAATCATCATAAAACAAAAGAAGAGTAATAAGAATTAAGTCTGAAAAAGAGAAAAAGAAATTCAATTAGTCATCAGCCAAATGATTCCCTTTCTTTGTTGATACTATTTAAATAAACAGAAAAAAGGATTTCTTTCCTTCCTGAAATCTGAACAAATACAAAAGCAATAATATTTACATTATTATCAACATGTTATTCACTTAAAATATTCTGATAACTTTAAAAAAATTGTGTGACTAAAAAAGCATTTTTAAATTATATTCTTTAATTTCACTTAATAGTTTATGCACATATTTTACCTAATTTAGAAAAAATTCTTTAATTATTCTTACCCATTAAAGAAAAGTAATGACAATGATTGGTTATTCTAAAAAAAAAAAAAAAATTAGATTTCTATTGAAAGTGTTGTAATGTTGTAATCGTTCAAAATAAGTGAGAATTAAGAAGGCCTTAGTTAGAGTATCAAAGGAACAGAAGACTAGTTAGAGGAAACAAATTTATTAAATACTCCTAGAATAGGAAAACTTGAGCAAAGCAACTACTCCTCAAATCCTTCTCTAATGTGGCTACTTGTCATATTTATAAGTAGGAACAGTCCATTGTCACTGTAGTAGGGAAGAGCAGGAAGTACGCTGAGTCCTACTCTAGAACAGAAAGAAATAACTTGGCTTTTTAAATTAGAAACTCAAGATAAATAAGAAAAACTATTTCACATCTTTCCAAAGTAATTTCAGGCCATTATGAGAAACATTTCAATGTTAAAGTAAAGCACTCCTGTTCACTATATCTATGAAGTGAGTGAATTCTTGCCGAATATCTTTTTGATTTGAGTCTGACGACGGGATGGAAAATGGTGTCAATTCTTCAACGGCTTTGTTAATAAACTTTTGTATACTGAGAGTTATTTCCCTTAGATCATATTATTCTAAACGTTTTGTCAACTGTTTTCAATGCAGCAAATATTTGATTGACAATCTCTAGTTCCTAGTCCAGAAAATACTAACAAAGATGTTCATTACCTAAAGACTAAATAAGAGAAATTGAGATTAATGAAACACAGTTCTAGAGCCTGTTATGTATTTCTCATTTCTAACTTTCATTGGGCATACACAGGAACACAAAAACAAAATCTTTATATTTTTAGATTTTATTGATTCAATGATTAAAAAAGCAAGTGTTTTTTGCTTGTTCATTTCTTGCAAGGATCTGTGCCAGAAATTTATATAGACACAACTGAGTTGGTTAAATAAAACAAATACACTCAATCTTCAATTAAAGTCCATCAAATATCAAACATAGACACATTAATATTTTAATGAAAACAAACTAAGTATATATATATATATATATATATATATATATATATATATATATATATATATATATATATATATATAAGTTATGAAGTAGAGTAGTCTCTGGAATAGACGTTGTCAGGTCAACAGAAGGTAGCCAGACTGGCATTAGCTGTGTGGAGTTCTGCTTTTATAGCAGTATCTCATTTACATACAATACTACACCTCCTTGAACCAAAATGGCCTTATGCCCTTCATTGATCTTTGACTTCTAATTATTCTTGGGAATCTAAACTGTCTTCCTTGGTGTGTATGTTGAGTTCTTCTTATAAGGGACCTAGGTCTGAATTCATCTTCCTCTTCCGATTTCTGGTCATTATAATCCACAGATTGTTCAGTTTCATTACTGGATCCATTAGTCACCTCCTCCTCCTCCCCCCCTTCACATTCTTCCCCTTCAGATTCTTCATCCATTTCCATTCTGCTTCTGAATGGATCTGCATGGACCAGTATATTTTGTCCATTTCTTCCTTAGTATTGCTGTGCTGTGTCCTTTCTCTACTACAAAATCCGTCTTCTCTGGATTAGATTCTTTGTCTTTTTATACCAAACACTTTCACTTGTTGAATATGACATCGTTATGGGAGCTCTAATCTAAATGTTCTAAACCATTAACGCAGAGGGACTTTGTAGTCTGAATTGTCCTATAGCTTAACAGTAATCTCGATAAGTAACTCTATATTATCATTAGATGGGAAAAATGCTCTTAGTCCCATCTTCACAGTCTGCACCATTCTTTCTGTGATTCCATTTGATTGTGGGTGGTAAGGTGGTGTTTTATATAGAATGCATCCAATACACTTTAGCTATGGACACAAACTTTGCTCACAAAATTCTGGAGGATTATCTGAGACCAAAGTTTTAGGAACCCCATTCCTTCAAAATATTGTTCTTAATATTTGTTTTATAGTAGTGGCTTTTCTGTCAGCAACCTTAATTATTTCGGGCCATCCTGAAAATGAGTCCACTAAAATTAAAAATAGCCCCATGCCTTTAGTATGGGCATGATCCATGTGTATCCGAGCCAATGGTTCTTTTTCTATAGGCCATGAGTGAATTTTGTTTTGCCGAAAGTTTTTTTTATGTCAGCACATTTTGGGCACCTTTTTACATAGTCTTCTACATTTTGAGAATATCCTGGCCACCACGCTTGTAATTTTAATCTCATTTGTGTCACTGTTATACCACAATGTACACCTTTTAGTACTTCTTTTCTTAAATTTTGTGGGGTATTATAATATCTCCATATTATGCCTTTCTCTACAGTTAACTTATGCCTTGATTCTTTGTAAAGTCTTTCTGCCATTAAACAATTGCTCGATGTGTTTCTTTTTATTCTGTCTGTAATTCTACTTAACACTGGATCTTGTATGCTTTCCATTCTGAGATGATTTAAGGGTAACACTTCCATTTCAACCTAGTGCAGTATTACATCTTCTGAATTTTCAGATGTTTCTAATTTTTTACTATCAAAATTTAGTCTGAATAGCGCATCCATGTGTGGAATAGTGTTCCCCTTTATGCATATGATATCGAAATCAAAGGCCATGAGTTTTATAGCCCATCTCAAAATTCTAGAAGATGTGATTTTTGGTAATTTCTTTCTGGGGTTAAATATAAATTCTAAAGGTTTACGATCTGACCTTAACAAAAATTTTCATCCTAACAAAACCTCTTGAGCTTTTTTTGAGTAGCTAGCTTCAGCTGATGTTAATTTTCCCCGACAGGTACATTATTGGACAACCTTCTTGAGATAAAATTGCGGCTACATGTTCACTTGCATCCATAGTCAATGTCATTTCTTTTTTTGGATCAAAGATTTTTGTAATCAGTTTTCATATTAGTGTTTTTTAAGTTTTCAAAAGCTATATTTTGTCTTTGAGTCCATTTAAATTCTGTATTCTTTTCCCATAATTCTACAAATGATTTTAGTAGGTCACTGTATCTAGGTAGATATTTGCTATAAAAATTGGTAAATTCCAAAAAGGATTCTAATTCTTTTTTTATCTTTTGGTGTAGATACTTTATCAGTTTATTGTCTGGTGAAATTTCTTCTTGAGATATTTGGTATCCCAAATATGATATTTTGTCACAATTTAACTCACATTTATTGCTATTTATCGTCATACCAGCATTTTTTTTTTTTTTACTTGTTTAAAACTTGTTCAATTTATTTTTAATTCCTTTTTACTGTAAGCACCTATGCCTATATTGTCTTGATATATGATTATATTTTTTATATTTTTTTCAATTGCCTTTTGAAAAATATAGCTTGGATTCTTAACTCCAAATGGAAAACAAATCCAGCTTAGTAAGCCTATCAGGGTATTAACTGTAGTGACATTTAAATTTTCTGTCAATTTCTATTTGATTATATACTGATTTCAGGTCAATCTTATTCATGATTTGCCATTTCTATATTAGGTAAAGGGAATGAATCAGAGCATATCTGATGATTCACACCTACTTTTTAATCCCCACATATCCTCAAATCGCCATTGGGCTTTCATATGGCAACAATTGGTGAAGCCCAACTTCTACCACCTTGGGTAACTTTCTTCAATATGCCTTGTTATACGATATTTTTTAGTTTTAAAACTACCATGAGTAGACTGTTAATAGGCATTTTTCGAGATTTAAAATAGATCAGGTCACTGTTTTCTTTTAGACAAATATTTGCTTTATATCCTTTCAACAGTCCTATGTCAAGTTCTTCTGACTTCATACAGTTTATTAATTTTGCCATATCTACTTTTAAAATATCCATTCCCAGGAGTCCATGATTTTTTGTGCATTCTACAACAGTGATGGGAATAATCTCAAAATAGCAAAGGTTCCTTCAAAGGAGCCTCAAGTTTTGATGACAGATCTATCAAATTGTTTTAAATTAAGATTACTTTTTCTTAATTTGGATTTACCCATTTTTTTCCCCAAAAAATTCCTTGAGATCAAGTTAACATTGCTCCCCATGTCAACCTGCGTGGGAAAAGTTATACCATTCAATTTTCAATTCAAATATTCAAATATACTTTTGGATTTTCAGTATGAGAGTTTATATTTTCTACCCTTTCTCTTTTTGTATCTGCACACAGATTGGAAATGGTCTTTTCTTTTACAGTTTAAACATAATTTTCCTACAGCTGGATATTTGTTTTTGTTTCTCCCGTGTTTTTGTCACAATATTTGCATTTAACTAGGATTTCAGTTGTGTTGTATGCTTCCACATTGTTTTTAGAATTATTAATTCATTAATTATTTCTAACTGCTGCAAGAATTCTACAGTTCCTTCTAAATTCATATTAACTTGTAGCTGTTCTAGGATCTTATGTTTGTATATAACATCATACATGCCTTCAATTAGTCTAAAAAGGATCAATTTGTCTTCGAGAGATTTTACTTGAACTTAGTTTTTCAAATTCGTAATATCTTGATGCTTCTTTCAATCTGTGCAAATATTGCATTACGGTTTCATTCGGGTTCTAATTTCCAGAAATTTTGTTCTCTCTGCAATAGCCAATTTTTTTTTTTTTTTTTTGGTCACATGTTTCTTTTTATAATGGCTGAATTTCCTCATATGTTAAGTCTTCCAGCATTTTGGGGTACACCATAATGGATATATTTCTTTATGGCTTCACATCCTGCCAAAGCCAAAAATAAATCAGTAATTTCTTTTTCCCTTCCAGGGGCTTTTTTGGTTGAGTTTCTTTATCCTAGCCAATGCTGTGAAATATCTAATCTAAGTTTCTATGTACTCCAATTCATCAGACACAGTTAGGAATCCTATCAGTGACACCATATTGTTATTAAGTAGAGTAATCTCTGGAATAGACATTGTCAGGTCAACAGAAGGTAGCCCAATTGGCATTTGCTGTGACGTTCTGCTTTTATAGCAGTATCTCATTTACATACAATACTATATATATATATAGTATTAGAAGTCCTTATACCGAAAAATTCACCTTATTTATTGAATGACCCTTTATATATATATATATATATATATATATTATATATATATATATATATATAGGTAGATAGATGTTTTTGTGTGTATTTAAGCAGCAGATTCTCTTTTAGGCATGTCTGATTAAATAAATTACAGACATTATGTCTGCTTATTTTTGATAAAATCCATTCATTGTCACAGATAACCCTTATGCATTGCAATTAAATGATGTGAGAAATGCACTATTTTCATAGTTATAGCATATTTCTAACCTCATTTAATTGCAATACACAGAAAGTTATTTGTGAGTACGAATGGATTTTTTTTAAAATAAGCAGACATAATGTCTGTAATTTATTTAATCAGACACATTATATATATATATATATATATATATATATATATATATATATATATATATATATATATATATATATGAGATTAGAAATAATCAGAGAATGTTTTAAAATTTCTGTTCTGGCATAAACAATAATTTTTGCAATACTAACATTGTGTGCAGTAGTTTCACTTTCTAATTTTTCAGACTTCCACTCCAAACAAAATATTATTAAAAAAAAATAATAAATAAATCAAGTAATTGTGGGATTTTAATGATTTTTTTTGTAAATTTAAAAAAAAAACAAAAAAAAAAAAACATTCTAGTTAATAGTGAAAATATTCTTTTAAAAATTTCTAGATTAGAAATAAAAATTTAAATACAAATTACTTATTCTATTGTCCATTCACAGCATTTGTCAAATATTTACTTTTTAAAAATTAAAATTCCTAATAAAAGTGACACTTCTTGCAACTGAGAATAAAACTTGAAAATAATCTGCAATGTTATCAATTGTAACTTGGTATCTCAGCTTCAGTCACATTCCTACAATATAGCTTCCCTCTGCTTTTTCTACAAATATTTTTCATGGCAATTGTTCTGATGAGTTTTCTTACTTGATAACTCGACTTCATTAATTTAAACGTAGTACTAGATTGGCAGCTAGGTTTCATCATTTTACTGTTGAAATTGTTAAATATAACTATATTTTCTATTCTAATAGTTTCTTCTCTTGCACTTCTTGCCTGTGGAGATCTCTTCCAGCTTTCCTATCAACTACGATCTTTAAAAATTTAAATGCAACTTCAATCATCATCATCTGTCCTTTTATTGTCCTTCACCATAACATTTTCCCATTTTCTTTCAATCTCAGTAACCTCTTGTGTCTTAGTGGCTTTATCACCTTGCTTGGGGTGAAATGATAAAATAAAATTAAAAAAAATATAAACTGATGTTATCAACAATCTTTTTCCTTCCCCCCACAAATCAAGTTTCCTATCTTCTGAAGGTCATAGGGCAGACCTCAGAAAGTTTATTGCTACTGACAGTCACATTTTAACCCTGTGTTAGTGTTGTAGCATACCTACGGATGATAATGGATATGTCTTCATTCACATAAATACAGTAGTAAATAGTGTATTACTACTTCTACACATCAATGGTGAATCTTATGTGTGTTGTTCTTGTTCTAAGTATAATCATTCATTACCAACTTTTGTGTGATTATTCTATTCAGTAACCTTCCCTAGGTTACAACAATTAGTCACATGAAATGTTTTGTTACCCCAAAATTTTTAAAGTACTTAGTTGGCAACTTGTTTCTTTTGCTCCCTCCTCCTACTCTCCTGACTCAGTGAGGATGTGTAGCACACAGTGTGGTGCGGTTGTTGTGGGAGGAAAAATATGTCGCAAAAATATCTTGGGACATATTTTTTATGGATATTTTTCCAACATAACACTGTCAGGATTACATACCCAAATTTATATATATATATATATATATATATATATATATATATATATACACACACACAAGTCTAGGATTGGTGTATACGGAATAAATTCCAATAACCAACAATTACTATTCTTAAAAAAGTGCTCAATACAGAGTAGAGCATATATAATTGTTCATTTAAAAATTATAACATAAATATGTTATAAAATCACTACGAAAATAGCCATTTTGTTTCAACACCATTGGGTCTCTTATCAAGTGATGATGTTGAATTCAACATCATCACTTGATAAGACACTGGAGGTGTTGAAACAAAATGGCTATTTTTGTAGTGATTTTATAACATATTTATGTTATAATTTTTAAATGAACAATTATATATAGATATATGTAAATGTGTGTGTGTGTGTGTGTATGTGCCTATATTTCTGAGATGAAGTAACTCAACGTGGTGTAATGGCTGGCAAGCTTGTCTCGCTACAAGTAGTAGCAACTGAGTAGTGAGTTTGATTCTCACTAGGTGCTCCATACATTCTGGCTTGTGCCATATCTAATCTGCACTTAGAAAATTACCTATATATATATATATATATATATATATATATATATATACACACACACACACATATATATGTATGTATGTCTATATTTCTGAGATGAGGTATTGTATTTACACTATTTACATTGTTCAGACTGTTGTCCTCATCTTTGTTGCCATAGTCACATTGCCATATATATATATATATATAGATAGATAGATAGATAGATAGATAGATAGAGAGAGAGAATATTAGTGGTCAATATATACATATATATATATACTTTCAAAAGGATAAAATCCAGATAGAGCTCTATGCACAACAGAGCAAGAATATAATATAAACGGCTCAAACACTAATATTTCATTGTTATAATTTATTACATTGGAATCATAATCACGATCCAATTCATCAGACCTACAAATTCAAAAAGAAAACAGTTTTCTTTTTGAAATTATAACCATGAAATATTAGTGTTTCAGCCTTTTATATATATATATATAAATATATATATATATATATATATATATATATATATATATATATATATATATATATATATATAATTTTATTCTTTCAGTCCTGTAATTATGAGTTTAGCTAATCTAATATCTTTCTATTCATGGAAATATATTGTGGCTACTTTTGATGAATAAAACATTTCTCTATTATTGTATTGGTGGGTTTCACTTACAATTTACAACATGTTTATACAATACATTCATTATCACTTTCATTTCAATGAATAATTATATTTTGTTTGTTTTGATTTAATGAATATTGTAACAGAGATTGCCTGTTATGTAATTTTTTTGCAGTACAACAATATTTTACATAATTGTAACACTATCAGCATTTTTGTGTTGGAGTGTGTAAATACCCCAGGGTACTATCTATTTTCAGAAATCTGAGGTGATTAATGCAGAGTTAAATGAAACTTGATGGCTGAGTTTCCAGATTAAAACAGTAAATGCAAAGTCTAAAACAACTGTTTTTTCCTTACCAACACATTTGTATTTATAACTGACTATAATAACACAGCTAATAACTTTTTTCTTAAGTTTCTCAATCTCTGTTAAGAAAAGCTAAAATTTATTGATACAAGAGATTCTTCAACTTTTAACAAATTTTTTTTTTTTTACAAGTTGATAAAAAAAATTGTTAGTTAAAAACAAAACACTAAAGCATTTTGCTTGATAAAATTATAAATTTTCAAAGCGTGGCATTGACTTTTTCACATTTTGAAATGATTTTTATTTTTATTTAAACTAAGAGAGATAACTAATAACTAACTAAAATTAATTTGAAAGAGTTTCTCCTCTTGCATCAAAAAATATCATTCTTATCGACTTGGCGAAAAAATTTCTTCAGTTTATTAAGTAAAAAAGAAAGAAAAAAAGAAATTTTTCAAAGTTAATACTCTGCAATCTTTCAATTAACTTCAGAATTCCACTATTATAAAATGCTTTTTCTTTCTGATCAAATAACAGTTCTAATTGCTTCTGGAGTCAGCTATAAGACAGGAACTTTTTTTTATTACAAAAATGTTATAAAGACTACTAAATGGTAATCTGAAAATGCACTATCTGGTGAATAGGAGTGAAAACTTCCCATCCAAGCTATTATAATTTTTGCTCGGTCACCATAGATATATTTGGTCTTAACAAATTCTGGAAACTTTTTATCAACTGCTGCTGTCTATTTTTTTTATTAGATAGAAACCACACATTGAAACAACTAACATCACCTGGCTGTTGCAAATAAATTTCAGGATTTGATTTAGATATTTTAAGCATATATTGTTTGGTATTTCCTGCATCATATAACATTGGCTATTCACATGTCTTAATTTAATTGATGGTCTATTCCACTGTGGCTCATCGTTCAGTGAGAAATTACCTGAACAAACTATTTTGACATATTTGATTATTTGTGGTACCTTCCCCAAAGACTCCATAAATTTTTTTTGTTTTTTTTTTAAACATCTGATTTATATTTTTATTTTTCTTTGAATAAAAAATGTTATGTTGAAAAGGAAGGCATACTATTGATTTTGCCAGTTGCATGTGATTTCAAATTCAAACCAAACATGCATCAAATGGAGGCAAATCTGATTAAAGCTCAAAGATATAACAAAGATAGGAACAAAGGTATAAAGCTCGGGTGGTAGGAAGAGACACATGCTGTTTTGATAAAACTAAAAGCTAAAAGAAAAAGAGCCTCAACAATGAACAAAGATTGAGAACGAAATCCAAATAACATTTTCACTTCAGCCATTGTTAAATGTCCACAAGTTACACCCGCAACCTATTTTTGTTCTAGTTGCATTTATTGTAGGACAATTTTTTCTTTGTACCTTGAGAGAAAAATGTTATATATTGAACCAAGATGTGGAGTTAAGTCTCTCTGTCTCAAGTGACCCAACGTGTTAGGTTATCTGTCCTTTACCCTGACAGGGCATCTTTTCACGGCACCTAATAAACGGGCAGTGACGAATGGCTGCCATGTTGGACGCACACATGTTTCTGCTCTCTTAAGTAAATTCTGTCTTTTGTCGTCTTTATCAGTTTCAGTATGTTTGAATAGTACACAAGAAAGATCATGAATAAAACTTCTGAAACTTTTATACAAGAATTCTGTAAACTCTTTGTCAGTTTTGTCTAAAAGTTGAAATTTTGATATTGTACTCCCTCTTAAAATAAATGAGACCCACAGATATCAGTTCTCTTAAGGTAACCTATAGAAATATTTTTAGATGAATCAAGAGTGGAACAAAACTAAATATCTAAATAGACACATCAAGTTAAAGGAACTACAATCTCATAAATTCAAACAGTTTTCAGATTTGATAAATGTAAAATAATTTCTTTAAAACAAATTCATACAATTTACCAGATCAGGAAACAGATTAATTCAAAACAGTTTTCACTGACATCTGACAATGATTTGACAAATACTTTTGGCTCCTATGCAATCAATAAAAAAAGAAAAAGAAGTTGTTTTTTTTCACATCACCTTGAGGTACAAGGAATGTATATTCAGAGTAACTGCTGAATGGGTAGTGAAGAGCAAAATGGTAAGTCAGCATAACAGAATGCCTTAAAAGAAAAGGAAAAACAAGCATTTAAATAATTTGTCATACAAGTAACATCAAGAACAAATATATTTTGCTTTTAAATCTCTTTGGTTACATTTTTTATTTCAGTTATAAACCCTAAGAAGGATATGCAAAGTCAGCCTTAAAGTTAACAGTATGTTGTCTGTTGAATTTAATTTCACTCAAATTCCCTTGGGAAAGGCATGAATCTGTCTCTTCTCGTCAGCTATGAATTAAATAACAGGGTAGACTTAACTCTTCAACCTTGAGTGACAAGAAGTCTAATAAAATAAAAACTGAATTCAAAACCAGAGAGAAAGCAACAAGAAATAACTCCATTATCTTTCTCAAAAAGACGCAGCAATTCACAGATAATAAAAAAGAAAAGGAATCTATGGAGATTCATGGACGCTAATGTTCCGAAGGGACATGGCATTAAAAGAAAAAAAGAAAATTGAATTCAAATTTTGGTAGAGATAGTGTGTGTTCACTTTGCATGATGTCTTTGGGAAAGGCATGAATCCAATTTTCCCAATAAATCAGATTGAGGATTATTCCCTACATCTGGTACTCCATGACCCAATATATCCTGTAATACAGGAGTTGGAAAGAAAATGAGAAATACTAAATAACTCTCACTGCTACCAGAATTTCTATGAAGAAACCAGCATAGGTAAAAAGAAAATATTGATTTTGAAATCCTGAGTGTGGAGGTAAAAATACACAAAAAAAGCACAAAGGAGATGAGAATTAAGATTTGTATAATTTTTTATCATTTCACCCTAAGCAAGGTGATAATGTCACTAAGACAGGAGTTACTGAGAGTGAAAGAGAATGAGAATTTAATGTGGAGAGAGAACAATAAAAGAACAGAATACGGGAAAACAGAAGATGGCAATTAACATGGCATTTCAATTTTTGAAAATCATAGCAGGGAAGCAAGAAACTAGAAGAGAGTTCCATAGGTGAGAAGTGCGAGAAAAAAGCTATTAGAATAGAACTTATGGTTACATTTAGCTATTTCAAGAGTAAAACAATGAAACCTAGTTGCCAATCTAGTAATACATTTAAATTCATAGTCAAGGTGGAGAGCTCATTAGAACAATCTCTTCTCTTAGGTTGGTTGCTATGAAAATAAAAAAGATTTCTGGAAAAGACAGGGGGAAGTCACATCACAGTGGTGGGAAAGTGATTGCAGTCATGATGCCAGGTCAGGACTGATAACATGACAGACCCTCCCCCTTTAGATTTTGTTGAGAACCTTGAGATATATAGAAGCACCAGACCAGAAATGACAAATTTTAAATTCTCAGGTCGGTATAGAATTGGAAAATTAAATTTCAACAATATTAAGTAATAGAATTTATTTGTAAATTTTTTTAATTTTTAGGCAAGTCAGTGATTGAGAAAGAACCAGGTGGTACAATCACTGGATTTATTTATTCTATCCACAAAACAAAATAAAAACACAAAGAAATGACTAATTTTTTAACCCACAGTTTTTTAAAATATTTACTGGTAATTTTCATACTAAACTATCATAGTATTGTAAAAGGTGGTGTGATTAATTAGATGGGGATCAGTTAAGATCAGTTCATTCTGTGAACAGTATTATTACTCATCCACATTATAGCCATGAACTACCTATCTGTTCATTTCTGCACTACAACAGGATTGGAAAAAGCAAAGTTAAAAAAGTGTAAAGTAGGAAGGGCAAAGAATAAGTAAGCTAGAGAAGAAAAAAAAAAGAAAAGGGAATGTAAAGAAAGTGCAACAAAACAAAGACATAGACAAGCTTGCTGTTTTGAGTTTTATTACTTCCTTGCCCTTTGATCTTTTAAAGTGATTGAAGCTTTTTTATTTTTTTTATTTTTTGACCATGGCACACCTTACATAGCAACGTTGACAGATACTATGGTATCATTTATTAATATATGTAGAGATAACAATATTACTTCTATTTTTAAAATGTTTCATAAGTCTGTAACTAATGATAAGCAGTCAGCCATTTAGGTTAAAATTATATTTATGCAATCATTTCTATACTGTCACAAAGTTCATTATTATATAGCTAATAAAATACAGTAAAAATGTTCTTTTTTTCTTCTTCTCCTCTTACCTCCCCACCCAATCAGCTTTTAAAATGAGCTGTAGAACTAAACTCAATGGTTCAGCATACACACTCATATAATGAAAGAAGGAATGTTTTAATTCTCAATCTGAGCCTTGAATGAAAAAAGCAGTTTGAGATTTCTTAAATCAAAGATTCATTCTTCAATTACTGATGCTATCAATTGAGTACAAATATTGAAAAGGTGTTTTACAAAGGAAGTGAATTTAGCCATAAAACAATGATCAATAAATGAAAAAAGCAGTGTGGAGTTAGGTATGCAACCAACCACCATTTGCCTCTAGGGTTTCTCTGCCCATTGCTACCCAGCAATTCTTCTCATCAGAATATTTTGAGAGATAGAAATGGTAAGGAGATTATTTTGGGCATATTATTGTAGATAAAATTTTTGCTGTTTCAGTTGGAATTTTTTTTAATGCCATGTTCCCTCAGAATGTAAGCAATCATAATTCTCCACAAATCCCTTTTCTGGTGCTACTTTAGTGTGCAGTCTACCAGGTCATTAACAGTTTAGCGTGCAGTCTACCTGTACTTTTACACTTCAATGTGCAGCCTACCTCTACCAAGAACTTTATACTGCAAGATGATAAAAACAAATTGAATAATGTTGAATAATTTTCATTAATGATATACAGTTAATCATACAAATGATCAGAATCATAATAATCAAAAAAGCCTAAATAATACATTAATGGTTATCATCATGATGGAATTCATTGGTGCTACACGGTTGGGGTTAGAGTTAGTGCTCAGGTTAAAAGGGTAAAAATAAGGGAAGCACATGAAAGTTAGACTACATATCAAAGATCATTTCATATTGACCAGTCAGGAGCACTCAGATCAAAAGGATAAAAAAAAAGTTAAACAAAGGTAATAAATCGATACCATGAAATGTAGACTGCACACTAAAGGTCATTTCACAGGATAGACTATGGAAACTGCAGTAGACTGCATGCCAGAGTTGTATTCCTTTTCTTTATTATCTGTGAATTGCCATGCCTTCTTGGAAAACATAGTGAAGAGATTTCTTGTTGCCTTCTCCAGTTTGAAATTCAGAGTTATCTTCTCTTAGGTTGGTTGCAACCTGTACAGACCCAAGGCTAGAGAGCCCTGTTTAGCTTTGGGTAGTTAGGGGTAAAGAGATGAATTAAACCTTTTCTAAGGATATTAGTGTAAAAGTAAATGCAACAGACTAGATTGAAATTTGAACCTTGCTTACTGATGAAAAATTCTTAAAATGAAAATTCAATTGAATTATTTCAATGATTTCCATGAAGTATTCTGAACTGCTATTTTTCTTCAAACCAAGTTTTATCAAAAATCAAAGCAAAAATTAAAATTAATCAATGTAATAAATGAGACATTCTGATAATTAAATCCTTTTTTTTTCAAGAGACTAAACAATAAACATTTACTTTTACTCAAATTAGTAATAGTTTCATATTAATATTACATAAAATCACACATGTATAATTACATTTTTTTTTACAAAGAGAGAGATTAACATCCATGATAATGCATTACATATCATTTGCTTGTTACATTAAGAGATTTTCTATGATCATCATCTTTTCACATGCCTAATTCACAACATCATAAGGAAAGTCATTGTATAATGTTAAGGATGATGCAAAATATAAAATGCTGAATCCAAATTGGGATTCCACAACAGCTTTTCTTTTCCAATGATGATGACAACTTGTGTAAGCAAAGTTATCTGTTTCTCCCCAATACAAAATGTGTCGCTTTTGACTCATATCAACTTAGATGCAAATTTTGAATTTTAACAATACAAAACATGTGTTATGATCCACAATGATGATATTTCATCATTCTAAAAATAACCTTGCCATCCGTGATGAAAGAGGTATTTCATCATTCTAAAATCTATTTATAAAAACGACCCTTCCACCATAAGCAAGGGCAGTCATGACAGTAGAGAAGCGATAGTAAAAAGCAACACAACATATCATGTCACCAAAAATGTTAAAAAAAAATTGTAACGGGGTTGGAGTTGTTGAAGTTTGTTGATGTAGTAGTTATCCAGTTATGATATATATTTAGTAGTAGTTGATAGAGGAATCCTTTTTCCTTTTTTTATACTGAAATTGAAATTAATAACAATAAGACATGAGACACATGTTGACATTAATAACAAGAATTTGATTTTTCTTTTTCATGATTTGAATTACAGACAGATATTGGTATGGTATGTGTTAAAAATATTCTTAGTGTTACTATCTCTTTTGTTTCTTTAAAAGTTTGTGCTTACTTGTTTTTGCTTGCTCCAAGAATTTTGTTGTTAAGTATAGCATCTGAGATCGTCAACTTTTGATTTTCTGGAGCGATGGTGATACACTGTGTTCCTTTTTACTACTGCTACTTGCTACTCTACTGTCCTGCTACCCTCGCTTGTGATGGAAGGGTCATTTTTATAATCAGATTTTAGAATGATGAAATACCTTTCTCATCTTTTATCACTGATGGCAAAGTTATTTTTAGAATGATGAAATATCATCATTCTGGATTATAACACGTTTTCACATGAAGTGACTTTCCTTTATAAGTTTCAATATGCCAGGTGATAAAATTCTGCTTTCAAGTGAGGTTGTCTTTACCAAGATTATTTTGATAAATAATGAAAATATTTGGGATCGTAATTTAAATATCCACTACTTTTTCTTTTTTCTTAGATCCTATATCAGCCATCGGTTGGTTTTACTTTTCTTCCAAAGCACGCAACATGCCTTTCTTTCTATTAACCTCCGATTTTTAATCAACATTTTTCGTGTGATTTTAATCAATTTCTATCGACATATCGTAGAAAGGCAGATTTCCCCACACACACACAAAACTTCATAACAGACGTAATGCTTGCTACTGCCTTGTTTTTTCACTCATGAGCAAATCGACTGCCACAACAAATTATAAAGTCTCTCTCTACACACATCATCCTTCCTTCATCATTGTGAATGAATTTTGCACGCTTTCTTAATAAGTACAACTTTTAAAATGTTATTGTTATACAACAAAGAAAACTGAACTTTAATTACGTAATTTATCTAAATTAAATTGTTTTTTTTTTATTATATACCGCCTTATCTTTTTTGGTTTAAAGAAATTGTGAATCGATTCATTTGTAAACATTTTTTTTTTTTACAAGAAACACTGTCTGTCAACAGCCTTCTTAAACAAAAGTTTTTCTTTTTTTTTAATATTTTTTTGACAGTCGGAAAACATTTATTTTTCGCAAAGTTTAATAAATTATTTTCGCAATGGGCACATGTAGCTTCTTGAGATTCCTTGGAATATTTTAAAACTTTTTAAATGTTTAAAAAAATCGAATGTGTAAACAAGAAAAAAAAATGTATGAAATTCAAGTTACGCATCATGAGTCAACATTCAACAAGGATGTTAATTTTAATGTCCACAATTGCCACAACAAAAGCAACGAATAAGAAATAAATGATTTAAATCGTTCCAACTTTCTTTTTTTTTTATTAAATCATTGCAAGTAAATCCTAGTTGACTGGTGTTCGTTTTTTTCTACTCGCTCAGCTTGTCAAATTGTCGGACAGCGATTAAGCCGACACAGATTATTGAATTAAAAATTGACTCACCCAAATCCTTCGACGATTAACGACTTGAGACTTATGCTTTTCGTTTTCTTTGCCTTGAAGACAGAATAAATCTGAGGCATTTTGGTGACTGTACCCATCGCAGTGACCACCAAACTGAGAAAATGACACAAAAAATGGATAATATTTGCCGCCATGTTGACAAAAATACAAAGCTAGCAGAAAATATCTTAGCATTTTGATCGGCTGTTTTCAATGATTTTTAATCAGTTATTTTCAAATCAGTTTAATGTTATTTTAGATAAAGAAAAAATAATTATTTTAAAATATTTCATATATTATTTTTCTTAATATATTTTTCCTATGCAGATCTAGAGAAGAAAGTGGGTATTATGGATTTTACAAGTACTTGACAGTTTACTTAAATTAATAACCAGCATAAAGCAAGTATTCAAAATATTCATATATCATAAGGTAACATTCACATGAAAGGGGTAAGGTTGACAGAATCAATAAAAGCAACAACGGATTGAAAGTTTAGAGTGGACGATTCTCTCTTTTAGGCAGTAGAATACAGACTCAAACTCCTGCTCAGGGTGTAACAATAGAAGAAGAAAATGTTTATTTACATACACAAAAAAAAATGTAAATGGATATATTCAAAATATGAGAGAAAGAAAGGAAGAAGAAAATTCCTTTAACTTAAAGGAAGAAAAATTGTTCATAAAGGTTTGCTCAAAATATTTCTCCAAGTGCCTAAAAGTTCTTTAAGCAAGTAAATTGTTCTTAAGGGGTTAACACTTTTATAAGATTTTTTCAGTGCTCTTGTTGAGGGGGAAACAATCGGAAGATCCATAGTATGTAGTTGAGTGAGTTCATAGTAGTGGCCAACAACAAGAATTTCAAGGTCCTAGGAAGCAGACCTCAAGTAGTTTTAGTAGAGGGCCAACATTCTGTCTTAAGAGACCAGCATGTAGATTTCTTTCTTGAAACAAGTTCCGAAGATGACTGGTGTTAATGTCGCCGACCTGATGTTATCACAGATGATGTCAAATACTCACTGCCAAAGAGGCACATATTCTTATCAAGATTAGAAGGCTCAAAAATATCAGAAACTTTTCCTTCCAAAATTGCTATACACTTTCCCGGCTCTGAGAAGAATCAAAGGTTTGGGAGCTAGTTTTGGAAGCAAGGGTCTGACAAGCTGTGAGCGTTACCCCCAAGGCATGGTCAGGGAAGGGGTGGTTAAATTCCTTTTTATATTTTTCAACCCTCTTGTTTGTCAGAAAATATATTCTTATCTCTGATAAGGATCAAGGCTTTGGGAGTCGGTTTTGAAAGCAGGAGCAAAAGTCAGAGCAAAGAGGCTAGAACTTGAATTTATAAAACAGTGTAGTAATAGTTCTCAAATTAAATTCTAATAAAGGAGAAAAATTGAATTAATAAGAGAAGTGTGTCTGAAGTCATGTGAAAGATTTCATTTCTGTTCACAACGTCCAGTGTTAAAGTTTTTGCCAGTATAAAATTACTCACTAATTATACCATCAGATTTTGACCATGCATGTGCCACTTGAAAGAATTTTTTCTCAACAGTCCAAGAAAGCTAAGTATTTCAAACTATCTCTCTTTGTCTACTTTTGAAAGTATGCAACCATATATCCCTTCTGTGGGCAACAAACCTTTGTTTTAAACATTTTTGATATTATTTTGTGCCCGGTCGTTTAATCTTGTTGTAGGAAAATTTCCCAAAACATTTTTAATTTTATTTTGTATCAGATCATTTAATCTGTTGTATGACCATTTCCTCTTCATGGTATTTTATTAAAACTATGGACTTTAAAAATTTCTGATTTATTTTCCTGAAACAAGTTACTGACACAACTTTAAGCGTGTAAATTTTGTAAATAAATTTTGTCCCGGCTGAGATGTCGACATGTAGAGGTTGGTCAAGAACGCCACAGACAGACTGAACGCGATACTTTCCAATTTTCATCTTTCACTGTCACGATCTTCACAAAACATGATCCAACAGCCATGACCAACATTCTTTCTCTTTCTTTCTTCTTTCCCCCACTCTGTGGCTTTTTACAACAGCAACGAGTAGTATGCTGGCTTTGTATATATGTAAATAAATTATACATTTATTTACCCAAAATAGAATGTATTCCTTTTCCTTGAATTTACGTTTACTGAGGCAAAGAAGACATTAACCTCTTCAGCAGAAAAAACAACAGCAACAAGTTCTGCCTTCCAGGTTACTCATTTTTTTTTATGCAACAATTTCCTAGTTGGTTTTGTTAAAATTACTCATTGGTTTCCTTGTCATTATCATCCTTCATTAATCTTCTTGGTGTGGGTAAATCATTTCATTTTAACCCCAAAGCTGTACGCCATTCTACACCCACCAATACTGGAAAGAGCAATAACAGCTAGTGGACTTCAGAAACCTATTTTCCTGAAAAAAACTTTTAATAGAAAGATTTAATAAATTCTAACTGACAGTAGCACTGGCTACTCAGTCAATAAATGTTGAATCGAGCACTTTATCCGATAAATATAGCACATTTTAAGATTATATTTCTCCATATATATATATATATATATATATATACATATTTATTATTATTTATTTATTCATTATAATTTTATCATAGAGACAAAAACAGTTTAGTCACTACAAAGATGCAAATTGGTTTCGGTTGTATTTCAATTGCACCTCAACTGGTGAGAACCAACAGTATCGAGCCCTCTTTTGAATTAATCATGTGAGCATTAGAATTTATATATTATTTTCATTCTCATTGCATTGAGTATATATATACATATATAGTTTCAAATTTATAGAGGAAAAGAGTGTTCAATATCAGAGGTAGCGCATTTGTAGATATAAATGCTGTAGCTACAAAATTCAATACTCTCTCTCTCTCTCTCTCTCTCTCTCTCTCTCTATATATATATATATATATATATATATATATATATATATATATATATATATATATATATTAGGGATAAAACTTTGACAGGTAGAAAACATTTTCACATGAAATGTTTCATCTTTTAGGAAAACTTTTTTTCACTTTTCATAGTGTTTTCCCTAAAATTATTTCTTGATATATAAAAATTTATATATCATTTTCCTATATACATACACATATATATATATATATATATATATATATATATATATATGGAAAAACAATATATGAATTAAATATAAAATTAATATTATATGAACTTAATATATATATTTAATATTATTAATATATAATTTTATATATATATATGTATATATATATACATATATATATATATATATATATATGTATATATATATATATATATATATATATATATATATATATATATATATATATATATATATATATATATGTATATATATATATATATGTATGTTGCCGCCCAATGTTGACCATATATTTATAGATATATAAATTTAATATAAAATTACTACTATATGAATTTAATATAATATATATAATTAATAATTTAATTGATATTTAATTATTAAATATTAATATTAATTTAATATTTTATAATTTCATATATATATATATATATATATATATATATATATATATATATATATATATATATATGTCTGCATCATTTAATGTAACTATTAAATAGCTTTTGGATTTTTCATGTCCCTTTTGCAACATGGAAGTATTACTAATTTAATTCTGTTTAGTCCACTCACCGAGTGTGTGGATATTCTCTTGCCCAAAGGTGACTATGTGGGAGGCATTCTTATTCATACATAATGGATCACCCCCTTTCGTTACCCTCTTAAAAACATGTCTTGATCAAACCCACTCAAGCCAAGTTGCATTGAAGCCTGACATTTCAGATGAATTGAATCAATTGTTTCCAAATGCCACATTAAAAAATAGATTCTATCATGAACTTCTTTCAGCAAAGGTTTCTATCTATTTTGTTGATGTATTCAACTGAACATATAAAGGTGATATTTTTGTGTTGCATTTTCAGTCAGATATATTATTTATAAATACCATTTATAAAAACTATAAAAGGCCTAATGGTTGCTAACTTAGAAAATGAAATTGCTACTATGTTTTTGAATCATATAGAAAATGATTACTGAATCATTTTTGGATGAACACACTTTTGAAAGACATTTATTCAGCCTTCTCTGCACTCTGTCCTATCACCAGTCATCTCAACTAAAATCCTTTCACTATCATGCCATCATAATTCTAGACAGACAAAGGAATGGATTGAGTAAGGACATAAGTAATCTGTCCTTTTCTCAAATGCCTTTCTCTGACCAGACAGCAAAAACGACCAGGTTTTGGCACACAAAAACTATTGTCATCAATTTACTCAATTTGAGAAACCGATTGTTCTTGCTGTAGGGATACAAACGTCGTTATCTCCCGTTTTACAGGATGAATATACTAATATCTTGAGGGTCACTGGATAACAGCCTGGTTTAATGATAGTCAGTTTCTGATGAGCTTCTAATAGAGACAAGGTATGGGTATTTTTCAGTAAATGTTTAATGACTCCTGCAACATTTGTCCCACAAACAATATTGATGGACTCATGTGAGGAAACAAAACATGGATTTTAAATAAATAATTAATGCATTTATTAGCAAAAAGAAATTATATAAATGTGTACACAGTTAGTAATAGAAAAGGGGAAAAAATTAAAAACTTACTTATTAAGAATGTGCTTGTTTATGTGCGTGACACACGTGTATGTAAGAGTTCACACATCAGTCAACTGGGGTAATGAACATGCTGTAGTGGGTACATTGTCATCTTTGTCCTGCTACATCTTGGAGCAAGAGGAAGAAAGAGGAAAATTAAGGAAATGTTTGCCTTTTTACAGACTTCAAACAGCACCACCTAATGGGCAGTTGGTGAAGCCAAGTGGGCAAACCTACAATATATTTGTGCAACATACTGTATGATATATCAGTTCATCCCATAAGTTCTGCCCGAATTTTGAATAAAGAAAACAAATGACCAAATGTTACATTTAATTACAGATTCAATCAACAATGTATTTTCCCTGATTATCTATGACTTCCTTCCATCTATTAACAAGCTTACTAATTCCGTTACTGTAAAATTCTTTTGGCTTTGATTCGAAGAACTCACAAATGTCAGTCTTAACCTCTTCCTGTTTTACAAAAGCTGTTTCTTCCAAATGATTCTGTAAGCTACGAAACAAATAGTAGTCTGAAGGAGCAAGGTCGGGAGAATAAGGTGGATGAGGAATTTTCTCCCAACCAAGTTCTTCGATCTTTTGTGACGTGATTCTTGCTGTGTGTAGTCACACATTGTCCTGATGAAACATCACCCGTTTTCACAGGTCTTTTTTTCCTCAAAGCTTGGTTCAAACGCTCTAATTGCTGACAGTATATTTGAGCATTAATTGTTGCATTAGGTGGTAAGAATTCAAAGTGGATTATTCCTTGGCAATCCCACCAGATTGAAAGAAGAAGCTTTTGCCCATGAAGTTCCCTTCTCGGCTGTGACTGGAGTCCTTCCCCTTTACCAAGCCACTGTCTACAACGCTTAACATTTTGATAAAAGAATCATTTTTCGTTGCCAGTTACAAGTCTATCCAAAAAAGGTGAAACAAGTTGGCGAGAATGGAGAAAAGAGCAGATGTCAACTCGGGATTTGAGGTTGTTTTCAGACAATTCATGAGGCATCCATTTTCCAATTTTAGGATCTTTTCCAAGTTGTTGAAGATGATGATGAACAGTTGTATGGTTTGAACTGAGAACCACTGCCAATTCCTCAACTGATAAAGCAGGATTTTCTTCAAGGGCTGCTTCAAGAAGCTTTTCATCAAACTCAACTGGACGTCTGGTTCAATCTTCATCTTCAAGAGTGAAATCTCCACCTCTGAATTTTGAAAACCATCTTCTGCAAGTTCTTTCATTCACACATTCCTCTCCATAAACTGAGTAAATGTTTCTAGCCACTTCGGCTGCTGAATTTCCTTTCTTGAACTCATAAAGCATTATGTGCCTCAAATGATTCTTGGGTACTTCCATGTTAGCAGGGTTTTAATCAAACAAAATTTAATTTTATTTATTCTCTGAAATAAAATTTGATCAGTTTAAATGCATCTAAACATAAAAATAATGTTCAGCTCAATTAGACATTATAAAATACTCTTTAAATTTTGTTCATTTTAACAAAAAGTTAAAATTCAGACAGAACTTATGGGATGACCTAATATTAGCATATTCTAGTGCACTATATAAAATGTTTTCAGGCATAATTCATTTTTGGAATCAATTTCTTTGAGTTATTCTAGTCCTTCCTTCAGTTGTATTAAGGTGTCAATATATGAATATTTATTTTCAGCCTGTGATAGTTTTTGTCGGATGTAGGCCTTCCCCACATCTCACCATTTTTGCCATTCATCTTCTAGTCTTGACCATCAAGGTAGGTGATGTGGTTGGACCTTGGTTTAAATCCTATGACCCAACATTAACAGCGGTGTTAGATTGTGGTATCATACCATGAGGAGGAATGAGCCATTATTCTACCACACTGGCCCAATGTGTGTTGGTAGGGGTAATATATACTAATGCCTAATGTGGACCTAGGAGAGTGGAGAAAACCAAGATATTTCTTCTCTCTTTCCAAGCTTCCAAGCACCTCATTATTGCTATGGTTGGTAAAAATCTTTTTGTTGATTTTGCAATTGTAACTTCAGCAAGTAAGAAACTATGAAAGATGGAGCTAAACTATTTAAAGTAAACAAAGGAACAATGGATGAATCAACTTGCTAAAATAGATAGATTTGAACAGATCAATATAGATAGATAATTAATTTTAACATTTACAAAGCAAAACTGCTCCTTTTAATCATCTGAGAAAACTCTTTTTTCCTTACATCAGTATGGCTGATGCTAACCTCCAGGAAAGTGACTAATTGCACTTTCTCAGATTAACATTTTTCACTGACATGAAGTAGAAAGATTATTTTGAATTATTGGCTAGATCTGCTGCTAGAAAAGTCGGTTCACTGTGTTGTGCTAGACAATTTTTCTTGCCAGAATCTATCTTACATATTTATAAATCTACCATCCATCCATGCTTTGAATACTTTTGCTTTGGTCTGGTGATTCTGATATGTTTTTATAGCTTCTTGTAAAAATACAAAGAAGAATCTACAATGTTATTGGTTTTGACCTGGCGTCTTGGCTTCAGTCACTTTCCCACCACCATAACGTAGCTTCCCTGTGCTTTTTCTATAAATACTTTCTTGGTAATTTTTCTGATGAACTTTCCTCTATGGAAATAGTACTAGATTAGCAGAAACGTTTCACCATTTTACAGTGGAAATGGCTAGATATAACCGTAAGTTCTCTGCTAACAGTTCCTTCTATTGCATTTCTCACTTGTGGAACTCTCTTCTGGTTTCTTGCTTTCCAGTCAACTTTGATCTTCAAAAATTTAAATGCAATGTCAATTGTTATCTTCTGTCTTCTTAATTCCTGTTCTTTTATTGTTCTCTCTCCTTAATAGTTTTTCTCATATTCTCTAACACTCAGTAACCCCTTCTTAGTGGCTTTATTGCCTTGCTTGAGGTGAAATGATTAAAAACAAAAACAATAGATAGATAGATAGATATGATCACTCCAAGGCCTGTTGTTAAGGGATGGTTAGAAAGCTAATTTCACGAACTGTACCCTAACATACTAAGATTGGCTCTACCTGGGTATGCCCTTGTGGTGGCTCTTTGCTAGATTAAGCTAAATTTTATAAATATACAGGTATATAAAATATATAAAATATATGTGCCATGTGCATGTAGGATTATTGCTGTGCATCATGTTGTATTTGGTTCCTGATATGAGTAAATTTCCTATAAAATTGTTCTAATTCATAGAAAATGACTTTCAAAGAAATTTCAGCTAATCTTTGAGAATTCAAAAATTGCATTATTTTTATTTCAGCCAATGCATTCTTCAGCCTTCTTTATCTTTAGAAATTCTGAAAGAGTCATTCTTGGTTTTGATTGTTATATTGAATTTGAATTTTTTAAGTAGATCATAAAATCTCTTTTGCCTTTCTGAACTAGAGTTGCACAGATCTGGAACTAATACAAATAAAGAGAAAATAAATTTGAAACATTTACTTAATGTAAAAAAAAACCTTTAAAAATAAATATTTAATGGTTTGGTTTGGTTTGATTTGGTTTGGTTTATGGCATATTAACCTCAATGGGTTATTTAATGCTGACAAGATTTTTATTGCTGGTAATATTTTTTTTTCAAAAATGTATTGCTGGTAATAATGTATTGCTGATAATAATTTTTCTTCAAAAATTTATTGCTGGTAATAATTTTTTTCAAAGTATTTCTGGTATTAAAACCTATATTTTTACACTTTCAAAGTGTTTTGACCCCAGTTTGGTGGTTAAATATTTACCCATAGCCTAACAGGTGCTACCACTCCAGGTCAAAGTGGACCTGGGAACATCAGCAATAAGAGGTGGTTCCATGCTCCTCAAAACCTCCTGATCAGAGGCCTTGCTGCTGGATGTAGTTTATCATCATACCCAGGATGGTAGATATTTAAGACTTTGTAGTAACAATTTCTGATCCACTGATCTTTATTCAAACCTTTTCTTGTATATTTATCTGGAAAGTGAAAACACCAAAAGTAAGAAAAGGAGTTTTTAAAATCTAAGCAACAACAGGTAGCAATACAAGTCAATACAGTGTTGTCCTTGGTGATAAGTTAACAATTGTGTGTACTTTGAAATGTGGTTTGACACACCTGTATGGTTATATATTTGGAAAGCTTACAAGTCAATATCTAGTAACTGTCAGTCTCTGTAGATGTGGGTCTCAATTCAAATAAGAACTTTACTTCCTTGACATATGACATTAGCAATTGAGTGAAAAGATGGTGTTTGTTCATGCTAACTGCTTCTAAAATGACCAACCAATCAATTTGAACAAGAATCAATACTTACATGAATTATCAACATCATTAATATCATCATCATCAGTTCCATGATGGGGTGTGGTTGTAGGGTCATCATGCATCTGATCACCTGAATATGGAGTCTTTCAATGGGTCTGTTTTTTGTCCGATGGTGTCTTGCACTGATTCATTTGTGATGTGGCCTATATAGGAGATGACTAGGATGTTTTTGTAGGATCTCATTTCTAATCCTTGGATTCTTTGATATAATTCTGCTGTTATTGTTCAAGATTCACAGACATACAGAATGATTGAGAAAACCAAGGCATGTAACAATCTGATTCTTGATTTCAGGCAGATGTTCTTGACTTTCCAGATGGTTCTTAGTTTTATGGCAGATGCTTTTGTTTGTGCCACTCTTGAAATTATTTCTATTCTGGAGCCCTCTTCACTTAATCGAGCCAAGATATTGGCTCCTTATTTAAGTTACTGAATACAGATTAGAAAAATTAGACATTCATGCCTGCAAAAAAAAATTAGTGTCAAAAGGTCAGTTTTTCCCTTGACACCACTATTATTTCAACTACCTTCACTCTTTTGCAATGCTTATTGTTTTAAAAAGCAATGATTAGAATTGTAATAAAACCTACACATATTGTAAAATAATTGTGTCATAATGGATGCTACCAACATCCAGAGATTGACAGGATTGGCAGGATTCATCGGATGAAGGCTGGATCAAATTGTGAAATTGACATTTGTCAATGGCTTCCCAGAGAGCATCTCAGTAGCCCTGCAGCAGTTGCCCAGGATAAATGAAATGAATATTAGTGAATTGATTCCTACTACTAGGGTGCTAGCAGCCAACAAAACACAAGAGCTTGAGACAGCAGAGATTACAAGGCAGAGCATGGCTAAATACAGAGAAGAGCCAACAGAGTTTGAGGGATGGGCAAAACCATTCAGAACATTCAGTGGCCAGTGTTTCAGATGCAAATTTCCACACATGCCATACTAAGACCCGCTAAGATCCATAT
The DNA here is from genome assembly GCA_964036315.1 of Acanthosepion esculentum. Lineage (NCBI taxonomy): Eukaryota > Metazoa > Mollusca > Cephalopoda > Sepiida > Sepiidae > Acanthosepion > Acanthosepion esculentum. The sequence continues at coordinate 9,110,188 of OZ038482.1, read as the reverse complement.
CAACCTGTCTTGGATGTGGTGAGATATTGGGCCTATTGTGAAATATTGTTCACAGAGAAAACAGATCAAAGGGAACCACTGCACTGGTAACTGCCTCTTCATTCCAACAGTGGCATGTCACAACCAATAATAGATACATTGGTAAAGGTGGAGAAGAGTAAAAGCCTTTGTTAATATTGGTTGTACTACCACACTAATACTATCCAATCTAGTGGATAGATGGAAAGAATGAAGCAATATAAAAAATGGTTGACAGAAGAGAAGTGAAATGCAGAGGTGTTGGAAATATGAGGTTGGTAACTAAATCCAAATGACCATTTGATTGCAGGTATCGATGTGTGTTGGAAATAGATGTGATCATTCAGCTTTGATGAGTCACCATTAATACAAAACCTACTGTGGAGTTTGGTGAAATACATTGTGCGATAAGTACCTGATGGCAAGTAACATATGGTAAAAACAGTAACAAGAACACTTGTCAAATTGAAGATTCTTGGCAGAGTTCAATGGTAAGAAATGGACAGTTGAATGGAATTGGACAGCAGGGCCTCCAGTACTTAAAAATAAAGTGGCCTTTTACAAGAGTCGACAGCAGGAAGAAAAGAGAACAGAGTTTGAACAAGAAGTGGAGAGATGGCTTGAAGATGGAATTCTTACTCCATGGACAGAAGATGCAACAACTTGGGTGTTGCTGCTAATGACGGTAGTTCATCTGACAAAAATATATGGTCAAGCTGGTGTTGGATTACCATGAATTGAATAAGTACATGTCAAGTCACTCAGGTGGAGAGATGATAGATGAATGCAATGGAACAATATGGAAGTGGAAATGAATGACAGGAGTTTCCACCAATGGGGACCTAAAAGCTGCCTATCTGCAGATACATGTGGCAAGGAAATTGTGGAAATACCAGTTGGTCTAGTTTAAGGGAAATACTTATTGTCTGACCTGCCTACGGTTTGGACTAAATATTGCACCAAAAGTCATGGCAACTATACTTAAAACACTGCTAGAAAAGATGGATAGCACAGAATATGCCATGGATTCATATATCGATGACATTTTGGTGGATGTGACAGCAGTGTCCTAGCAAAGAGTCATGGAACACCTTGGCAAGTTTGGCTTGATTATAAAGCCCCCAGAATCATTGGATGGCAGGACAGCATTAGGCCTCTGATTACATAAAGATATGGCAGGTGATTTGGTATTCAAAAGAGGAAACAAGACTCCAGAGGTGGGAAGGTGCATAAGCAAACGTAAGCCGTTTTCAATCTGTGAAAAACTGACAGGCCATTATTTTATGACTGGATCACTTAGGAAGGTGTGCAGTTATATAAATAGGAGGGCTGAGAAAGTGAACTGGGAAAATGAAGTGGACAATGAGACAGTTATTGTGATGACAGAAATTGTAGAGGTAGTGAGAATGCAGGACCCTGTTCGAAGGAAGTGGCATGTTCCAAAATCAACATGGATAATACGGTGTGATGCAAGCAGTATTGCTATGAGTGTGAATGTAGAAATTGACATCAATGGGTGAGAAAGAAGAATGATTACAACCATATCAACATGGTGGAGTTGGATGCCATGATAAAGGATGTTAATTCGGCTTTGAAATGGAAAATAAAAGATGTAGAAATCAGGACCAATTTGATCACTGTTCTGAGCTGGAAATGTTCATATGATTACAGAAAAAAAGGTCCAGACAAAGGATGGTGTGGAAATGATTATTCCGTGATGGCTGAGTATAACCGAATTTGGACTGAATGATAGTCGGGCAAATCTGCCTTACCACATCTGAATTTTATGTCATTCAGAGGTAGTACATTCTGAATCAATTCCAGTTAATTGAAAACTCAGGGTTGCTGAGATAATCTGTCGTTGGCACCCAAGATCAGAAAGAGTGCAACTCTGATGCTGACAAGCCAAGCTGGCCACACAGAGGATCCTTCACGACCACTCCACTAATTCACGATACAATAGCCTACAAGGCCATGACTGAGGAAAGGTTTTCAAGGCTGACCGACACTCACTGAGAAAACTCGACAACCTTCCACAACCACGACAATGCTTAGCCCCAAAAATGGGAGGAGTGATGATAAGGTTAGCATACCTAACACTCCCTGCCAAAATCAAGTCCTCCATCAGAATGTGGCATAGGAAAACCAAACAAGGTGTGTTGATGACTCGCCAGGTGTGGCAATCCCAGCCCCCAATGACATGGACGATGAAAACAGGCTTCTTTACAGACTCAATTTTTGCGACCACCTCCCAAGAGGGGGATCAACAAATGCTCAATCACTTCCACATGGGTCCTGTAAAGAAGAAGTACAGCCAAGCGGTAAAGGATGAGAGGTAAGACATAACTAGCAGACACCTCAGCCCTATGTTTTAAGAGTCAAGACAAGACAGACGCTCCAACCTTTGCCTTCTTTAGCTGGAGTCCAGGCTCGAACCACACTCCAAGAATGCAGAGAGGTCCATCAGTCCAAACAAAGGCCTGGAAGCATGACTCCCTTTCAGGCACCTAACCGCAAGCTGGAAGACTTGTTGTAGTTAATCTTGGTCCCCGTGACCTTCGCATGCCATTTCAGTGCCTTCTGCACAACCTTGATGTTGCTGTGGCACAACATAAAAAATGGATCAAGCTCCACCAAGGACAGCGATTCCATGTAGGACCAGACTGCACACCCTGTCCCTCAGCCAGCAAAGGAGGAGTTCCGCCAAAGCATAAAGTAAGGGTGACAGCGGACAACCCTGTGGAACCAACCAAGACAGTGCAAAAGCACCTGACCACTTTTCATTCACATGTACCACAGTACTAGGGGAGTGATACAGGAGGTTGATTCACTTGCAGAAGTCGGGTTTGAATCTGGTGGCCTACAGGATAGCAGCCAGGTATCGATGGTTGACCCTGTTGAATTCCTTGGACTGATCTGAATTGATCAGCGTGGCTTACTTGTCATTTCTACAGCCTCTATGATTGTACAGATCAGATGCAGGTTGCTTTGTATTGTTCGTACCTTCACAGCACAAGTTTGCTCTGGTTCCAACAAGCTCATGACAACTGACGACAAATGCTCCGTCAGGATCTTAGCCAAAATCTTTAACACTGTGTTTAGCAGAGTTATGGGCCTGTAATCATCTAAATCCCGCCTATCAGCCTTGCCATTTTTTAACAGTGTGATCACATCCCTGGAGATCCAGTTGGAGATGGACCCCTGTCAGAACCAGTTGTTGAACATGACAGTCAAAATTTGAAAAAAGATGTGTGACAGCCTCAAGTAAAATTCATAGGGCAGACCATAAAGTCCTGGAGATTTATCAGTGCCAACCTTCTTCAATGCCAAATGAGCTTCACTCTCTGTGATTTCACACTCACAGCTAGCTGTTTCAGTTGGCAAAAGCTGAGGAAAGTCAGCCAAATAGCTGTGAAACTCATCACAAATTCATCACAAAACTCATCACAGGGACCAGGTTCCTTGGTAAAACAGCTCTCAAAATGCCACTGAAACATCTCGCGCATGTCCTTGGTTGACCTCAGAGTACACCCCTCCAGAGTATTGACTTTGCGAATGTATCAATTGAAACCTCGATGGATCTCTTCTTTATGCAATTCTGCATCCATGTTCACAGCTTCGTTAGACATCTTGTTTAACCTATGTCTAACTACTTAACCCTGGTAGCACTTGCTAGCCTCATGTTGTAGGGCCTGCCTAGCTACAGCTATCTCTTGAGAATCACCCCAGCCACCGCCCAGGACTAACTATCCTCTAGAGTCTTCACTTTTTTAGCCTTATCTAGAGCAAGTCATTAGGTGAAAGACCTAATTCTATCATTAAGCCTCTCCCATCACCTAATCCCAATAACTGCCCCGACTAATTCCCACTGCACTAATCTAGTCAACTGTTACTGGAAGTCCTGCCTGTCCAGAAAGGACAGACTGAACTTCCAGTATCCAGCCATTCTAGGTCTAGTATCTAACACTATCCTGGCAAAGACAGGTCTATGTCCTGAATAGTCTAAACAGTGAAACATGGGACAATATAGTAAATCTAGATCAATTCTTCTCACAAACATTCTGTCCAGGTAGCTAGTTTATCCCTCTTGGGGAAAGTCTTTTTTTTTCCTTTTCTTGCAAAAAGTTGGGGAAGGGAGATGGGGAAACCAGAGCCCTAGAAGAGGAAGAAGATAATCAGTTCTTGTGGGAAAAGCAGGTGCAGATTGAGACTTGGTTGCTACCAGTGTTTTCTCTGCCCTACTTTGACCAGATCTCTTTTCCTTTATGACTTGCTGTTCTGACTGCTACTGCTGCTGTTCCTTAGGTTGCCATTCTAGCTGCTGTTGTTGCCCCACTGGCTGCTGCTGCTGCTTCTGCTTCAGCTGTTGTTTTGGCTGCTTTTTAGGTGACTTAGCAGCTCCTTTGCTGGTGACACCCTGCTGATGAAGCAGAGTTGCCACCTTAGATCCCTTTCTCACCACCTCAGTCCACTCACTGGAACCAATAGGAGCCTTCTTGGGTACTTCCGCCTTGGACTGCTCCGCTTTTGATGATTGTGTCTGCAGTGCCAGGTTCTTTCCAAGACACAGTTTAGCAAGGTTCCTTACAGCACCACAAGACCAGCAGTGAGGATGGCACCCTCCACCACTACATGTTTTGCCACCACATGTGAGCACATTCAGGATGTTGTTGAAATTTTTCCTGGTAAGGGTAACCATCAATTCGACATCACTTGTGGCGAGGCCAGATTTCCCTTTTACTGTGGAAACCTTGTCCACCAGTTTGTATACTGAAAAATAGGCCCCCAGATGTTCCTCAGTGATCTACATGGGCACCCCATGTAAGGTAATCCTGTTCTTCCTGGTGCCCATGTATTCAGTTTAGAGATGGATGGATTTGGTGGTAAGGACGTTGCCAACTAACAACTTAGCCACCTCTTCTGTTGCCAGCAGGATATCCCACATGGCATTCGAACTGCAGGCCAACACTTTGGCCATGATGTTTAAGGGCTTCAGGGCCTCTTCCATCATCTCCCTGTTGATGGCAATAAATGATTTACCATCTACATGATGGTTTTTACAATATGTTGTCAACAGGGAGATGGTTCTAGTGGTGACTGCCACCATCACTGATGAAACTGCAATCAGTTCATTTCCTGAGATATAGTTGCTGTATTCTTCTTTCAGGTAGCTGTAGTACTCTGGACCTTTCTGCAGTCCAAGTAGATCTTGATGGAGATTTGTGACCAATGCACTTTTTCCTGGGAAGCCCCTGTCATAGCGGAGGGTTATTTCCCTGACACGTTTAAACAAACAATTGACAATTAAAACAGAGTACAACAAACAATGATGAGAAACACAAAGCAGTATAAAACAACAAAGAAAAAACCCCACTTCTTAGGCATAGTCTACATATGCAGATTTCCACTGCAGAAAGTTACAATTAGCATCTAGTAGCCAGACAAAAAATAAATTGAGCCACAACTGGATACAGATCCCACAAACAAAACCAATGTACTCACAGGTTAGCAGTTGACTTGAAAGCTGTATTGTAATCTCTCCAGTCTCAGAGGTTAGAACAGCTGGTATATGTAGCAAGCTGGAATGTTCTATTCTGCCACTTAGGTAATCATATTCTCTGAGACCTGGTTGGCTTCTGCTTCTAGTATGGATATTGTGATAGATAAATATCCACCATTATGTTTGCTTGAGTACAGAGCTGTGTTGAATTACAGCTTGCTCACTCCATGTCTTCCAACTGGATGCTAGTTTGGAACCTTCCTGCGAAGGTGACTATCACATTAGTTCTACAACATTCATAATTTGGCAAAATTTATTGTAGACAGACAAATCCAAATTTGAACTTTTTGGCAGTTTTGGAGCCTGGTGAAAGTCTGAAAAATAAAAGCAAATACACTGTAGTTACTGAAATTTTATCTTCTACTATAAAAAAATTACAAAACTATCTCATTTTAAGCTGTCTTTTAAAGAAATGCAATTCAGTCCAAAACTTTTTGCCTGTAGTGTAAAAAAACAAGAAAAATAATAATATTGATAATAAGAATAATAATATTTATGACATATTAGTCGGGCTTTTGACCAAATGGAAGCATGATGAAAAAAGATGTTAAAAATCAGAATTTTCAGATATGCCCGTGTCCTTTCTCAACAAGAAATAAAAATTGGATATAACATCAGTCAGCTAAGTGATTTATTTGTATTAATCCCATCATACCTCCTGACAAGTGAAAGGAGTGATTCCTGAAGGATCCGTCTATGAAAATCTGGAGTTGGCATGCTGAAGGTAACATCAATCAGTTAAGTGACAAACCTTTTACTTGTATTAATTCTTTCACTCACTCTCTCTCTCTCTCTCTCTCTCTCTCTCTATATATATATATATATATATATATATATATATATATATGGTGGACTTTCCCGCCATATTCGACATATGAGGGTCAAGCAGCTCAGTTCCTAGGAACCGACAGCTAGACACTAGAACATATGATTTGATTATAACGGTGAAGGCTTTGTGCAGAACCAACCACACTTTTTGAAGGGCCGAATACAGAGACCTGGTGCATTACATGCCACAAGGTCCACAAACGACCCCCCCGCTCTGCAGGTTCATCATTCAATTTTTACACTCTCATGATGTTCAGCAAAGTTGGAGTATGAATCACAGGTTTGCTTTATGTCTGAAGAATTGATAAACTTGATAAAGAACTTCTTTCTATGAACACAACAGATTAATTTGACCCTGTGAGTGTTGGAGAAGCAAAAAATGTGCCTGAGCAGGTGTCCACAACAGGGATTGATTAAGCCCCCTAGCAGACAAGTGCACTTTGAAATAAGTAATCAGCCTTTATATATATATATATATATATAATATTATATGAAAAGATTACTTAACTTTTAAATATCAATTTTATCCCAATCTTGAAGTTTCTTGGTAAATTTTTCTTTTAGAAAAAAAATTGAATATTGTTTAAAACCAGAACCCCCTAAAGACTGAAAATTTCAAAAGTCAGGATAAAATTGATATTTAAAAGTAATCTTTTCATATAATATTATTAAGAATCTATTTTTAATATTATTTTAATATTTTTAATATTGAGAACTATATATAAAAATATCTGCTGTTTCTTAAATCTTAAATCTCATATATATATATATATATATATATATATATATATATGTGTGTGTGTGTGTGTGTGTGTGTGTGTGTGTGTGTGTGTGTATAAAAGTGGACATTGAGGTCAATACTCAGTGGCAACAGTCTTTTTCATGCTTAAACACAATCATCAAGCTATGTGCATTGTATTTTGGCTAATTTAACTAATTATATATGTTGGCCAGTGATGCACTCTCGGTAGGTCTATTGTATTATTCTAATGGTTATTGGGTCTGTTGTAATGGTTATGTTTACAAATTATTCTAGGGGATATTGAGTGGAAATAATTGTGGATCCGGATACAGTTTATATATATATATATATACTTAACAAAGGACAGCCTCAGTCATTATTCAAGTTTCACACTCTTATGATCTTCAAACAACAAGAATGCAACCAAAATAAGAGGTGGGGGTAGCATTATATATCCATGACCGTAACATGCCTATACTAATACACTAATGCATCAGACTAGACCTCTCCCTTTCTTTCAGTTGTGTTCTAGTTTGAGAGCATGAATCTCAAGTAATGACTTGGGCTATCCTTTGTTAAGTGTTGACATTCTGAAGTATTTTTTGCTCTAGGAATTGAGTACTTTACAGAGTACTGTGTAGATGTGTGTACTTTTATGTGCATGTGTATATATGAGTATTTACCATTTAAGCATTAATATCATTAGTATCATATATATATATATATATATATATATATATATATGTGTAATTTGGCAGCAACTTTTCTTTCAAACATGTAGTGTTGAATGTTAAAGACAACATAGTCTTACATATTTTCTTTTGAATTTTCTCATATTCTCTAATGAGACTTTTTATTTGAAAATAGTTCCGAAATATGTATTTTCCATACGATGACCTAGCGCTTTCGAACATCATTGTTCATCTTCAGGGTCAATATTTTAGTCAAAAATTTTTTTTTTTTTTTTTAAACAAACATTTGCCAATTATCTTGTAGCGTAATCATGTTGCTACTTTTTTACAAACTAAAAACGTTAAATTCCTTTTAAATTCAAAAGACGCGATGATGTTATATCACGTGCATGGCGTAGATTTTTATCATGTGACAGCGTGAAAAAGATTTCCAATACACAAGCCAAAAGATCGAAGAATACGCTACAAAATTTAAATATATTATAAACATTGCAATATATTACCAGATATATTATAATCTATACGATTAATAAGAGGTCTTTTTCTTTTAATATGTAATGCCTCTAAGATTTTAAGACGTCTAATGTCTGTATGTTTATCTATAATTTTAGTATTTTCTACAAGTATTTTACGTATATCAGATTGCGTAAGGGAAACAGTATGTGACTTAATATGTTGTTTAATGGAGCTAGTATTATTTAAATGCAGAGTCAATCTTCTGGAGAGCCGGGTGGTTGTAAATCCAATATATGTATGTGGATTAGAAGAACATTCTTCCATGGGGCATTTAAACTCATACACAACATTGGTTCTATCAACAACTGCAGCAACTGGAGAATGATTATTACTCATTATATAATAAAATATATATAGAAATATTTATCATTTAAGCTTAATATCAATTATTTAAGTAAAAAACATACCATTTAAGCATTAATATCATTAGTATCATATATATATATATATATATATATATATATATATGTGTGTGTGTGTGTGTGTGTGTATTTAGGCAGCATATTTTCATTCAAGCATATTTGGTTAAATAATCTAGATGGATTATGTCTGTTTATTTTAGTTTTAATCCTTTCGAGTCCCCCAATTAATTTTTTGGTGGCTGTAGAAAATTGATCAAAAAAATTTCAAAATTTTCTTTCAAATAATTTTTATTTTCCCAAGTACTTTCAATCTCATCTGAGGCCATCTTCAGGAGTTGCATATCTATGGATGTGTTATGCATTAACACTGTAAATTCAAAATATTTTTTTGCCACTATGCAAGGGAAGTAACTTATGTAATGTTTTTAAAAGACTTTTTAATTGTAGTATTTTAATTTAATATTTTTTTTATATAACACTTTGCTGCTACAAGCATTTAAGAACTTTGTTGCTATACTCGTAGTTGACTTTATTTATTTTGGGCCACAGTTCTCTTATATAAAGGGTTTCCAGAATTTTAATTTTTAGCTTATTATTATCTTGATGAAACACTGATGTATTTTCAACTAATATCTGTCTAAACTGTGAATATGGACATGAAAGTTCCTTTAAATGTTCTGAGATTGAACTATGATCATTCAAATGAAATGTAAGCCTTCTCATTATCTTCGTTGTTGTAAAACCAACATATGTATTGACATTTTTATGATGCAATCTCTCAAAGGACATTTAAATTGATATATGATGTTGGTCTTTCCCAAGATGCTAGTTTACAGAGAAGAGTTGTTACGGATGACTAGGTTGGTTGTATTAAATTTAGTATGTAATTAATTTTATGTTTTACTGGGATCAGTGGGGGATATATTAGTGTTTATGAGTCTTTTTAGAGCTTTTCCACCTGCTTATAGTTAGAATGCATTTGATTATGGTACAGTAGTTTGATATGTTTAGAGTTATTTGAGGATGTATTGTATTTATTTTTATTTATGTTAATATTACCAATAGCTTGTCTAATTTTTTCATCAACAATGTAATTAGGAAAGTCATTATTAATGAGAGATTGTATACTATTTTTTAATTCAGTATAGGAAATATATAAGAAAATTGCAGCCACCAACAAATTAATTTGTGGACTTGAAGGGATTAAAACTAAAATATATTGACATAATACATCTAAATTATTTAACTAAGCATGCTAGAATATATATATATATATATATATATATATATATATATATATATCATTTAAGTTTAATATCAATTATTTATGTCAAAAACGTAAACAATAAAATATAACTTCTCTACCAAAAAAACCAAAATGCCCATAAATAAAAACAAATAAAAATAAAAACTGGTCACATGACTAGAGTCAGAACTAGCCCAGACAAAAGTAGCTACAGTTGGAAAAAAAGAAAAAAAAAGAAAGTGAGAAGGCCTAAACAAGTGAATATGAAGAAAAAAAAAATTAAGAAAAGGTGAAAACGATCACGACTTTCTATATATACACACATCCATACAGACAGACGGGTGCATGACTGCAAGTTTACATCCACAAGTGCACACACGAACACAGAGAATGTGCATAAAAGGAGAAAACAGAAAAAATATAAGCAGTAAATTGCTGATATCCACTGAAGAGTGGATGGACAGGTCTGCCTCCGAAACTCTGGAGTTGGGATGCTGAAGGTAACATCAATCAACTAAGTGATAATCTTTTACTCACATTAATCCTATATATATATTTTTATATATATATCTATATATCTATATATATACATATATATATATATATATATATATATATATATATATATATATATATATATACACATACACACACACACACATATGTGTACGTGTGTGTATGTTTGTGTGTATATAGATATATTTACATACATATATATATATAATTATAATTGTTTTTTTAAAACAAAAAACATAAAAAACATTTAAAACATAAAAAATTATTATTATCTAGGCTCTACTTGTGTATCGAGCACTATTTTTTAAAAATAAAAACAAAAATACTAAAGAACTTTTTATCATCAATCTAACAGTTCTTTCCTATTATATCAATATATTTACATGCACACACACACACACATATACATACATACATACATATATATATATATATATATATATATATATATATATATATATATATATATATATATACATATATTTTATATATATTATATTTTATTTTATATGTGCAGTACTTAGTGGAAAGCGCTCAATATCAGTGATAGAGCTAACATATTCATATATATATATATATATATATATATATATATATATATATAATGTGGTGTTGAATAATTCTCAGCCACCACAACTTACTAAAATCTATATTCTGATGATTCATCATTAAAACACTGATTTGGGGAAATTAGTGTGGCTGAGAACTTTTCACCACCCACTGTGTATAGATAGATAATTTTAATGGAGCTAGATAATGATTTTGATGATTACAATGTTGCTGGGGTTGATATCGCTGTTGCTGCTGCTGCAGCAGCTGTTTGCCCTACCGTAAGTGACACACACATGCATCGACAATGAGGTAGGAGAAGGGTGTAATTGTTGTTATGACAACATGACAGGAAACAACAAAGCCTATAACTGCTGAATTGGATGAGATGAATTGTTCAAAGCAAACTGAAATAAAAAGTAATTGCCCTAATCATTTTCAACCCACCCCTATTACTACCAATATCATGGTTGATCAGGAAGGAGGAAAGTGGGTTCAGGAGCCTCATTGCAAATGTCTCACTTCTCAGGAAAGTAGGCGTCTTATACATCAACATGAAGACAAGTTTTGCTAAAGGAGCAGTAGTTTGGATTTTTTCAAAGATGCATGATAATCATAATGATAATGACTGATAATCATAATGTGCAATAATCATAATAGTCATTATGAATAAGGAAAATAAAGAAGATTTATTTTATAGGAGATAATTCCTGATGACAGAACTCAATCAACTGATAAACTATAAATGAACTGGAGAAATATAAATAACTTCTTTGATTCCCCTTAACCAGATATGGACACTTTAAATAGAGTCCTAATCACTCATGACCATCACCAATCACACTTTCCTTTTATATACTTGTAGATATATAGATATATAGTCTTACTATTAAATGCATTGACATTAAGTTCTTTATTTTTGTTTTTCTGTTTTCAAATTAGATTTCCTTAAGCACATTCTGTGAAGCGACATCTATTCAGACCCTACACTTTGTTATTAAAAACAAAATTAAAAAGCTTTATTTGAAATTTAATAAAGAAAGATATATTTAAAATTTCATACTATTTGTTCTCTTAACAGCCTAAGATATATTTTTTGGCAATCATTTCTCCCATTTCTGACGTTGGGACTTTTATCTGTTCATAATTTGATGAAAAAAAAAAGAATAATAATAAAAACCCTTAAAATGAAAAAAGACAGCATGAACTGAAGAAAATAATAACCTTTTCACATACATTAAATAATTCCACATCCTTCAAGCAAAGATGCTTCAAATTGCAGGGGGGGAGTCATTTTTAAGCTCTTATTGGTTAATTATGTCTAATCTATATTCAACCTTAGCAGTTAATTAAATATGTGAATAAGGAAAACTTGAATGATTTTAGACAAAAATATTTTATAAATTTGCATCTGAGTCTGTCTATATTTCTGAGATGAGGTATTATGTACAGTATTTACATTAGTCGGACTATTGTCCTCATCTTTGTCACCATATTTGTCACAACGTTTCGGCCGTTGTACGCTCCGGCCTTCAAGGACACATGGCACAGTGGATAAAGGCGTTGGTTAGATCCAGTGACAGACCCAAAGAGTGTGAGTTCAATACCTGGTTAAGGCAGTGGAGAACTTTCAGAGGGAAAATTAGCAGGAGATAACTGATAACTAACATCCATCAAACATGGCACATGGAACTAGAACAGTCTACCCCAGTGATCGAAATAAAGGGTTCAGTTCAAAATTCCAACCACCTGAAAAAGGCCGGAGTGTACAACGGCCGAAATGTTGTGACAAATATGGCGACAAAGATGAGGACAATAGTCCGACTAATGTAAATTTGCATCTGTTATCCTCACAAGACCAAATCAGTTTCTATAGCTTTTTTACTGCAAGATCTTCACCTTTCTGGTTAAGAACAATGTTGATTAGCTATTAGAACAGAGCAGATCTTAATGTTCATACCCAAAAAGAATTAGTAAAAGAATGATATGTTTTATTATAACAATGTTAGAGTAACTGCTATGTCGATCTTACAAGCTGTTGGTAGCAAATCTATTTATCACTGGTTGCCCGTATATGTCCCTTGTGCAAAACTGCTTATTTCAACAAATATGAATAAGTAAACCTAATGCTTTGAATACCAACAACATTTCTCAACTACAATAAGAAGAAAAGAATTGCAATTATTAGTGTCTTATTTATAATTTTCTCCTCTTTTACGAACACTGGTTCTTTTTGAAAGTGGATCAAAGCCAGGTCAATCATAAAGAAGCTTTCAGTAAAAACAAAACAAAGACAAAATAATTTTCTTTCTAATTTTTGGCTGCATAAAGCTGGAAATGTCAACAAATGTGAATGATTCTCTGTGGGAATGGGATGTTCCAGCATAGCCCAGTTGACGTCGCTGAATTGGCGTGGCCGATTCAACATAGCAAATTCAACATAGGAATTTTTCGGCAGAGGACAATTAGGTGTCAGATTATTACTTTGTTGTTATAGTCAAATTTGCTCGCTCTCTCTCTCTCTCTCGTTTAGTAGTCAAATTAGTACTACATCCAATTTAAGAATAAAAGTAGTTGAAGGCATTTTTAAATTTAAGAGAAAGAGTAGTTGGAGATATTTTTATGTTATATTTTATATTTCCTTCAATGCAGCTTCATATTTTTCAGTTGTCAAAGCCCTTTTATTCCAAATGGAAGCAAATATTTTACCAAAACAAGGAAGAAACAAAGTGATACATGATGGATACCTTTTTATTCTTGACACAATGAGCAAGAGGGATTCTGAATTAAAGTTTGATGTAAAATTAGATTACATATGAATTATGAAATGAAGAAGTAATTTCTAAGATTAAATAGTTTTACTAAGTTTTTTAATTTTTTTAAAGTACAATATTTTTAATTTAACTTTTTAATTTACATTATTCCATTAGTGTTTTAATTGGATCCTTAATTCCCTAAATGAATAAAATGTCATATTGAAAGTTGGGCATTTTCAATGCTTTTATACTTTTATTTTTGGGCTGCCACCGGTGAAAAACAGTGACGTCAAAATAGTCTGATGCCTAAATGGCTGTTCTGAATAGTCCAATTATTTTTCTGACGCCGAATTGGACACACCAAATCAGCGACACCAAAATGTACCAAACCCATTCTCTGGGGCTAGTGTTCTTCAAACTCTCTTTTAGTAGATAAATTAAGATAGTAACACAAAAGTATCATCCATTTTTTATTTTCAAGAGAATAATACGAAGAATCAATGATTCATTATCCTTGTTGACATGAAATTTCGTTTTATTTCCATTTTATTGGCTTCTGCAGTTGTGGATTTAAAAGAAAGAATTTAGCTCTTTCAGGTTTCTGAGTACTACACTCAACAGTTTTTTACCAAATGTTCACCCAACACAAAGCCCAAGAGTCACTCAAGGTAGAGCGTTACTAAACGATATTGTAGCAGGGAGGCAGAAGTATGTTCAGATTATGAGTATACATACTATAGGTAATGGTTGACCCTAGACTTGAATTGGTTAAAATTGTACTGATTAGGGAATCATTCTCTCAGGAGTCTGTTCCACAAAGTAGCAGTTCTTGGGAAGATGCTCTCTAAGTGGAACTTCCTTCTTAATAAAATATGAAGTGAATAAGGCTGATTTGAGTGTGTGTATGTGGCATGGTGGTTTCTAGCTGTAAAGGTCTGAACTAGTGAAGCTAAGGAATATGGATTTTCTGAACATTTGCCATGGAAATAGTGATATAATAGCAATAGCCTTGCAAGATTTTTTTCTGTGAGAAAATGACTGTAGGGTTGAAAATATTTCATTGCATTCTGTCAACTTTGTCTACCAGGATTTTGTTAGTTTTTATTACATTCCCACCTGACCAAGCAATCTATCTCTCCAGCATTCACTTTGCAATACAGAATTATACTGAAAAAATGTCAATTTACTTCAATGACCAAAGTGTTCTCATGTCACATGCTGTTTTTGTAATTAAAAAAAATGCTTGTCTACTGAACAAGGTCAGTGAACGTGTAAGTCCATTTCCCTTGTAACCAATTATGGTGCAACTGTTGAGAACATACAAACCAATTTCACTCCTGGCCAACAATAAAAAGTAGCGAGAGGAGTAGACTGCTTTAAAAACTGACCTTGAGTGGCAGTGAGTGAGTGAAGTGAACTTCATGACTTTGAGAAATTCTATTCATCCTGTTACAAGAATTAAGAAATTGGTTATATGGCGATAAGAGAAATTGAAAGGCAGCCTAGGATCTATCAGCAAAAACTTGAAAGAAAATACTACCTGTTACAGTCCGATGATAAATATTCAGAAAATATATTTTAATTCACTGCATATTAATGACTGCTGCACATACTTTGGCAACAGCTTATTGGCTACTAAGATTTCAACTAAAACATGATAGTTATGGACAGGAACAATCAATATTTAACATCTTGCTATGGAATAAATTAAAACTAACAATTTGAACTTGATAATAACTTCTTTCTATTGATGGAGTTCATTTTCAAACTCACACCCAAATGCCTGTTTTATTCTGCCAATATTTTTCTGGAGATAGAATAATAGTTATTGGTACATAAAATGGAATTGGTAAAATGAGTTTCAATTAATGCTGAGGCTGCTTGTATTCACTTTTCACTAATGCCCTTGTGAAAAGTAAGAATTCACTTCTCCATGCAGTCTGTCCTATCACCAGATCTTTAAAAAATATCTCATTCCTAGCACGCCATGATGGTTGACAAAAAAAAGACTGGGTGAATAAGTAACTGAGCAAATCACTTTCCTGTAACTGTTTTACATCCCAGGCAGTTATAGCAGTAAAAAGCTGCTACAACCATTGTTAGCCTTACTAGAGGCCAGTCAAAAATTATCTTTTTCTTGATTTAAGAATAAATAAATAGGGAAAATAATATTGTGTTTTATCAAAATCAATAATCCAAGCTCAAAGTTAAATATGCTTATTATTAAATTCCAATCTGAACTTTGTGATCTTCATAAATAAACAATTGTTTTAGTGATTGCTTTTATAATAAAATTACACAGTTATTCAAATAAAGCCACTTTCTACTCTCAAGGTGGTAGCTACCTCAGCATTTAGATCACAGCTTGGGTGAAAAGGAAAGTAAGCAGTATATAGAGGAATAAGCAATGTTGATCCTTTTTAATAGTATATTTTGAAAATATAAATCATAATATGCAGTATAGAAAATAAATAACTACCAAAATGTTTTCACCAATTGAACTGCTTTAATTAAAAATTACAACAATTTTGCTACAAATTTCTCCAGCAAATAAACAAAAGCAGAACAAAGAAAAGGAACTCAGTCCAGACAATGCCAGGTATCATTGCTAGAAAGATATAAATAAATCACTATCCTTCTGTTTTTCTATTCTACAAAAATTCTGTAAATATTTCTGTGTATTAAATACAAAATACTCATTAAACTAATAATTAGGGGAGATCTATTACCATTCAGAGAGTCTAACAATGCAGATATGTTTATTCATATAAGCTTAGTCTGTTAAAAGTTCACTATAATGGAATGTACAGTGAAAAGTGAACATACACTAATACAAGATATTACTAACTGGGGCTCTACAGCAGGCACCCAGAATAATAAGCATTGACAAAAATTAGAAAAAAAATATGTGGCACAGTAAACGGAATGACTAGTAACAATCAAACTTGCTAAAAACTTACTAATCATAGCTTTAAAGTATGTGCCTCTGATTCTAAGTTTAGCTAAGGATTGTAGGAAAACTGTATTGAGTGAGGTTTTCCAAATGGGTGGAACCTACCTGCCTTGATTTTTACCAAACTTACCATAATCTGTCAAAGAGCCATAAAACAAGAAAAGGAAGATTGTGTTGTGCCAATGTACTAAGTGGGAAGGACCTGAAAATTTGAAATCTTAACTTTAATGAGTTCAGATACCAACTATTGCACTAGAGGGTAATCTTCAACTACCTTAGCCACCCAGCAATTCTGAGATCACAAGAATAAATATATAGTTACACTTAATATTTTTATAGCATTTTTTATGTAATGGTAGTCTAATTTAAATATGTGAAGAGTGGAGACTATAAATAGTCCCCCTAGACAAGAACGTGGAGGAGTTGTCCAGATTCAGTTTGTAAGATTACTGTAAATAATTATACATCCCTAACATTTATATATGAAAAATACCCGTAAAAATGAGACATGAAAACAACAAAACAAGTATTATCTGGTTGTTATATGGTGTCGGAGAAATGAGAGACAGTAATACCAAGTAAAATTGTGAGTCTGGTGTCAAATGTAAATCAAATATCGATCAAATCCGACTGAAGGATAAGATAAGGAATAAGCAAAGTGTATGCAGTCTTTCTCATATATTTTTTATAGATGTATGTAATGAGTGTCCAGATAAGTTAGTTAGAAAATACAAGTGTCTGGGGTTTTCTTACCTCAAATTTTTGTTGAGTGCTAAAAGATAAATATTACTATTATGGCCCGGAAAGGAAAAGTAGATGAAATTTTTGTTGACACACATTTTGTTGATCTGTTTGGGTGAACTGCTTGTCTGATAGTGAGAATGTCATGTGTTTGTGTATGTAGAGGAGAAAAGTGGGGTCGATTCTCATCATTTTAGAATGAGTGAATTAATGATAATTATAATTGTTATAATTATTTTTTTCATTATTAATTTTTATTTATTTTTTATGGATACAAAACCATGACAGTATAACTAATTTTTTTATTTATGTATTTCTTTATGGACATGACATTGCTTATTTGAGTATCAATCACTTTGATATACTACTTTACATTTTTCTCTCTATTTTGTATTGGCATGTACATTGAAATTTTAACATATTTTTTCTCTCTTTTATTAAATTGGACAGGTTTATTTAAAAGAGAATTTTGCATAAATTTGTTCTGTCAATAATTTTCTTCTTGAATCCAATGGACCATCATTAACACCTGATAATTGTTCGTAATTAGATTGAAGCAATTCGCTCTAATTGTAGCCGCAAAACTTAAAAAAATTATAATACATGCTGAACAATAGAACACCAGCTTAGTGAATTAAAACATTGGTTAGTAAACTTGGTGAATTAGTAATTGTGAGTTCAATCCTTGAATTACTTAATTGGGTTGAGTAGTACAGATTCAAATGCATTGGAAACAGGGTAAACAATAATTGAGCAGTACTTAATAAAAACAAGACAAGATAGATATAGACATTGGAATGAGAACAATCTATGCCTGTAAATTTAATAAAGGGTTCTATTTCAAATTCAGCTAGCCAGATCAATAAGCACCTTAAGAAGGTACTTATTGACCCACAATAACCAAAATGTGATAATGACAAAAAGATGAAGATATTAGTTCAAATGTAAATAATGAATGGTCATATTTTCTCAATATTTTGTTAGTTTTTGAATTTGTTTTCAGATTCTTAAGAAGCATACTATCAAAAAGTTTCAAAAGCAAGTTCCTAGAATAAAATGCCAAATTAGAAAAAAACAAAACAACACCTGTCATCTTATACCTTTACCTATTCTAGAAGCAGACAAGGAAGCAGACATTGATTTTCATGTTAGTTGAGTGCTTGTGTTTACATAATTTGAAAGCAGATTTTCATGTTGTAAGCTTTGCAATTTTGTAAGTTTAGAACATTCCAGACTTCTCTGATTTCATGTTTAAATTTAGTTGAACTGAAATAACAAAAAATTGCAAAATATACATAAGTAATGTAAGAAAATTCACTGCTTTTGAAATCAAGAAATTCAGTTTAATTTAAGTTGATAAGTTTTAATAAAACAATAAAAACATGCAAAGTATAAAAAAAACTCAAATTAAAAAATATTCAAATTTTAAAAATATGCATATTTTTAAAATAAGTAAATCTTAAATATATACAAATTATGGAAGATGGTTGTTTGAAGAGAATTACGACATTGTTGTTTATCTTGTAAACATGATGAAATGTATTTCTTTATAAATAAGGCTGAAAAGGAATAAAATAGACTTTCAGGTATATTGACACATTTTTTTTAAGCATTTCATCCCAAGGAAGGCAGGAGTGCCACTAGCATGCAAGGGGTTACAGAGAGTGAGAACAAGAGTAAAGAGGGGTGTTTGAGGAAAAGATAAAGAGAAAGATGGAGATGAAGATCAAGGTATCAGAAGATGTTGATTGACATTACATTTGAATATTTGAAGATTATAGTAAAAGGAGGGGAGTTCCACTGTCATGAAGTGTGAGATAAGAAGCTGTTTGAGTAGAAAAGATGGCTACATTTAACTGTTTCAACAGTGAAAGGGTGGGACTGAGATGCCAACCTAGTAGCACACTTAAATTCATGCAGATGGGGTACCATTGAAAGTACCTTGTCAGAGCAGTTGCCATGAAAATATTTGTAGAAAAGACAGAGGGAAGTTACAGCATGTCTATGAGAAAGTGACTGTAGATGAGATGCCAGATCAGAACCTATCACATTGCATATCTGTCTCTAGATTTTGTCAAGGACCGTGAGATGAACAGCGAGGATAAATCATTTAAATTTAATATTATTGGGTTGGTGCATAATTATCAAGTATTTTCATAGATGAGTTATTTGTTAATAAAAATTTCTGTTTTGTTTACTTTTTTTAATTAAAATATTATTTTATTTTCAGGTTATAAAAATGTGTATTGATAATCATATGCTCCGGAATAATCATTTAAAAATATTATTGTTGAATTGTTATGTTTTTTTCATAATAAATATTGTTTAAAAAACGCCTGATAATTATGCACCAACCCACTAGTTTATACTGATCTTTTGTCACCTTTTACAACATTGCCAATTAGCAGAAACAGATTTTTCCTTAATGTGCACTTGTGAATGTTTTGGAAAGAAATATGTGTCTTTCTGACAAATTAGCACATAACAGAGTGATATGCATGTAAGGTAATGAAAAGTGGGTCAGAAAGAAAAATTGGTAAGCTGTATGCAAATTCTGTCCCAGTTTATAACATATGCTTTTAAATAGCAGGGCAAACTGAGATTTCTAGCTGTGTTGTAGAGGTGGAAATGGGTAACCGAGGAGAACCTTGTTGTTGTTACTGTTGTGGAGGTTAATTCCTTCTCTGCTTCTGAAAACGTAAATCCAAGCATCAAACAAAAGAGGACATTGAGTATGGGTAAATAAATGTATTATAATTTATTAATTATAATTATTTACATAGATACAAAAACTACTAACTTCTATCTGTTGCTGTTGCTAAGGTAACAAGGAGAGAGAGTAGTGAAATTAGATGGGAAATATACATTGGTGATGGCCCTCATCATCAGTGGTGTTTCTCTCTCAATGTCTCGATATTTACAACAAACACTGGTCTTTGTCATGTCTCTCTCTCAGTGTGTTGGTGTTGATATCAAATGCTGGTCTGTTGTGGGTCTGTTTGAATTTGAGTATATACTGGCTTCAATTGGCTCAAAAATTAAGGTTTTGGTTTTTGAGCAGGAGTGGCTCTCACTGGTTATAATATATTGTTCATTTCATTTTGGTTAAAGTGGATGTATGTGTGGAGCCAATGTGAAGAAAATGTATTTTCACAGTCTGCTTTGGGTTGTCAAGTGGTCAAAATCCTGTTTGTGTGGAAAATGTAAGACGTACAACAAATGTGGTTGGTAACCAGTCTAAGAGAAGTACAACTGAATACAAAACAATATGTAGCCTTGGCAAGGTGCATCCTATTTTTTTTATCCCATGATCTGTAGGGTTGCAAGGGCACCGTGTGTACTGCAGCCACAGTAGAAGTGGTGTTTCTTGGGCTAGATAGCCTGACGGATCCCAAGCGTCTCGAGGCCAGTTTTGAATTCAGAGTTTTTCCTTCTCCTAGACCAGTTGCCAACCAAGGTTATAGAACCCAGTCTGTCTTTCTATTTATCCTGTAGGGTCTTAGGAGCACCATGTGTACTGCAGCCACAGTAGAAGTGGTGTTTCTTAGGCAAGATGGCCTGACGGATCCCAAGCATCTCCAGGCTGGTTTTGAATTCAGAGTTTTTCCTTCTCCTAGACCATTTGCCACCCAATGTTATAGAACCCAGTCTGTCCTGATATTTACCCATAGCTGGAGGGAGAAGAAAAGGATTCATACCTTTCCCAAGGGTAATTGCATGTAAGTGAATGTAATGGATCCGACTGGAATTTGAACCCGGCTCTCTGATTCCTCAATCCGAGCCACTATCCATTACTCCACCGTGCTTCCTATACATCCATTAAAAAGATTATGGAGTTCACATTTAATTGTGAAACAGAGTTGTGGACTTGAAGATCTTAACCAATGTTGAATAAAATAGAAAAATTAGATCCTCATGTTGTCCTTTAAAATCTACTTACATGACTGAGTTCCTTATTTGAGTTTCTCTCTTATTCCAAATTCAAGCTTATGATGTCCATTATTAATGATTGCAGGAGGATGTATACCTATGTTTTATAGATTATGAAAAAGTATTTGATAAAGTATGACACAAAGAACTGTTTGAACTGCTAGATAAGCCTGATTTATTAGTGAAAGATATTAGAATAATCCAGAACTTATACTGGGATTAAACTTCCTGCAGATGGATAAAAAATGAATTCAGTATATACACAAAAATAGAAAGGATTTAAATAACAAGGTAGAGTGTACTCTCCAGTTGTGGTTGGCAGCCATTCTATATGAAGTACAATACTGAATGCAAAACTGTATGTAGTCCTAGCAAAGAGCATACTATACAACCATTAAAAAATTATAGAGTTCACAATTAATTGTAGCACAGAGTTGTAAACTCTATAATCTCAACTGAAGTCAAATAAAAAAAAAAATGATCATATTCAGTCTCTTTACTTTGGCTTGACAAATTTATAGTGAAGAAGACTGCCTTTTTGTTAGCTCTTAAAAATTTCTGTAGGAATGTATTCTTACACATAAGTTTTTTAGAATGTTGATTTGTTGGTAATTTTAAATCACAAATTATGAATTTTATTTTTTGTTCTTTATGTTTAAAATTTTCAAGATTCGCAGAATAAAAACTGATGTCTTCTTCTTTTATATGCAGTACTCCTTCATGGCTCTCTACAACTTCCTATACTTTGTAGCACTGAGCAATGTTTGACCTATTATTATACCCCCCAGTTCATTTGCACAATCTCATCAGGTATGTTGCTCATTATTCCCTCTGCCCCTATTGCTTTCATATATATCCTGTGAGTCTCAAATTCTCCATGTCCTCTTTCCTCATTACATTTCCTTGAAATTTCAACTGTCTCTTTCTGATTTTGAATATAAGTACCCTTTTGCTTCCCATTTTTCTTAAAACTTCATTGTTTACCTATTCCATCCATGTTATTCTCAGCATCTTCCTATAGAATTACGTCACTGTTACATCATCTGTGGGGAAATTGGCTAGCATTCACTGCCATAGAAGAGGATTGGTGTTACATAGAATTTCAGCCTTCTTTTCTTTGTTTCTAATGAAATTTTACTGTTTCTTAATACTTTGCTATTTTGTTTATTTTAGAGTGAAATTGAACAAGGTAAAAAAAAAAATTAAGCCTTTCTACATGATAACCTTTACTGTTACAGCTGTGCTATATCTGTAAGAGTAAATGTTATTTTAGTTCTTGATTTGACAATTTATACTATTTTGATGAGGAAATATGTTGAACCTTAAATAATATTTAGGTTACTTATATAATAGAAAAATTGTTGAAATCTTACAGAGAAATTGTCCATTGAAAACAGATATTTAAACTCACAATATTGAAACTTCAGTTCAAAGAAAAAAACAAATTTTATCCTCTGAAAAGTCCCATTTGAGTTTATGTAAAATCCAGAAGATCAAATTACGGATTCTTTTGAAACAAAAAGAAAAAAAACAAAACAGTAAAGAGAAAATGATTAGTGAAAATGAACAAATATTTTTGGCCCAGTGAGTCATACAAATTGTTGTTTTGAGATTTTCAGCTGAAAAAATGTTCAATTTATTCAAATCTAATTATTTTTCAATCATATCTGGTTTCTGAGTCATTCCAATAATATCACAGATTTTACATGATGCTGTGGGGGTGTAGTAACCTTCCCCACTTGCTCCCCTTCATCATTCTCATTCACTGATAACATTCCGATAATAACAAAAGAACAAAAATGAGACACTCATTAGGAGTATTTTGTTCTGTTTCTCCTTTTTCTTTTTATGAATGCAGAGATTTTAAAATTTATTAATTTATATTTGAAAAGAATTTTTATTGTTTAAGGTTTTTTTATGAACTGCTGGTATTCACATTATTGTCTCTACATGGTTCACAAGGTTTCATTTGGATAGACACAGACATGAATGCACATGCATGCACACACACACACACACACATAATTAATAAGCAATAAAATCCAAAATCATAGCTTATTTCGGTAGACAAAAATATAGGTCATCTGTCTTATCAACCCTGGAGTGGACAGAATTCATGCCAGAAATAGAAATTTAACTGAAAACTTTAAAAAAAAAAAACAGTCAAAAAAATAATACAGAATTTATCTATTTCAATGTTTCAATCAGTCGAACGGCATGAGACAGGGGTCATGGGATGGTAGAAGGTATTTTTATTAAAGGGAAGAAGTTTTATAAAATTAAACCCAAATATTAACCTTATGGCATTAATTTGGGGTTATATATATATATATATATATATATATATATATATATATATATATATATATATAAAGTGGACATGGAAGTCAGCACTTAGAGGCGACAGTCTGTTTTATGCTAGTGCAATCGTCAGGCAACTAGTTGCCTGACGATTGCACTAGCATTTAAAAAGCTAGTTGCCTGACGATTGCACTAGCATGAAACAGACTGTCGCCTCTAAGTGCATGACTTACATGTCCACTTTTATATTTACACATGCTCTATCTCTGATATTGAGCACTTTATCCCATAAATATAGCACACTTTAAGACTATATTTCTTTATATATATATATATATATATATATATATATATATATATATATATATATATATATATATATATATAAAAAGAAAGAACAGTAAGATATAAAATCCGGTGTTCTTATAGATATTTTTATTTTTACACAATAGTGCTCAATGTAAATTTACAGAGCATTAATATTTTAAATTAATTGATTTAAAATATGTTTTTTTTCGCTACACAGTGATAACCATGTTTCAAAAATGGAAGCCAAAGCCTTTGAATTCAATTTTGTTACCAAATTAAAGACATTAGTTCCATTTCCTCGTCAAGCGAATTTTGGAGTAACTTATTTTTTTAAATCTACAGTTTTAAAGGCACGGCAAAGATTCATAATTGAGGGTTTCCAAGGATCTAGACAAGGGGTGATAGTGTGTTCAATTTTTTAATTTTCATTGTATCAGTTAATAGTTACATTCGAAAGCGGGGTTATGTTTAGGGATGGGTAGGGATGTATTTTTCAACACATTCTGACATCCGCTAAATGTACGTCGTCTGGGTCTTCCATTTTTGAAACATGGTTATCACTGTGTAGCGAAAAAAAAACATATTTTAAATCAATTAATTTAAAATATATATATATATATATATATATATATATATATATATATATATATATATATATATATATAATTTACCACTCTACTTAGTGTATTGAGCTCTCTATGTTTTAGTCTTTATACTTGCTTGTTTTTTTTTCTTTGGACTAAGGACTTAAGACACTTGACGATTTGTTTTGCCTTGTTCTGATGTTTTTAAATCTTTCTTTTTTTACTTCCAATTTTTTCCTCCGGTTACAATTTGCTCTCAGGTGTCTACAAGTTGAGTCATCCAAGGTTTTTCAAGCAAGTAATACTGTTAATATATATATATATATATATATATATATATATATATATATATATATATACATTGAGCGCACAAATGAATATACATATTCACATTTAGTGTAATTAGGCAGCAATTGTTCTTTTAAACCTGTTTTATTGAAAAGTATGGACATTTTATGCCTACTAAATTTAACCATCTTCTTTTCTAAACTGAACAATCCTTCACAAATTTGGTTGCTGGAGATGCACAAAATATCCCAAATCAAGATTGCTTTCAACACATATGTGTCATCAGCTGCTTAGAAAAGATGATAGTTAAATTTAATTGACATAGAATGCCTATACCTTCAATAAAACATGTTCACAAAGAGATAATACATCATTTAAAAAGCTTTTACCTCTACTTGTTTTATTTAAGAAAATAAACCTTAAATAAATGGAACAGTTATTAATTACATAGCTTAACAGACAGGCAGACTGACAGATAAATAAATAGATAGTGGAAAGAAAAACAGATGAACATTTAAGTTTATAGTGAAACTTAAAGCAATTTGACTCTTGCCCATAAGTAAGGTTTGACCATTTCTTTTATAGTAGATGAGTTCGAGTGGAGGGGAGATAACTGTGGTGGCCGTCAGCATATCTGCTAAAATACTTCCAAGATATTTGAATTTCTGTATGTATTTGATTTTGACATCTCCAACTCATAGTTTGTTTTGGGATGTTCTTTTTGCTAATGACTGTATATTTCTTCCTGCTTTCCTTTATTATCTTATCTAGGGGTTCATGCAATTTTCTTTTTAGGTTTGCTATGAACTAAGTTTCATCTGCATATCTTATGTTGATGGATTGAATCCATCAATAATAAATCCTGGTAGGACTTCTAGTTCTCTTAGCATTTCTGGCTGTATAGCTTAAATAAATCCATTGAAAATATGTCTACTTGTCATATGCCCCTTTCTATTTTTGTGTACTTGTTCAATTCATTTTCTATTCATATTCAGGCAGATTGTTCCCAGTAAATGTTCTAGATTATTCTAATGTTTTTTCCTAAATCAATCACGTTTTCCTAGAAGTTCATATAGAGCTTTGTGTTGTACTTCACATTTCACATCAAATTGTCTTTAAATTAAGTGGTGGCAGAAGAATTATCATTGAACTTTTAAAAGGTAAGCTTAAATATTAACGCAATACTTAAATGCAGTGATCAATTATGGGTTCTTCCATAGTTTATTGTTGCCTATCACATGCGGCAGCAGTATGCCTTGCAAAAAGAAATCTCTGCCAACAGAGGACCATATTGGAATCAAAAGAGCCAAGGTTGCATCAAAGAAAAGAAAGTTCCATGCAAATGAAAACCCAGATCAAACAGCAACCAGGAAAGCTTCCAATGCTGAGAATATGCAAAGATTTAAGGACTCTCAAACAGCTGAACAAGCTGAAGGCCCAATCAAGAGCCCTCCACAGGAGGTAGCTTAAATGACACTCGATAGGGCGACTTTTATATTTAAACTTGACTGTCGGTTATGGTAGTTTCTAGAATTTCAGTTCTGTAGCTCAATTGCACAGGATGAAAATTTCTGCTTCAATTTCTTGATTATTAATGAAAATTTGTGTTATGGGAACTTACCCATAATAATAATATACTATTCCGGACATCATAAATACTGCGCCTCAAGAGGGAGCAGCGTACAGAGTCATAGGTCAGAGTCAGAGTCAGAGACAGACAGAGTCAAGAGTCGAGTCAGATGATTACTGTAAGACATTGGAATAGTGATACTTGTCGAGACAACATAGTTCACTCTAACCAAACCTGATTGTCATTACTAATACTTCTACTTCTTTGTACATATTTCTGTTTGTAATATATCTGTGTTATTCCATACCTGTGTTCGAGTTATTCTTCATTGTTTCTACCTTGGACCATCATCGTGGTACAAGGAACTTGGACCATAACAAGTGGCGACAAGGTAACCCAAAAGAAAAAACAAACTCTCTACGCGGAGAGTAGCTATCCATCGCACATAACTGGTCAACGAGTAAACTCTAAAAAAAACAAGTTCTACGCGAGATTTCTAAAAAAAAAACAAGTTCTACGCACGATTTCTTACAAAACAGTTCTACATGAACACAAAAAATAAAAATAAAAAATAAATTTCTTTTTGGATATAAAATTTACTGGCAACAAAGGAAATTTTTTTTTGCGTACACAGGTTTCAGAATATCAGGTTACACTAAAGTAAAATATGTACACAAAATTACGTTAACATGGAAGATTTTAAGTCAACCATTGTGGAACTTATCAAAATCTAATTTGAACAGCAACAAAAGTATGAACAGAAACATCTTGAATTGCAAGAATTATTGCTACGTGTAATGTCAAATAAAGAACAAATTTCTCACAAGACGCTATTTGGAGAACTATCGAAGATTTCACATATGCACCCGACGAAGATAAAACTTTTGCAAATTACTTCTGAAGGTACGAAGATCTATATGAATTTGACTGCAAAGATTGGTCAGATGCACAAAAAGTATGTCTATTACTAAGAAAATTAGGCACATGCGAATATACCAAATTCGTAGATTATATCCTTCCAAGGAAAACAAATGAGCTAACTTTCAAAGAGAGCCATAAAACTATTAACAGAACTTTTCAGCCATAATACCTCACTATTCCACAAAAGATGGAAGTGTCTGAACCTTACAAAAAAGGACAGCGAAGATTACATAACTTCCGTGTCTATTGTTAATAAATATTGTGATGACTTTAAATTATCGGAACTCAGCGCGGACAATTTCAAATGCTTAATTTACATCCAAGGACTGGTTTCAACCAAAGACACGGAAATGAGACACAGAATCCTTACTAAATTGGAGAGTGAACAAGATTTGACACTTCAAAAACTAGCCGAAGACTGCCAGAGATTCATCAGTGTGAAGAAATACTCAAAAGACATAGAAGAAGCTGGTACCGCGCACATACATAAGGTATGAAGACAAACCAACTTTCCCTCCTCAGAAACAAACCAAACCAATTTCCCCCCCTCAAGAACAGGTAAAACAAAATTTTCTAACTCTAAAAATCAATATCAGAAAAAACTACCACCCAGTCCATGCTATTGCTCTGGGACTTGGCATTGGTTTATAGACTGTACATACCATTTTAAAACTTGTCTAACATGCAAAAAAATAGGATACAAAAGTTCTCATTGTTGGTCTAGAAGAGAAAGCAAAAGCAGAATAAGAATCATGAGGACTGACCAAGCTGATGAGACTAACACAAGGAAATATGTACAAGTTGAAATGCAAAACAGAAAAGTCAGGCTACAGCTGGATTCTGGCTCAGACTTAACTATTATAAACCTACAAACATGGAAAAAACTGAACAAACCAACCATGTTAAAAATGGATAAAATTGCTAGATCAGTTACGGGGAGAAAGATAAAATTTGAGGGTGAAGTAATTACAAATGTAACATTTAATGGAATGACAAAAAAACTAAAAATGTACGTCTTAAGAAATACAGAAAAGCGATTTGGAACGGACTGGATGCAAAAATTCGAAACTGTGGGATCTACCAATAAGTACATACTGCCAAAATGTAAAAAGCTTACCAGCCGAGGCAGACAGATTAAAAGAGAAACTAAAAACGAGTTTCCCCAAAGTATTTTCAGCAGGTCTAGGAATATGTAAGAAAATGGCAGCTAATATTGAAATAAAAGAAAACGTTCATCCTATCTTCAAGAAAAAAAGGAGCGTACCATTTGCGTCAATAGAAAAAATTGATCAAGAATTAGCTAGACTCGAAAACACTGGCATATTGACAAAAGTAGAATACAGTAAATGGGCCGCTCCGACAGTCTACGTCAAAAAGAAATCAGGAGAAATTCAAGTTTGCGTAGATTTTTCTACAGGTTTGAACGCAGCAATAAAGGACTACCACTATCCTCTACCCAGTCCAGAAGAAGTATTTTCTAAATTAAATGGAGGAAAATTTTTTCAATAATTGATTTAAGTGAAACGTACTTGCAAATTCCAGTCGATGAGGAAAGTTCAAAACTACTGTGCACAAACACACACAAAGGATTGTACAAATACCAAAGATTACCATTTGGGATTAAGGTCGCGCCGGCTATATTCCAACAGACAATGGATACGATGCTTGCCGAACTAGAGTACAGGATTGCATACTTGGATGACGTATTGATAAATAGCGAAAGTGTTGAACAACACTGGCAACATGTACAGGAGGTGTTTAAGAGAATACAAAGCTATGGATTCAAAGTAAAAGAAAACAAGTGCGATTTTTTCATGAAGGAAATTAAATACCTTGGCCATATCATCGATCAAGAAGGAAGACGACCAGACCCTGAAAGGGCAACAGCAATAAAAAAAAATGCCAGTTCCTAAGAACATAACAGAGTTACAAAGTTTTCTAGGTTTAGTGAGTTACTACCAGGAATTCATTCCTCAAATGCATAAACTTCGCCCACCACTGAATGAACTTCTGTAGAAAGAAAAAGTTTGGCAGTGGACAGATGAATGCCAGGAAACATTTGACAAAATAATTAAAATGTTAACTTCAGATTTATTTTTGGCACACTATGATCCTAAACTAGAAATTATTGTAGCAAGTGACGCAATCGCCTACGGCGTTGGAGCGTGTATATTACATAAAATGCCAGATGGGACAATAAAGCCCATCACACATGCTTCTCGAACCCTACTACCAGTGGAGAAAAATTACTCACAAATAGAGAAAGAAGCTCTGGGAATTATCTTCACAGTCATAAGGTTTCATAAGTACCTCTATGGTAGACATTTTACTCTGCAGACGGATCACAAACCGTTACTAACAATTTTTGGTTCGAAGAAAGGTCTACCGGTTTACACTGCAAATAGGCTACTTAGATGGGGAAGAATTCTTCTGAACTACAATTTCAGATTGGAATACTTACCAACGAAAAATATTGGGCATGCGGATGGTCTGTCGAGACTTATACCAACAAAGACAGAGCCATTGGAAGATACGGTAATCGCAGCCTTAAAAAATGAAGAAGATATCAGGACAGTACTATGTCGTACAGTTAGAAACCTCCCAGTCACACTACAAGACATAAAAAATGAACACAAAAACGACGAATTTATAAAAGAAACAAAAGCAAAAATAGCAGAAAAAGATAAGCAAATATCGGACAGCTTTTCTCTATACGATAATGTGCTACTTTACAACGAAAGGGTTGTAATTCCCAAGACACTACAAAAGTGAATCCTAAAGAATTTCCACAGGGGACATCCTGGAAAAAATAGAATGAAGTCGCTTATGCGAAGCTATGTATATTGGAAAAATATGGACCAGGATATTACTCAGATGGTGGAAATGTACATGGGTTGTAATTTAGCAGCCAAAGCACTGCCAATCATCCATAAGCCATGGCCAGAGACTGATCGTCCATGGTCAAGAATACACGCAGATTATGCAGGACCAATTGACTGTTTCTACTATTTAATCATAGTGGATAGTTATAGTAAATGGCCGGAGGTGTTTCATTGCAAAAATCCTACTTCGGAAACTACCATAAATTGCCTCCACGAACTATTCGCTCAGTTTGGAGTAATAGATTGCCTAGTCACAGATAATGGAATGCAATTCACATCAGCAGACTTCCAAGAGTTTTGAAAAATTTATCAAGTAAAACATATAAAATCCCCGCCTCAAATGGGCAAGCGGAGAAATTTGTTGATACACTCAAAAGAGCGTTATGAAAAGCCTATGATGTGCCTACGGAAAAAGCATTACAGCAATTTCTTCAGGTATATCAAATAACGCCAAATAATGCTACACCATTGACATTATCACCCGCAGAAGGGATGTTCACTAGAAAAATCAGTTCTGCATTTGATAAATTGCTACCAAGTCAAACGAAGCAAATAACACAGCCCTACGTACCTAAAAGAAAATTCCACCCAGGAGAAAAAGTTTTTTTTAAAGCATATAAAAATAATACATCTTACTGGGATCAAGGGACAACTGAGAAAAGAATCGGCAATATGGTTTACATAGTGCAGGGACAAAAATTCTCACATAGAAGACACGTAAACCAAATAAGGAAGAGACCATTACAGGATGCTAACGGTCCACCTCAAGAAGGGGTGATGGACACGATTTTCGATACATTTGATATAAAAAGACCGCAAACAATGCCAGATCCAAGAAAATTGTCCAGAAAAAGAAAGTTCACAGAACCTTTGGAAATAGATCCAAAGAAAAAAAGATATTAAAAACCCCTGCTATGCAAAAGCTTCGGAAGGGGAGTGTTACGGGAACTTACCCATAATAATAATGGACTATTCCGGACATCATAAATACTGCGCCTCAAGAGGGAGCAGCGTACAGAGTCATAGTTCAGAGTCAGAGACAGACAGAGTCAAGAGTCGAGTCAGATGATTACTGTAAGACATTGGAATAGTGATACTTGTCGAGACAACATACTTCACTCTAACCAAACCTGATTGTCATTACTAATACTTCTACTTCTTTGTACATATTTCTGTTTGTAATATATCTATGTTATTCCATATCTGTGTTCGAGTTATTCTTCTTTGGTTCTACCTTGGACCATAATAATTTGTATATCTTTTTATTTCCTGGTAAAATAAAAAAAAATATTAGAAAGTTAGCAAAAATTAAAATATGTAAAAATAATGCTCTATTTTTAATCATGTCTGTGTGTGTGTGTGTGTGTGTGTGTGTGTGTGTGTGTGTGCATGTGTGTGCATGTTATGTGTGTAGTATAGTGTAGTGTATGCATGTATGTGTGTGCACATGTACATGTATGTGCACATGTGCACATGTATGCACATGTGCACACACACATTTCTCAGTGCACTAAACAGTGGGTAAATAAAGTAACTATCACAATTGAAACCCACAATACAGAAAAGCAAAATATTTTCTATTAACAAATCAAACAACAAATAAAATGAATATTTCTCAACAGTTGAGCTGTGATTTTCAATGCAAATTTACAGTTTTCATTCTTATGATTAATGGTGGCTTTGTATTTTCCACTGGGCTTAGCATGGAAAGATAAATTATATGAAACTGGCTGCTGAAAAGTTGAATCAGCACTAAGATGGCATAAGATGTGGTAAACTTAACAACTGTTTTATTTAAACTGCTGGAAATCTTCCTCTGTAGTTCCTATTTTTAAGAACTTGAGAGAAATGTTTGATCCTTCTAACTATAAATTTATTAGTTTTCTAGCTCTTTTTCTTAAATTGGTAGAGGTTCTAATCAGTTCCAAATTAGACAAGCATCTCACCTCACAGGGTTTTCTTTCAGACAAAAAATATGGCTTCTCTAGGCCAACTGTCAATGTATTGATTTTGTTTGCTGAAAGACTCTGTCATGTTTTAGATAAAAAAAGGCAAAATTTAGCTGTTGCTTTAAATATTTTGAAGGTATTTGACTGGGTTTGGTATGCCAGTCTTCTTCACAAGGGTTGTGAATGTTTCTTTTATTTGATTCTATATTTCTTATCAAACTGCATAATGAAAGTTGTCTTGAATGGCCATTCCTGTAGACCATTTTACATCATTTCTTGGACTCATTTCTTGGACTTATTTCTTGGACTCATTTCTTGGACTCACTCTGTTCCTTATATTCATCAATGAACTTTCGGATGTCATCAGTTCCCAACTCAGTATCTAGGTGGATGACACAACTATTTACTCCTGTCTTAATGGTAAGTCTGGTAGGTTTGCTAAAATGAAATTGGCAGCTGATCTCGGAAATGACATTCAATTTGTTGTGATCTGGGGCAAGAAGTGGTTTGTTGATTGTAATGCCTTTAAAATGAGTCCACTTTTTGGCCTTCCACCAGCATGGCTGATGCTAAAAGTGCAATTTACTGTACCTTTTTAACCTCACATTTTCTACCATCATGAAGTGGAATGATTACATTGAATTAATTGCTAAGTCTGCTGTTAGAAAAGTTGGTTCACTATGTCCTGCTAGACAATTTTCCTTGCCAGAATCTTGCACATTTTATAAGTCTACTATTCATCTATGTATCAAATATTGCTACCACATATGGTCTAACACTTCTACAATATATGAGATTCTTGACAAAATCCAAAGAATTGGCAATGTTATTGGTCCTGACCTGGCATCTTGACTCCACTTGCTTTTTCACCACCTTAATGTTGCTTCTCTTTGCCTCTTATATAAATATTTTTACATTAATTGTTCTGATGAGCTTTCCTCATTGGTACAGTCTGTCTTTAGTCATGTATATGATGAGTTAGTGACCACTGCTTTATCATTTACTGAAACATTTGAAACCTACAAAGAACATTCAATTGGAAATTTTTTTGCTAAGTTTTTTACTTATTTTTATTTTATTTTTTTCGCTGAGTTGAATTTTTGAATTTTCCTTTTCAGTTTTCCTCCTTCATAGTAGGACAACTTTTTATTTTATTTTCCTGGTGTAACACATGAACAGAGAATGGAGTTTTGACATTATGATGGATCACCAGTCCTTCCCTCCATTCCCAACTGTCTGGATGTCATCAGCCGGATAATGCCGGTCATTGTGACCGGCTGAAAACCAACTTACTGAAAGTGTGGTGAGACTGGTCATCTCAACTCTTCCTGCCCAGAGAATTCTGGCTCCAGTCCAACCAAATCCCCCTCTGGGCGAGACTCCTAGATCCATGGCACCTGTAATGGGATCGGAGTGGTAAAACCCCCAGCTGAGTCTCTTTTGGAGCCCACATTCCCTGACACATCATTGCCTGTTGCAAGTGCGGACATGGAGAAGGAAAATGGGGAATGGCTGGTCATTGGTAGGTGAAGAGTCAAGCACCAGACAGCAGGGCCTCAGACACCTAAAGCCTCTAGGGATAGAGACCCAAACAGCCCCACTCCTTCTACCAGTTTTAAGGTTGAGGCCCAAGTTTATGCTACAAATATTAAAGAGCTACAAAATAAATATGAGTCAGGATATGAGAAAACAGAAAAACTAAAACAACTGAAAAAAAGACTTACAGACCAAGCAAAGAAAGAAATCTTTGACAGTGGGGGTAGGGAGCCTCTCATCATCTTCTACATGTTCATCTAAGAAATCCTTGGCTCCTCCACCTTTGACTAGATCTGTGATCCCTAACCTTTCTAAAATGACTCCCTTGAAATAAAACTACTTCACCTTCATCAGTCATTTCTACTCTGGCCAATCTCACTCTTGTTTCTACTTCAATTCTGACACCTTCTCAATCACGCCAAAAATCTATCCCAGTAGTAAGCAGAGACGATCCTATCTCGGTCCAGAAAAATCAAAGACTTACATTTCCTGCTAAATGTTAAACTGGTAGAAGATAAAGATGCTGAAAAAAAAACTTCCGGAAAGCAAAAATTGTATTGACAGTAATGAGATCAGGCAGATATGGGGCATGATAGAAAAGACAAATACTGTGTTTGACATGTTATCCCCACTAGACTACTTTGATGATGAAAATGTAAACCATTTAAAGCAATTTTGTTCAGGTACACCCTCCCTTTTTGTTCATCCCTCCCTGTATAGAGATCAAAAACTTATGTTCCCCTACAAATGTAACAGTCCCAATTGAAATAATAGGAAAAATATCTTCATCTGTCTAGTCAATTTCCAATTGTACAAAAACTGAACTAAAAAAGAAAAGCATTTTTCTGTTAAATATTTGCACCCATTTTATCTACTACTACATCTGTTTGCCAGGTATAAATAAAGGACAATGTATCAAATAGGCATTCCACATGATAGAGTAACAATCAGAGTTGAAGTAGTAAGAGGAGTCATTAAGAAATCTTTCCATGTTTAGTCAATTTCCTGTTGTACAAAAACTGTCTTCATAAGAAGAAACTGAAATAAAAAAAGGAAAGCAATTTTTGTTAAACACCTCAACAATTTCTGGAATATAAAAATTTTAGATTTACACTTTACCTGCTTTCTCCTATTCCTTTTTATTTGTGAATGATCTGAATATTATTACAAAAATTTTAATGCTCCTCAACCTTCCATACCATCAATGAAGAAAGGTCAGTAAATATTTTTATATGATAAACCCCATCTAGACATTTGGGCTTCAGTGACATTTGACATTTCTTTGGGTGGTCCACTTCTTGAAAAAAACATTTTCCTTATTATTTCATTTGTTAATAAAAAGATTTTCTTTTTCTCTCATTTTGTTTTTCGTTATTTTTTATTTCAAATGTGGGAGTTACTTTATTTACGTGTGAAAACTTTCTTAAATCTGGTCAAGCAAAAAATTTCCCTAACATCTAGATTTGAACACTTCTTTAGAAACAATCTCAATTGTATCAGAGAGAGTTTGGGAACCACACACAAACACACCCACATATTTTTTTTTTATTGAAATTGGAGTAGATTTGAACAGCGAAATTAGATCAGAACAATTTTGTTTACTGATGGGAATCTGATCTAGCCCATTTGGAATTGGGTCATTAGGAAGACAATGAAAGATGATCGAGATAATTTTTATTGGTTAAAATTTGAAATAGAGCTTACTAAGGCTATGAGGAACTTTGAAATTCACATGATTTTGGATTGAAGGCAGCACTTGTGATAACCTTGTGCGGGCCAAGGGTCGATTTATGATCAGCCAGGTTTATCTATATAAATGCGCACAGAAATCTGTTGACAGAGTGGTTGGCTTGTTTGCTGTCAAGAGAGAGGTCGGAGACTGGAAGTGACGTCAGAGATTGGAACTAAACGCTCGCTAACATATTTTGTTGATATAAGTATGAAGAAGCGAATTACTCCTCCAACAATCTAAGACTGCTACTATTATTACTACCACTGGAAACGGAAACGTTGAACAAGCTACAATAATCAAAAGGTTGTTTTTGGGCCCGTTTGTCGTCGAGTGCAGTCGAGCTGGGTGGAGAGATATCGAAGACTGGAAGTGACGTCAGGGATTGGAACAAAACCCCCACTAACATGTACTGTTAATATAAGTACCGATGCTTCTGCTACCACAAAGATTACTACTACCATTACTACCACCGAGGAGGAATGCAACTATAAACTTTAAGCCGTGCACAGAAATCTTTATCTCTCCATAAAAGAGTCGTATATTGTTCTGAGACGATTTCACAACAAACTGATCACAACCCACTCTCTCACTCTCTCTCTCTGTCTAGAATCCAGTGTATGAGTTTTTACGTCAATTATTTTTATTTCTGTAACCCGTTTTTTTTCTATACTATTCTTTTCTGCTATATAAAAGACATTAACAATTCAACCATTGAATAGTTGTTTGTCCGGCTTTCTGCGGATACATATATTTTTTTGGTGCATTCTAAATTTCTTAGCACAGACTCTCCAGCCGTGTCTACATCTTCAGTCGACCGTGAATGGATGAACATCACTTCTGCTTTCTGGATCAAACCAAACACAACATAGGCAGGAAGCACGATTAAACCAGTGGATCGGTCGAATGATCTACGGATGCTCAGGGGACCTATGGTCACTCTCTTAAGTTCGGTTAATACCGAGTAGACACCTTAACCCAGAGAGTAAGATGTCGGAGGTTGAGGGGCTGGGGCGAAAGTGTTAGACAATTGCAATGGGCTGAAATTGAAATGAAACTGCAATATTCACACACACACACACACACACACACACACACACACACACACACACACACACATGTACATAAACACATAGTCATCATACATTTGATCACATGACCCCATAGCATCATATCAAAACAACTTTTTCTTTCATCTTTGTAATGACTGTATATTCCAGGGGAAATAATCATGGAAGAAATAATTGCAGGTCCATTCCACTTTTGACAATGTACATCTGTATTTCTGAGAAGCTATAATTATTAGATGATTAGAAATATTCACTACTCAAGCCTGCTTAGTGGTTGAGGTAGTTGGGTAATTTCCACTGGTGCTGCATGACAACAATTATACAACATAGCATGTATTTCAAAGTTTCTTCACACTTGACACTACATAATCTCCCTCCTCCTCTCCCCACCTGACACTTGACACAACATAATCTTCCTCCGCCTCTCCCCACTTGACACAACATAATCTTCCTTTACCCTCCTCACTTGACACAACATTATCTTCATCCACCTCTCCCTACATGACACCACATAATCTTCCTCCACCTCTCCCCACTTGACACAGCATAATATTCTCACTACTTGATGCAATATAATCTTCCTTTTCTGTTATTTTTGCTTGTGACAAACTGTCATACAGACCTGAAAAAGCCAAGACAGTACATCAACCAAAATGTGTCCAGAACAAAAACAATGAAGAATCTGCTTAGAATAAAAGATTAAAATCACTTATTTGTTCATCTTGTTTTTGAAAAATTTTAAATATAATGATTTAAAAATCAGTAAATAATTTGATTTCAATGTTGGAAAATATTATTGTTAGTGTGGGATTACCTCACTTGTCTAGCAAAGAAAATCTAATGCTCTCCAGATAGCATTGTCAAAACAGCATATAAGAAAAGGGTGCATGTCTCATCCTGTTTCTTTTTTCTTATCTCCCAGGTTGCCTTAGAGAAAAAGATATGCCTTTTCAATCCCCAGTAAACCTCATATTGCATTGATAACAACACAGAACAGTGCACTGCATGCAAATGTACTCTGCTTCCTTGATTAGATGAAGGCACATCTAATGATTCAACCAAACCAACAGATAAAGAAGTCTTCTCAAGTGTAAGTCGCTTACAATCTTAGGAATTTCACATATAGGTACATACAATAAGGACATCACTATATACAGACTTTAATTCACACCTTTTGTATTCTTTTCATTTTGTCTATTCAAGCAACAAAACATGTTGTTCTTAATTGTACAAAATTGTATAGTCATTCTTAATCTCTTGTTTGTGGAAACTCCAATGCTATCCAATCAGCAAATATTTATCAACATTAGTATTTGATAAATTTCTGGCCTACATGAGGCATCAATTTATTAAATTGTCTCTTTAAAAGATTGTCTTTATAATTAAGACATTTTTTCACCAAATAGCATTAAGAGATTTTAGTATTAACTAACTTCATTAAAAAATCTACTTTGATTATATTATGATGGCTGTCATAACATGTATTTTTAAAAGCATTTCATCAAAATTAGCATATATTTTTTATTGATCCCAATATAAAAGATGAAAAAAAAAGTAATATTTTGGTATAGTATGTGTTATGGGAACTTACCCATAATAATAATGGACTATTCCGTACATCATAAATACTGCGCCTGAAGAGGAAGTAGCAGTCAGTTCTTGTCAGTCCTTTTTGGACGACTCGGCTGGACGGTCGAACTCTCTGCCTCTGGGCAGAGAGGAACCCGGACGAGGCTCCGCTGAAAGGCAGAGCCTCGTTCGGGGAGGTTGACCAACCTGATCCCGTTTATACGGGTTCTACAGGCATTTTTTGGCTGAGCCTATGGGCTCTGTGAGCCCACATTAAACCGGCCTTGTGCCACATTCGACACACGTGGGCGTGTTGTTGAACATCGTCAGTTCAGAGACAGTCAGCGACAGAGTCGAGTCAGACGATTACTGTAAGACATTGGAATAGTGATACTTGTCGAGACAACATAGTTCACTCTAACCAAATCTGATATTCATTACTAATACTTCTACTTCTTTGTATATATTTCTGTTTTTAATATATCTGTGTTATTCCATACCTGTGTTTGAGTTATTCTTCATTGGTTCTACCTTGGACCATCACCGTGGTACAAGGAACTTGGACCATCACCGTGGTACAAGGAACTTGGACCATAACAGTATGCTTTTGATAGTGATCAAATCAGGTTATTACCTTAGAACACTCAATGTTAAATGACATTTGTACCAACTTGATTATGTTAGTCATTTTGATGTGTGGCTTCCATATAAATTAAGCAAAAGAATTTATAGGACCATATTCCTGTCTGTGATTTACTGCTAAAACAATGAATATATTCTACTTTTGAAGCAAATTATGATTAGTGTTGAGAAGTGGATACTTTTCTTCATGAGATTGTGGTGCAAGAAAAATGAACCACTTTAATGATACCAAAAACTAGTCTTCATCGAAGGAAGTTGATGCAAATATGGTAGGATTTCTACAGAAGCGAACAACTGATTCAAAGTCTGTTTTTAGAAAGACCATTTGAAAGTAGCAATTGGCAAAAATCATTTGAAATTCTTTAATGGGAAGATTGTTGCCAATCAGGATAATGCAAGACTGTATGATTCTTTGGCAGTCAAGCAAATTGTTATAGTTTGGCTCAGGAATTTTCATGCATTTACCATATCCAACAGATATTTCACTTTCACCATTTATTCAGGTCTTTCAGAATTCTCTAAATGAACAAAAATTAAATTTTATGGAAGATTGCAAAAGACATCTTCAGCAGTTATTTTTAGCTCAGAAAGCTAAAATATTCTGGGAGGATGGAATTATGACGTTTGCTGAAAGATGACGGAAGAGAGTAGAACAAAATGTTAAATATATTGTTCAGTAAAGTCAATATTGGAAATAAAATTTGTCTTTATTTTACTAAATCAGCCAAACATTTCTGCTAACCCTGTATTAGATCAATTAGTTTGGATTTGAGAACAGGCTTAGTCATTTAGACCTTGGTCAAATCTTTCTCATTCTATGCCAACTGTAATTTGGCTAATTATGTGCCAAATTGGAGCAAATAGATAATAATGACTTAATGAGCAAATCTGGAAATCTGAAACTATGAGAATAAATACCACAATATATATTTTCCTATCAAATAAGTATTAAACAAATCCTGACCTTCAGCATATTTTAAAAGAATATTGTGAAAAGAATAATTTAATATTTAAAATTCTTTTAATATCTTTAAGAAGCAGTTTTAGATTTTTAAAGATTTGATTAAATACAATCATTTTAGCAATTTTTTGACTTATTACAAAGATCCTACTTGGTATATCTACTTCATCCATACATACACTTATTAGTATACATGTCTGAATTTCTGGGGTGAAGTTATTTGCATTATTCACACACAGACTATGGTTTTCATCTTTGGTCTTGGTATCACATTGTTTTGGAAGCAAATACTGAAAAGTGAAAACTGAATGAGAAAAAATTTTTAAATTAAAGGAAAGCCTGGGTTGAAATCTTTTCAAATCTTCTATATAATAAATGTGAATGTCACTGTGTCACTGTGTAATATTAAAGGGACACAACTTTCAATAGCCTATTTTGGATTCTGAAGTTTTCATTACTGTGATTTTTTTCGGCAATATTTTATGTGATTTTTTGCCACAAATTTTTATGTCCAATAACAATTTTTATAACTTGGAGATAGATTTGGGAATAATGGAAATTTATTGCGAAATTCAGTGAAAGTCACCCATGAAATATAAATAATTATTTGTATGAAAAGTAAGGAGCTACACACATCAAACTGTCTTTAAATTAAGTGGTGGCAGAAGAATTATCATTGAACTTTTAAAAGGTAAGCTTAAATATTAATGCAATACTTAAATGCAGTGATCAATTATGGGTCCTTCCATAGTTTATTGTTGCCTATCACATACGGCAGCAGTATGCCTTGCAAAAAGAAATCTCTGCCAACAGAGGACCAGATTGGAATGAAAAGAGCCAAGGTTGCATCAAAGAAAAGAAAGTCCCATGCAAATGAAAACCCAGATCAAACAGCAACCAGGAAAGCTTCCAATGCTGAGAATATGCAAAGATTTAAGGACTCTCAAACTGCTGAACAAGCTGAAGGCCCAATCAAGAGCCCTCCACAGGAGCTAGCTTAAATGACACTCGATAGGGCGGCTTTTAAACTAGTTTTGAATATGTCTGGATTTGATTCTACTAAATTGTCGAAAAAAATAGAAAAAAGAGAAATCAATTTGGATTGAATTATTGAATGAAATCCAGAAAGCAGCAACATTTTCTGTTAGAATTTCTGGGGTGAGCAGTTATCATTATTTGCATTATTCACATATAGACTATTGTCCTCATCTTTGTTGTTGTTATTACAATGTTTTGGAATAAAGTGTTCTTGTTCCACTAACCATTTATTTAGTACTGTTCAGTTATTACTCAGCCCTTTCTACTGAGTAGAAGTACACACTGCCTGGCCCAGGGATTGAACTTGCAATTACTATGTCACCAAATGCTTGAACAAAATCTTTAATATATTAAGCTAAAAAGATAAACTGAATAAAGAATAAAGGAAAAACAAAAAAGCAAAAGAAAACTGCCAGTTTATCTGTCTTCACTCTTCAGAAATGGATAACAACTTGGAATGAGAAACTGGAAAGCAGAGTTCAAGTTCCAGTGGGGCTTGTTACATTCATTTATATGCAAATACCCTTGTCTAATATCTATCTATCTATCTATCTATCTATATATATATATATAAATAACTATGGGTTAAATAGTAGAACTTGTATTTGGAAAAATCATTGTTATTTCCCAAAAATGTTAAAGCAATATTCACTGGCTTTAAATAACCCACAAAAGGTTGATAAGCCATAAAAAATGAATGAATTAATCAAACAATCACTTTTCAGAGGTCTATTGAGGAATAAGAAAAGTGTGCACAACAATTAAAATAGTTTGGGGATCCTAAAGACAAGATTATATATATATATATATATATATATGTATATATATATATATATATATATATATTACAATAAAAGAAAGAACAGTAAGATATATAATCCGGTGTTCTTATTAATATTTTTATTTTTACAAAATAGTGCTGAATGCAAATTTACAGAGCATTAACTGATTTAAAAATATAGTTCCATTATTTAATGAAAATTTTTGACAATGTCAGCAAAGAATAGCTATTTCATTTCTTTGATTCAATAAATTTTTATTTTTTATAAACCTAGTAATATATAGTTTCTTATGTATGCACAAAGGACATGGGTCATTTAATGACCTACATATTCCAGCTTTTCTCATTAATTTCCATTTTACTGTAGGTGTTTCATTGGTTTCTTTTAAGTGCCAGAAATATTTCAATAGGGATATCTGATTCCGGTATTTATATATATATATATATATATATATATATATATATATATATATATATATATATATATATATTTTTGTCATCCACAGACAGACTGTTTCGCTGTTTCACAGCTCATCAGTGTGGCTAGACGTCCGGTTGCCTCTAGCTAGGATCGAAACCCGACTGAATTTGCGTCAGTCGGAACTTCTCCCACTAAGCCGTCGGCGCACGGCAGGGATGAAGGTGAATTTTAGCGTGTTTATTTTTAGATTTAGATAAACACACAGTGACTGACAGTGACTCAATTCTGCCGAAGAGTCGTGCAATATTAGCTTAAATAGTCACTGTTTACAAATTCACACCTCAAACCAGAGAGCTCAACCGAAATTAATTTTTCAGGAGCCAATATTTTTGTCATCCACAGACAGACTGTTTCGCTGTTTCACAGCTCATCAGTGTGGCTAGATGTAAGACTCAAAATCCTAGAAGCTATTATTATACAGAATAAACAACTCATATCAAATAAAATATCTTTTACCACAGATGTTATCATGAAGTTGGAATAAAATATTTAATATGCATATATAAAAGAACACAAAAAAACATTAAATAATATTGATGCATATTTTTTGTGCAGTCTTTCTTCCATTAATTGTTACATATTTTCTAAAGAATACCATTAATGGAGATAAATAATATCATGTTATGTTGGGTACACCACCAGGTAAAGGGGAGAACGATGGAAGAAAATTTTATTCTCCCGTTTACATTTCTTCCCCTTATTGGCATTATTATCATGGGAATTATTACCTATGATATAATAATATCTTATTTTACAGGCAGAATAGAATGACTGAAAGAAAAAGAATAACAAACATGCTTTGTTCTCAGAGAGAGTTTTATGCCACTAAGTCATATACAAAATAATATACATATATTTACATTTCTCCCACACCAAGAAATTATAATACATATCTACACAACAAACAAAAAGATAGGGTCTTACGTTATAATAATTCCCGATAGGAATTGGGTCATCAGGAGATTCTGTGTGTTTC
Source organism: Acanthosepion esculentum (assembly GCA_964036315.1). Lineage (NCBI taxonomy): Eukaryota > Metazoa > Mollusca > Cephalopoda > Sepiida > Sepiidae > Acanthosepion > Acanthosepion esculentum. The sequence goes on along the minus strand of OZ038482.1, from coordinate 9,067,192 downwards.
TGGAGAAGCCATATTTAGGATACCAGGTTTGAGCAGGCTGGGAAAGGCAGATTTAGCCCAGGTGAGAGCCTTGAGTTATCTGTGTTAAGAAAGCAACTGCTCGGTTTGACTCCTGGAAGCAGACTGAAGGACTGAGCATTGTTATCATTTTATGAAATGATGTCACTAAGCAGCCGTCACCTAACCCACATAATATCTTCTCAACCAAAGGGAGATAATAGTTTTTTGTATTCCTACACCAGGATATAACCAACGGAATCTTGCAACCACACAAACACCACATAGTTCTTGAAAATGACTGAAATGATTGAAAGTACTTGAACAAGCTAACAAAACAAACATGAACTTAAGACAGTTTATCCACAATTTTGATCCCAGTACACAACAGCTTAATTAAAAATTGGAAAAATACAATAAAAAATAAAACAAACAAACCATGTTGGTTGAATTTAATCAGATTTGTTTGTGTGTGTATATATATATATATATATATATATATATATATATATATATATATATAAACAAATATGATTAATATATATATATATATATATATATATATATACAAACAAATATGATTAATATATATATATATATATATATATATATATATATATATATAATGGCTGGTGACTCATATCAAAAGTATGCCTGTCTATTAGGATGACTATCTTATCTCTGTTGCAGATACCTACTCAGGCACATTTATGGTTTATACTTTAACTATGCTGAGTGGACCTTAATTACAGTTTCTGGGAGAGAGTGCATTATTCTGGCATGGTCTGTAGTCTGAACAATGGCAGTATGTTCAAACACTTGGTCATGAAGACTTGTGACTTTGTGCTAGCACAACCATTAAGGGTTCCCAAATAGTTCTGTCTACCCAGTTTCACTCATAGGGGTTAGTTCAACCCATGGTATGGTTTTCAGGCACTTTCTAAAGGAACTGTATGCTGGGACTACCTCCCCAGCTCGATAACTATAAAAAATCACCTTCCTGACAAATCAACCATGGTGAGATTCAAACCTGGGTCTTATCGTTAGAAAGCACTTGGTTACATCAAATTCCTGCATAAATTTTATCCAGTTAACTGATATTTTTGCCATAGTTAAGGATTGTGTTTGTTTTTATTACTAACACCATTTTGTTTAGTTTCTTGTATACATAGTATTATTCATATTGTAAATATTCATTGGAGTTTTAATTTTTAAAAGTTGTTATTTTTATTTCCCACTTCCCACTGGAACTAGTTAGGATTTCATTGAGTCCTTGAGATATTATGGTGATTGTAGTAAGAATGCTAAGTAAGAATGTGGTATTTTGGTGCAAGGAATATTGTACAGTTTGTTTGGGTCAGTGATTGTGGCTAGTGAAGGTTTTAAGATAAGACAGGTAAACACCTGCATTCCTCACCCCCACTTTTATCCTAGTGTCAAATATTTTGTATTTATACAAAAATAAATAGTATGGCCTGAATATTGCGTTCAAGCATGAAACACACTGTTGGCATTCGGTGTTGACATCAGTGTTCCCTTTCATATTTACATGAGCTCTATCCATGATATTGAGCATTTTTATCCATAAATATAGCATAGCTTAAAACTGTATTTTTATTATTATATATATATATATATATATATATATCAAAGGAAAACAGCATTTAGGTCCAAAAATCCACTCCTTCAGATTACAGATGGATGGCTGTAAGGACTTGATATATATCACTTCTACAATGAGTGAAGATGCAGAATTGTGGTGCTAGGAGCTGTAAAGTCAGGCTTAGCAAATAACAGTTATATTGGAACTCTGGTTTTCAATACTTTTTAGTTAATAAAGACACAACACCTACCAGACAAAGGGAAAATTTAAAATTATTCTATGAATATTCAAACAAATGTCCTTTGCTGTTTTTAATAAAATATGCTATTCATCGTTCCATAAGTATTTATGGTTCGCACTGTCATTGTCTAAAGTTGTGATAAGAGGAACATAGATGACAAGAGTGGAGAGAATAACTTATGCAATAATGCAGATTATTTTTCATATATTATCTTATGATATTCAGCCAAGAAGTTGTTCTCTGTGTGATTTTCTATTGTTTCAATGTGAGCAATGAAGAAGATTTAAGGAAAATGGAAACAAAAAGGACACTTGTACTTAAAATTAGAAAGAAACAGTTGAAATTTCTGGGACATTTAATGAGGAAAGTGGGCTTAGTGAATTTGACATACACAGCACATATAAGGCAAGAGAAGCAGAAGGAAATATTGAATAACCCATCTAATGAGATTGTGTAAATGGTTGGCAGAACAAGGAGTGGGAGAGATAGTGAAAAGACAAGCATTGTTCAGTTACAAAGGATAAGAAGTTATGAAGAGCCATGATTACCCATCTACTAAAGGGATGCTGACAAGAAGAACTACACAAGATGGTTTTGCACTCTCTCACTTGTAAAAATGAAATTGGACAGATGACATGTAATGTAATAAATCATGCTAGACAATTTTTTCCCCAGAATCTATCTTACATATTTATAAGTCTACCATTCATCTATGCTTTAAATATTGCTGCCACATCTGGTCTGGTGTTCCTGCTATATGTTTAGAGATTATTTATAAAATCCAAAGAAGAATCTGCAATGTTATTAGTTCTGTCCTGGCATCTCAGCTTCAGACATTTTCCCATTGCCATAATGTAACTTCCTTATACCTTTTCTATAAATACTTTCATGGTAATTGTTCTGATGACCTTTCCTCTATGGTACCTAAAGATTGGTGATAAAGTAAATTTACAATTTTAGTTTCAGTTTTGAAACATAGAAATGTCTGTGTCGCAATGGAATCATATTTTTAAAAAGGAATATAATTATAATAGTATGCTCTGCTGTTTGTATCGCGCAATTTAAAAAAAATAAAAATAACTGCTAAGAACACCGGATTATAAATCTTACTGTTCTTTCTTATTATTTTAATATATGTACATTGGCTGTCAATTGAGGTAGAGCACCCTTAATTTATTTTTAATTAAAAATCATAAAAATATGAAAAAGCAAATTTCGGAATTTCTCTGAAGAACATTCCAAAAGGAATTATTTCGTAACATTAATACAAAACACCCCACCCCCCCCAAAAAAAACCCAGAGGAATTTATACGAAGGATGAGATGGAGAGCATACTATTTCCTTCGACAGAATAACTTATCAAATAAACCTGAAGTATATAGTTTTAACTGTAAGAAAATTGTCTGTATTTGAAAATGATTTACTGGAAATAATAAATAACATAACCTTCCACAAAAAGAAAAGCTATTTCCAAAAACGTCTGGACAAGATAGCAAAAGTTTTAGTTCTGACCTAGCATCTCGGCTTCAGACATTTTCCGATTGCTGTAATGTAACTTCCTGATACCTTTTCTATAAATGCTTTCATGGTAATTGTTCTGATGACCTTTCCTCTATGGTACCTAAAGATTGGTGATAAAGTCTCATCATCTTACAGTTGAAATGGCTGCTAGATGTAACTGTAAATTCTATGCTAACAGTTTCTTTTTTTTTTGCACTTCTCGTTTATGGAACTCTCTTCCAGCTTCTTACTTTCCAGTCAACTTTGATCTTCAAAAATTTAAATGCAATATTGATCATTATCTACTGTCTTCTTGATTGCTCTTCTTTTATTGTTCTCACTGTTTAATAATGTTTTTATTTTTCTTATATTCTTTTACACTCAGTAACCACTTATGTCTTAGTGGCTTTAGTGCCTTATGTAAGATGAAATGATTAAAAAAATAGGTTATATAATTGTGGTGATGTAGCATTTAACAGTGTTTGTGGAATTATCATGGCGGGGCATAAAACTCTATCTCCAAGGTAGTAACTGCTTGAGGTATTTCTCAGATAACAGTATGAAGAGCATACCAAGAATGGCATAGGAAATCTGCAGGGCCTCCCTGGTTCAAGAATTAAAGTGCTAAAGTCTAACAAAGATGGTAACTATGAGGATACCATTTATGGTGGAGGAGAAGCAGTTGTATATTAAAGTGCCATATATTAAAGAGGCCTTGTTTAAAGTTTAAAGGAAAGTTAAAAGACAGTTGGCATCAACAAACCTTTATACCCTATCAATCTTTAGATAGAAATAGTGAAGCTCAGGCTGTTGCTTTGGAAATCTCGAAAGCCTTTGACAGGGTTTGGCATAACAGTCTTCTTCACAATTTAATAAGTTATGGTGTTTCCTGATGAAATTTTGAACTGATTCAGTCTTTCTTATCAAATGGTGAAATGAAAGTTGTCCTGAATGGCCACTCTTCTAGATCTTTTTGTACTAATGCTGGTGTCTCCCAGGGCTCTATCCTTGGTCCTACTTTGTTTTTAATTTTTTTTAACAACCTCCCTGATGGTATCAGCTCTCAACTTGGTATCTACACTGATGACACAACCATTTATTCCTGTCTCGATAGTAAGTCTGATCAGTTTGATAAGATCAAAATGTCACCTGATATACAAAATGACCAAACTGTATCTTATTTGGCTTACCTTTCCGATGGCATCAGCTCTCAACTTGATATCTATGCTGATGACACAACCATATATTCCTGTCTCGATAGTAAATCTGATCAGTTTGATAAGGTCAAAATGGCAGCTGATATACAAAATGACCAAACTGTATCTTATTTGGCTTACCTTTCCGATGGCATCAGCTCTCAACTTGGTATCTATGCTGATGACACAACCATTTATTCCTGTCTCGATAGTAAGTCTGATCAGTTTGATAAGGTCAAAATGGCACCTGATATACAAAATGACCAAACTGTATCTTATTTGCCTTACCTTTCCGATGGCATCAGCTCTCAACTTGATATCTATGCTGATGACACAACCATATATTCCTGTCTCGATAGTAAATCTGATCAGTTTGATAAGGTCAAAATGGCAGCTGATATACAAAATGACCAAACTGTATCTTATTTGGCTTACCTTTCCGATGGCATCAGCTCTCAACTTGGTATCTATGCTGATGACACAACCATTTATTCCTGTCTCGATAGTAAGTCTGATCAGTTTGATAAGGTCAAAATGGCACCTGATATACAAAATGACCAAACTGTATCTTATTTGCCTTACCTTTCCGATGGCATCAGCTCTCAACTTGATATCTATGCTGATGACACAACCATTTATTCCTGTCTCGATAGTAAGTCTGATCAGTTTGATAAGATCAAAATGGCAGCTGATATACAAAATGACCAAACTGTATCTCATTTAGCTTACCTTTCCGATGGCATCAGCTCTCAACTTGATATCTATGCTGATGACACAACCATTTATTCCTGTCTCGATAGTAAGTCTTATCAGCTTGATAAGGTCAAAATGGCAGCTGATATACAAAATGACCAACTGCATCTTATTTGCCTTACCTTTCTGTTGGTACCAGCTCACAACTTGATATCTATGCTGATGACACAACCATTTATTCCTGTCTCGATAGTCAGTCTGATCAGTTTGATAAGATCAAAATGGCAGCTGATATACAAAATGACCAAACTGTATCTCATTTAGCTTACCTTTCCGATGGCATCAGCTCTCAACTTGATATCTATGCTGATGACACAACCATTTATTCCTGTCTCGATAGTAAGTCTTATCAGCTTGATAAGGTCAAAATGGCAGCTGATATACAAAATGACCAACTGCATCTTATTTGCCTTACCTTTCTGTTGGTACCAGCTCACAACTTGATATCTATGCTGATGACACAACCATTTATTCCTGTCTCGATAGTCAGTCTGATCAGTTTGATAAGATCAAAATGGCAGCTGATATACAAAATGACCAAACTGTATCTCATTTAGCTTACCTTTCCGATGGCATCAGCTCTCAACTTGATATCTATGCTGATGACACAACCATATATTCCTGTCTCGATAGTAAATCTGATCAGTTTGATAAGGTCAAAATGGCAGCTGATATACAAAATGACCAAACTGTATCTTATTTGGCTTACCTTTCCGATGGCATCAGCTCTCAACTTGGTATCTATGCTGATGACACAACCATTTATTCCTGTCTCGATAGTAAGTCTGATCAGTTTGATAAGGTCAAAATGGCACCTGATATACAAAATGACCAAACTGTATCTTATTTGCCTTACCTTTCCGATGGCATCAGCTCTCAACTTGATATCTATGCTGATGACACAACCATTTATTCCTGTCTCGATAGTAAGTCTGATCAGTTTGATAAGATCAAAATGGCAGCTGATATACAAAATGACCAAACTGTATCTCATTTAGCTTACCTTTCCGATGGCATCAGCTCTCAACTTGATATCTATGCTGATGACACAACCATTTATTCCTGTCTCGATAGTAAGTCTTATCAGCTTGATAAGGTCAAAATGGCAGCTGATATACAAAATGACCAACTGCATCTTATTTGCCTTACCTTTCTGTTGGTACCAGCTCACAACTTGATATCTATGCTGATGACACAACCATTTATTCCTGTCTCGATAGTCAGTCTGATCAGTTTGATAAGATCAAAATGGCAGCTGATATACAAAATGACCAAACTGTATCTCATTTAGCTTACCTTTCCGATGGCATCAGCTCTCAACTTGATATCTATGCTGATGACACAACCATTTATTCCTGTCTCGATAGTAAGTCTTATCAGCTTGATAAGGTCAAAATGGCAGCTGATATACAAAATGACCAACTGCATCTTATTTGCCTTACCTTTCTGTTGGTACCAGCTCACAACTTGATATCTATGCTGATGACACAACCATTTATTCCTGTCTCGATAGTCAGTCTGATCAGTTTGATAAGATCAAAATGGCAGCTGATATACAAAATGACCAAACTGTATCTCATTTAGCTTACCTTTCCGATGGCATCAGCTCTCAACTTGATATCTATGCTGATGACACAACCATTTATTCCTGTCTCGATAGTAAGTCTTATCAGCTTGATAAGGTCAAAATGGCAGCTGATATACAAAATGACCAAACTGTATCTTATTTGCCTTACCTTTCTGTTGGTACCAGCTCTCAACTTGATATCTATGCTGATGACACAACCATTTATTCCTGTCGCGATAGTAAGTCTGATCAGTTTGATAATGTCAAAATGGCAGCTGATATACAAAATGACCAAACTGTATCTTATTAGGCTTACCTTTCTGATGGCATCAGCTCTCAACTTGGTATCTATGCTGATGACATAACCATTTACTCCTGTCTCGATAGTAAATCTGATCAGTTCAATAAGGTCAAATTGGTGGCTGATGTCAAAAATGACTTACATTCTGTTGTTAAATGGGGTAAAGGATGCCTTGTTAATCTTAAGGCATCTAAAACAAAACTGGCTTTAATTTTATTATAGTTAACTCTTATTTTTTGATAATATCATGCATAGATGTCAGCATTTACAAAATTTGGCATGTTTTCACACACAAAAATAATACTTTTCAAAATATTGGATGACACGAAATTGTAGTAAGCTTTTTCATTTATGATTAGGAAATATAGTTTTTACTTAATAACCTTATCACCTAACTGGTACAAATTAATACAGAATTTCTAAAGATTTAAAAACTTTATAAATTATTCTAATTAAAAATTTAAGAAATGAAAACAATTCTAGTAAAAATCCATTATTTATCAAAAAAATTGTTTTTCTTAAGACAATTGTGTCCTTAATATTTCTTATTCATAAAACAATTAAAAGCTTTTCTAATTAAATAATATCTTGGCCGAGTGGTTAGAATGTTTGTATTCTGACCATGAGATCAGGGTTCGAATTTCACCATGGTCGATTTGTTAGGAAGGAGGCTCTCTGGTATTGTCGTGTTGATCCCAGCGTGCGGCTCCTTTGGAAAGTGCCTAAAAATCACATCACAGGTTGGCCCAAGCCTTGTGTGTAAAATTGGGTAGACAAAACCTTTGGGTGCTCTCGATAGCTGTGCTAGCATGAAGTCACAAGTCATTGTGGCCGAGGGCTTGAGTGTGCTGGCCTTGTTCAAATTGTTAATCATGCTAGATAACACGATCTTTCCCAGAAACTGTAGCTACAGTCTGCTCAACATAGTTGCAGTATAAACCACAGGTGGGCTCCGTGGGTGTTGAATAAACACAAATGAACCTGAGCAAGTGTCTGTAATAGGAATTGGCTAGCCGCCCTAGTAGATGGGTATCCTCGAATACAAGTGGCCAGCTATATACATACAATATCTTTTTTTACATTTTTTTATTTTCTGTAAGTGAGGTTTTTTTTTTTTTTTAAAATTGATGATTTAAATTCTCCAAAGACTTCTGCATTTAATTAATATAAATATTAAGCTGTACAAAACTTAACTTCTTGAAATTTCATGAAATTAAATAAGGTGGGAGCTAGCAATTCTGTATTTTGATCTATTTTTGGCAAATTGCTTGAATCTACCTGTTTTAGTTATTACTTCAAAGGGAAATACTGTAACAAATTACATCCAAATTCAATGTATTGTGCAGCATATGCAGTATTCCATGGTTTTGTAGTTAACAATAAACAAACATACTATTGCTGACACCTCAGAGGACATTGTCATTAGACCGTGGAAGATTGGCACAGTGTTATCTGGTCACGTAAAACACATTTCTAGATCATTCCAGCAGAGAGTCAAAATTGACAAACTAATGTTTAAATATGTAGTGTTTGTGACAAAAAACTTTAAAAATCTTTATAATTTGAGGCTTGATAACACAAACAAATTAGATTCAAATTATAGTGAACACACTATTAGAACATTCATCAATTTCAGATAAAATAATAACTTCCTTTTACTGAAAATTTTAATAAGATACAATATCTTGACTGAGTGGACACCAACTTAAAATGAAATTTAATTAACTTATCGTTATATAATAATTTTATGGAGAAAGAAAAATATTACGCCACATATATCAAATTATTAATCTGCAAAGGTTAAACTTTTAAGCATGGATAATTTTCAAGTTATTAGAAATTTTATACTCTTAAAGTAACACATTAAAATGGAACATTTTTCTGTTAAATATTTGCACATATTTTATCTACTATTACGTCTATACACCAGGAATAAATAAAGGACAATATATCAAACAGGCAGTTCATGTGATAGAGTAAAAGTCCAAGTTGAAGTAGTAAGAGGAGTCATTAAGTAATCTTCCTGTGTTTATTTTGTATTTCCTGTTGTACAAAAAAAAAAAGAAAAACAATTTTTGTAAAACACCTCAATAATTTATGGAATATAAAAATTTTGGATTTACAATGTGGTATGATCCATCTCCCCCATTAATGGATCTGTCCTGAACACATATATAGGAGAACTCTGCTCATATGCAATTTCCCCCAAACATCTGGGTTTGTGAACACTGCTTGTTAACCTCTCTGCCAGGAAGGAATGTAGATGAAGCTATGCCAAAGGGCAGAGTCTCATCTGGAGAGGTAGAGAGCTACCTGACCCTGTGTATACAGCAAATTTTCGCCCAAGCCTATGGACTCAAAAAGCCCCATGTAAAAAAAACTGTCCTTGTGCCACATTCCACCTTGTGGGGAGGTAATGGGTAAATATTGTTTGTCAAATCTTTGGGTTTAACAGTTCTTAGCTTGACAGGCCTATGCTGAAGGGCAGAATCTTGTCTGGGGAGGTAGGCTGCAACACAACCCTGTACATATGGGGTCTACAGGGAATTTTTGCCTGTGCCTAAAAAATAAATATAAAAAAAACATAAAACCAGCCTTGTGCCACATCTCATCTTGTAGGGATGACTTGGGTAAATACCGAGTTCAGTTCATCAAATCTTTGGGTTTGACAATACTCAGCTTGTTAAACTCTTTGCCTTTGGGTAGAGAGGAACCCAGATGAGGCTATGGCAGATGCTCATCTGGGGAGGTAGACAGCTTGGGTAAATACCAAGTATATCAAAGCTTGAAGCTTGGCTCTGCTTGTTGACCTTTCTGCTTCCAGGCAGGGAGGAACTCAGATGAGGCTATGCTGAAGGGTAGAGTCTCATCTGGAGACATAGACAGCTACCTGACCCCATTATTATGGGCACTATGGGGAATTTTTGCCTTGTGCCACATCCTGCTCTGTGGGGAGCTCAGGTAAATACAGAATATATCAAAACATTAGCTTGTCGAACTCTCTGCCTTTGGGCGAAGAGGAATTCTGAAGAGGCTATACCTATGGGCAGAGCTCGGGTAAATACCAAGTATATCAAATCCCTGCTGATTGGACTGTTTACATTCATTTCATTTAGTTCTATTACTTTTTTAAAATTTGTGAATTAATAATAAATAAAGTATATATTACATATATTAATATATAACTTGCAAAAGATCATATTATTATTGTTGTTATTAATAATAAGAACAACACTACATAATTAAAATAATGTTGGTGATTTTAAAAAATAAATGAGAAAATATTAAAAAACTATTTGAATAAAAAAAAAAAAATGAAAATATTTCAATAATTTGTTTTTAATTAATAAGCTTCTTTCAAATTTAAACGTCCTTAGTATACACATTCTGGGTAAGATGATAAACTACATCCGACAGCAAGGCCTCTGATCAGGAGGTTTTGTGGAGCGTGGAATCACTTCTTTATTGTTGGTGTTGTAATATACACCCTGACCCAGGGTGGTAGCGCCTATTATGGTCCCAGCTATGGGTAAATACTTAAACCCAAACTAGGGTCAAAACACTATGAAAGTGTAAAAATGGGTTTTAATACCAACAATATGTTTTTTGTAAAAAAAATTACCAGCAATAGATTTTTGAAGAAAAAATTATTACCAGCAATACCTTTTTGGAAAAAATATTATCAGCAATACATTTCTGGGAAAAAATATTACCAGCAATAAAAATCTTGTTGGCATTAAATAGCCCATTGAGGCTGATATGCTATAAAACAAATCAAACCAAACCAATCAAATTTAAACAAATCCCAAATATTTATTATAAATTTTTATGAAGATATTATTTGAAAAATGAATTTCATATCTAAACTTTTATATAAAATTAAATCGATTATTTATTTTTAATGATTTGTTTAAAACTAAATTATCATTTCATTAATATATACACATTAAAATTAAAATATAAAAAGCAAATCTTATTTTGAAATTTCATGTAACTCACTTCAATGCCAAAAAAAGTACTTTTGAGATGTTTGACTAAATTTATGATATCCCAGTTATTTATGCTTAAAATGTTTTCAGATTGAACATAAAAATATTATTATTAATAAAACCATATTGATATATGACAGATATTTCTGAATTTATATAGAATGAGGAAGAATAATATCAAAGTAAAATGACCTAAGCATTCATTTTTTTTTTATTCAATTTCATTTTACTCAATTGTTATAATATTTGAAAACTTTATTTTTGTTCAGAGTTAAAAATTTCTTCTTATTATTGACCAGATTTTGTTATGTGGCTGAAGAATGAATCAACCAAAATGCTACAATAAAAATTAGAATTCCAGTCAGAGTGATTCATACTTACTTATACCCTGTATATATATGTATATAAAAATTTTTTAACATATATAAAAAAATTGTTGCATTGAAATTATTTTTTTTTGTTTTACTCTATTTGGAAGATACTTTACAAAAGAAGAAAAATAAAGAAAAAATAACCCTAAATGTAACGGATAACAAAGAATCAATAAATATTAAATATATCCTCTGAATCAAGTAACAATCTTATAATGAAGGTGATCTTTTTTTTTTACATGGGCAATGTCACAAAATTCAACTTTGAAATAAACTTCAAATAAAGAATGGATTTTTACAATCATTGAATGTATGAATGATGATAATTATGATGATGATGACAATACTGATGATGATGACTGTATTCTTTTGGATTTGAAAATGAATTTTATTTTTGTAGCATTATCATCATCATTAGCCCTGTAAAAGCTTTTTGTGAAAAGCTTGTCAATATTTCATCATTTTCAAAATTTAATGTCTAAAAATTGATTTGAAGTAAATTTCATTTATTTCTTGTTTTCCTTTTAGACTTTTGTTGATATGAGAAAGTTTTATACATTAATTCATATTTAGTTTTGAGTTTTGAATTTAGTAAACTGAAATTATGAATAAGATTGAAATTACATTTGAGTTTGTTGCATTGATTTCTGAACAATTAAAATGATTAAAGAAAATGAATTGCATGATTTTTTTTTATTAAAGTGTAAAAGTGAATTCCACATTAGATGCAACACTAAAGTAAGTAAAATAAGATTTTAAAGATAAATCTTGAAGAAATATTTGTTAGAGTGAAAAAAGAAAAAAATATTATTGCTTAAGAAAAAGAAGGATTGTGTAAGGTTTGTTGACCCGTGACCAGGTCTTTGACTGACCTTTGACCCGAGTTTCAATCGGCGGAGAGGAGGAGGAGGAGAAGAAGTAGTTGGAGCTTAGGAGGAAGGGGAGGAGGAGGAGCAATATGGCGACTAGTGGTAGTTGTCAGTGGAGGGGTGCTGGGCCGGATGATACGAGGGACCACAAGGAGGTTACACCAATTGAAAGAATAGACAGTGGTGGTTTCCCAATGCTGGACGATTATTCCTCTGAAAGTGATGTGGATACGGAACCGGCCAAGGCCTTCCATCGAAAGATATCGACCTATAAAGAGATCACGACGACGGTAAGGTGACCAGCTTCCTCCATTGGCTTGATGTTGTGTTGTGTGTATATGTCATCGTCCCTTGTTTTCCTCGTTTTATTATTATTATTATTACTACTACCACTCGATTTCACCGCTGTTTTCCTTCTTGTAGAACTACTGATAGTTTATTTATTCTTACCATTAATCTCGGATAGCGAGGAAAAATCTTGTAATGCCGTGTGTGATGCTTCTTGTTGAAACCCCGACCAAGATGGTCTTCTTCTTGGGACGTCCCTTTTCCAAGCCAATAAATAATTCTCCTCAGGTACTTCGTGTGTAATAGGAAACACTCACAAAAAGACAATTCTCTTCTTTGATTAATGAATCTGTTTAATCAGCCGACAGTTCAAATAGAATAAATCTTTCTATTCTTGGAATCAAGCTTCGTTTCAAAATTTTTTTTATTTTTTAAGAAAAAGAAGAAACCTTGCAAACCCGAACCAAACGACGAGCGAAAACAAACATTGCAACTTCGGCCACTTTTTTGGTTTTGCTTACTTGACACAACTAAAACTAATTAATAATGTCGTTTGAAAAAGAAAGCAATAACATTTTATTTTGACTTGAAAAAAATTAAGATTTTCTTTTCTGGAAAAAAAAAATGATTATAAAATAAATCTAAAAACGGAAATATTTTTCTTATCGATTTTCGAATAAAGAACTGATTTTGGTTTGAATTAAAATATAAAAAAGGGTTGGAATTTTAAAGATTTATTTTTTTGTATAAATTTGTCGATAATTTCTTACAAGATGAAAATATAAATAAGAAAACACACAAAAAATGCTTTATTAAATGAATTTCTTCGAACTTTGGCAATAAAGTTAATTTTTTTTTTTTTGTAACAATAAAATCTTTAAAAAAGTTTTAATTTCAAGGATTTTAGAATATTGAAATTTTTCTCCATTCTTGCGATGAGTAAAAAAAAAAAAAAAAATGCCAATTCCAAAACAAAAACTCTTCAAGTCGCGAATTAAAAATTTTTGTTTTTTATCCAACAACGAAAAAAAAGCTTCTTTTTTTTTGCTGTTGATTCAGTTTTAGGTTTTCTGGGTCTTAAAGAAATTTTAAAAAAATAAAATCTCAGCATCATTTTTCTTTCTATTATTTAAAAAAAATTAAACACTTTATTTTTACTTAAACATCCTTTTTTTGGGATAGTAGAATTTTAGGAAAATCCTGATTTTCGACTTGGGATGTTTTTTTTCTTTTTAAATTTTACTCCAAAGGAGATTTGTTTGTTTGTTGTTAGAAAAACTGTTTTTGTTTGTTTGGCATTTTACAACAGTAATTCCATTTTTTAATTTTAGTCCCAAAACACCGACTTTGCAGTGAAGGTCACATTTACATTTGTTTTTGTTTTTTTAATCCTTTTTTTTCCTTTTTTATAATTTTAAGAATCGGAATAAAATTATAGAAAGTAGCAACAACTTGAAACTTATCAAATTTCCAACTCCGCTGGACATTCACGATAAAAATTGGGTCACTTGTTTAGACGTTTCTTCACTTTTGGGGATTCTTTTTTAAGGGGTTTTTGTTTATTTTTTTTAAATTTTTATTAAGACACTTAAAAAAAACGAAAAAGTAAAAAAAAAAAAAATTAATTAATTAACGTCCCCCCCTCCCAAGAAAGCATCTTTATTTTGCGTACATACGCACTCAATAAAAAAACTGAAAAATGATGAGAACTGCCGTGATGGGAATTGTAAACATTTTTTTTCTCCAAAAATCTTTATTGTTATTTTAAATACGTAAAAAAAATGAATGCGTAAATTGGAAGAAAAATAAAAACAAATAACATTTTTTTTCTTCAATGATTTATTTTATATAGACAAAAATTAGAATTGCACTTTAAAAGTCAAAATTCAGGGATGCTGAAGGAAATTTGGTTAAAAAATCGGAAAAAAATTCGCTTAAGTTTTTAAAAAGTTTTATATGTTGAAATTAAAATTATTTTCTTCATAAGTTTGTCTTTAAAATCTCTTAAATTAAACAGCTGATTAAATATAAGAATTGAAAAAGTAAAAGTGAAAACTGAAAAGTTATTTTTGCTTTTGAAGTTCTTTAGCAAGCAAACACTTAATTGAAGTGAACAGAAGTAAAATCAGAAAGTAAAAAAAAAAATGTAAATAATTCCGATAAACTTGCTTTATTACACTTACAGGAAAAGAAAGTTTATCAGTGTTTTATTTTGACGTTAAACAATCCTCAATAAAATATAAAAACAAAAAAAAATTCCCTTACCCATCCCAATCCCATCATAAAACTAAAACATAATATCCCTTAGTGAATGACACTCAATTGCTATTTAAATTTTAGGATAATAAATTGTTTGTATATATATTTTTAATGCGAGAGCTTTCTTTCACTTTGCCCCGCCCAATCTAAAAAGAAAAAAAAAATACAAGTTTTTCTTTTTTCCTGTTTTCAGTCATCCCAAACCAACTATAAACATTCCCATTTCTTACCTATCAACTGACAACACATTCTACATTCAATTTTTTTTTTTTACCTTATTTAGTATAAAAGACTTAACTTGCTTCAAATTTCCTCTCACGTCATTTTTTTCCCTCAGAAATAAAGTGACACGGTTGGTTGGAGTTTGATAGGGTAAATAATGTTTTTTTTTTTTCCTTCATATTTTGCTGCAATTTACTTGGAAAAAAAATTTAACTTTTTCTAGGAAATTTATTATGCATAACCCCTAATAATAATAATAAAACATTTATTTACTTTTTCTTTACTCATACTGTCTGAATTTTTGGGATCAAGAGTTATAATTTACAATTACGCTCAGATTATTATCCTCCTCTTTGTTGTTTCGGACCTTGTCCCCCTCCAGCCTTTTATCCGGATTGATAAGCGCCCGAAGGCTGGAGAGAACGGCGACCAAAACGTTGTGATAGCAACAAAAATGAGAACAATAGTCCGAATGTAAATAATAAATTAGCGTTTATTTATATAATAACATGTATTTTTCAACATAATCTCCTTCTTCGTCAGTGCACCTATTAACCGAATCCTTCTCTCTATGAATCACATAGATCAAATCTTACATAGTGATAATTTCAAATCAAAGTTCAGCAGATAACTAGATTTATTGATCCATAATAATTTTCATTGAAAACAGCATTATTTTTCATTACAAAAATTGAATGATTACCAACTTTGATATTGAAATTTCAGTCTGAATTTCTGGGATGAGGAGTTATCATTATTTCTATTTACATGCAGACTACAGGACAATAGCCTAATGGATTTAAAAAGTGTTGGTTTGTGAATTTAGTGACATAGTTATTGTGAGTTCAATCCCTGGGCCAGGTAGTAGAAACAGGCAAGCAAAAACTAACTGAGCAGTACTAAAAATAAGAACTAGACTAAATATTCCTAGACATGGGTGTTGAAATGAGAACCCCCATAGATTAAATAAGTTCAGTTCAGAATTTCCTTTAGGTAATGTAGATTGATTTGATATACACCTGATGAAGTCCTGAGGGCACAAGTATTGTGTTAGCAACAACAAAGGCGAGAACATGTAAATAGTGTAAATAAAAATATGGAATGTTTAAAAAAATTTTTTTCATACTTGTAGCAAATCAGTTTTATTTTTTCTTACTTAAACTTGTCCTCTTAAACTACTTTATAACCTCATGTGTCTCAGGTCTTCACATTTCAATAGTGTTGTTTAGTTTCTTTTTATACATAGAAAAGAATTTTATTGTTCAGAGTTTTATTACAAACAGAATTCAGTTTATATATATATATATATATATATATATATATATATAACTTTTGTATTTGACCAGATAAATAAATTTTGAGATATTTTCCTTACAATAAATCTCTTTATTTCATCTGATACTGCACTTTATTGGGTTTTTTTAACAAAACATTTGCTTTATACATTTAGTTATTCAAGCTGATACATTTGGTCTAAAAGGAAAAAGAGATACAGGAGTATTTATGTGGTTCATTTTTGGATTTGTTTTTAAACTTGTCATTAACTTTGTGTAGGATTTGATTTCTCTTTCAAGATATTACAAATGCCTTGCTTCATTTGTGTAAGGAAATTGCTTTAGCATTTAAAATTTAATCTATTATCTTTTATTATTTTTTGTTTTTGTAAAATTCCACACAATCTGTTCTCTTTTCTGTGTAGTGTGACCTTTTGTTTACAGGTGATCATTTGTAAAGAGTGAATGATAAATGTCATCTGATGAAGCATCAAGTCAGAAAATTAAAAAATATTACATAAAATAAATTTCTTATTACAAATCATTCTCATAAATGATGGTTTTTTTAATTAACAGAATAATTATTTAATTTTATCATTTTCTTGGAATATTGTGTGTATGATACTGTTGAATGACACTTACTCAAGACTTTAGATACAGCATTTACAAGTCTTCTAAGTAAATGGCTTCAAAACAGAATTTCTAATGCAATTAGCACAATCCAAAATGGTTTACCATCATAAATAAAAATTAAATAATATATATTTAAAAGTTTCATTCCTTTTTTGGCTTGTAGAATTTTTTTTCAGATAATTATGTGATTGAAAGAGGAAACGAGATCTAGTGAGATTTGAACATTTGCTGTGGACATTTTATGCTTGTTTGATAAATTTGAACAGCCTTGCAATGAATAGTTGTAAAAAGAATCTATTTTGGCTATTTAGTGTCAATACATACCAAAAATCATATGCTGAAAAAAACTGATTGGTTATTAATATCAACTTAAATAGTTCTGTTTCTAAATAGAATAATCTTCTTTAAAAAATGTTTGGACTTCAGCAAAATTGTGGGGTTGTAGATTGATCATTTCAATTGCTTTTTGTATCCTACTCACCCACTCTCTACATCATATTTCCATGTTGTTTTTGATAAAATCAATTTTAAGAATACATTTTCACTGTAGATTGGCTCTTCAATTGTCCTAAATATTGATAGTAACCAGAACAAAGTAGTGAAAGAGATTGACCATTGAAATAGATTGTCAGTACAAAAATACATTTGTTGAAGTTAATACTTGTGGATTTTTCTGTTTTATTCCAGTGGTTCAAATTATAAAAGCTTTAGTATTTATTGGTACTTTACACATTCTTTTCTATTAGAAAAGTTAAAACTTCTTTCATTTGCTCATATTCTTGCACGTCAGATAATATGAATGTTATTCTTTCTATTATATAAATATAAGATTTTTGCTTCCTTCATGTAAAATTATCTCACTTTGAAGGACAGGTTGTTGTCTAATTCACTTTTATTTTGTTTTAAAGAGTCTTAATTAGTGTAAGGGAACCAATAAATTATTCAATATATCAAAGAAATTTAAAAATGAGCAAATATACTGTTAAGATTGTTTGATGGAGTGATTTTAATCTTACAGGGAGAGCTGTTTTTTTTGGGTGGGGGGAATGGGTTAATAGAGAAAATTATAAAAATTCTGAAAAGCCCTTAAAAAGAGTGGAATTGTTCCAAAAAGCAAAACCTTTAAGAATAAAATTAACTTTGTTAGTATTTTCTTTCAGATTTTGTTATTAATTTGAAAAGATGGGCAGAAAATTACCAGAAAATAGATAATGGTAAATAAAAGTTAATAATTTAATTTTAGAAATTTGGCCAAATCATCAAAAGTTAAATAAGTGGTGAGATCCATTGAGGCATTAATAATGCCAGTCTTAAAGTCGTCCAATGAGTTACAAAGCAGACAATAATTTATAAATGAAAGATTAGTTTGTTACTGCCTTGTCTAAAATTGAATGGAAATTAAAATTCAACTGAAAGAATAACAAAGTATAAATTGAAAATTTTACAAGACTGAAATCAAAGTTGTGTCTATCTTATGGAATCACCTGTTTGATAAGAACTGGTGTCTTTTTTCACTGAGGAAATAAAATTCATTAGTCATTGGAAACTATTTTGATCAACATTTTACAATAAAAAATGATTATTTTAGATTAATTTTAGTAAAATATTTAAAACAGTCAACTCTATTTGAATAGCAAGAGAACCTGTTAATTCTTTATCAAGAATTTCAACCATTTAAGAATTTCATTTTGATCTCTTAACCCTTTGAGCCTTGTGTTCCTGAACAATTTTAACCCTTCTGCCTGAGCTCCTGAGTTAAAATTTGCAAATAACTGGTATGTAATTTTTCACGGTAGATATACAAATAATTACAAGTTTTTTACCCACCATTCAACTGGTAACTGGGCATTAAGTCATTTTTCTCTACTAGTGGTAAAACGGTGGCCAGGGCTCAAAGGGTTAAAGTCTTCTTTATGAATAATTATTTAATAAGTTAATTTTAGTTTGGTGCCTTGTATTTCTGTTTTAGTAAGATTATTTTATAGATAAAAATCTATCTAACGAGTAAAGACAGATTGAAACAATAACGACATTCACCTTATGATGGCCAGAAAATTAACCATCCAAGATATTGTGCCAGACAACTGAAAATTAAGATATTTGTCCAAAAACTCAAATATATTGATTTCTGAATTGTTTTTTTTTAAATTTATCTATAGGAATGTAACTTTCATTATGTCAAATCTTTTGTATTGGAAGTCAGGTAAAAACTTTGTCTAATATATCCTACCTGCAATATTGTGTAATCCATGATATCTCAGGTAGGATTTATTAGACAAATACCTTAAAATTTACATTCATTCTAATATTTACTTATATAGCAAATTCTGTCAGTGGAAGGAAAGAAAGAAATGATTTCAGTTGTATTACGCTTATCCTAATTGTGTTTGAACCTAATATACATAAACCAAGTTGTGGTTTTTCTTATCTCTGCCAACTGAATTGGACAGTTTTCCATTACTGCTCATGATTTGTAGCTGAGGTTATAGTTTAAAAATAAACTAAAATATTTACTCTCCTTTTTTATTTTTTCTAAACTTGTTGATCTTGTTAAAATAGACTTTTTAACAATGTCCTCTTCTGAGTTTCATGTCTGTCTTACCACAGAAGATCATACATTGCTTGTGCATGAAAAGACACAACTTATGACTACTTCATTGGTAATATCAGGTTTATATTATCATGCCTGCAGTCTTTGTAAACCAATTCTCCTTCTGCTCTATTGCTTAAATATAAGTATATTAGAGCCATAAAAATATACTCTCTCCAGGTCAAGTAATCGATTCATCCTACTTGAAGAAAAACTAGTTTTGAAAGATAAAACCCATTTCTTGTTTCAGATCAATCTTTCCTTTATTTAAAAAAAGATATCTTATTAGACAACTGATGTAATGGAATAACCTGGTCCCCCACCCCCATGAGTGACTACACTATAGGTAGTAACTACCTATAAGTATTCGTAGGGCAACAGACTACAGGAGTCGAGCTGGGATCTGTTGAGTATGACTCAGACTTATGTGAGAAGTACCGACCTTCTAATAGCAGCACTGACTACTGGATTGACTTGCAGCGATCATGCGCATAACCCTTACCTTAGTTCTTATTGTACTGGTTTCTACAATAAACCTTTACTTATTTATCCACAGTGTTGTTCAAGTATATATTCCTATTAGCACGGAATATAACAACATAATTTATGAATATCAGTGATCAATGTATATAAAATGCGATGGTATGTGTATATATGTAGAGATAGACAGTGTGGACATAGCAATGAAAACTCATGGTGACTGCTTCACAAACACTTTTATCTTCAATATCCAAGTTCTCTTCCTTCATAAATCTAACACACACGCACACATATATTTTGTGTGTGATATTTTTTTATATCAATTGCATAGTAGACCCTCTTGGTGAGTTATAGACCATAATTATTCAACTTTTAGTTTATTTTTTTAGCTACATATTCAGGGATAGCTGATCATTTTGTATACGTATATTGTATAAATTTCCTCAATATTCCTAATAAAAAAAAATGAAAAAAAAACAATATATTTTTGGTTGAAACTTCAGAACATAAAATCTGCCAGGATTTTATATAAAGACATTTTGAAAGTAATTTGTCTTTTCACAGAGGTAAAAACAGATTCCAGTTAATATAACAAATTTTTCATTTAATTCTAAGTTTAGATTTACTGGAACATTTACAGTACAATGCAACATTTCACTTGGTTTTTGAGTAATTTGATTATTTCTATTCTAAAAATGGCTGTCAAATATCAAACTAGAAATTAGAAGTTACTTTCTTCAAAATCTTGTCAGCTCAAACTAGATGAAACATTGCTGGGCACTATCAAAAGAATTTTTAAAAAACTTTGTTCATAGATTGTGAAAGGTAGATGTGAGCTGAAAATATCCAGAAACCAGATTGAAGTCAAAATAGAAAATTGAATATATCTTAGAGTTCTTATAACTAAGACATTTCAAACTCTACTTTGTTTTGCATTCATAGTGTTGGTGTCCATAGGATAAAAGTGTTGTGCTTTCTGACTCCCTATCTAGGATCAGTGTAGTATCAAGTAGTAGAATGTTGGCCTAGTGGATACCCCTGCTTATATCTGGAATTCACTTGATTTTATTTATCAGTTTGTTTTAGTATGAAAGAAATGAGGGACAAAGAAGCACACAGAAAAATAATAAATAATTTTTTAGATAATGATTTATTATACTTTCAAGCCTTCTTCAGGTATCTGTTACTGTACCCAGTAACCTTTTCAGCTGAACTCTTTATTCAATCTACAGATTGTTCTCATTTGATATGACTTTATTATTCACCTTTTACCTGTTTCTTTTACTGAACAATAGTATATGTTTTTTTTCTGCATTATCTGAATTGGTGATTGAACTCACAGCTGCCAAGGAACTAGATATATTTTAACCAATGCTTTATTGCACTAGACCATGTGTCTCTTGGACAGTCCAATGATGTAATTTTGGAGACTTAAATATAATGTCTGTACTCAGGTGGTGGAATTGTATGACTTTCCTTCCTTTCTTTCTTAACCAAAACCTCTTTATGCTAGATCTACTGAGGAAGTTATCAGTGCTTCACATGTATGCTAATTCTTTCAATCATTGCATCCCACTAAGATAGATGGCCACCCTTATCTCTCTAGATATGTTCAACTATGCTTGATTTCAATGACTTTCTCCATATAATAGCCTTTCAAAATTCCTTCACCCTTCATTTTTAGAAGCAACTGGTCTTTTCCTTGTATTCTTTGCTACAACTGTATAAGATGGAATACATCAGTTTTTGGTTCAGGAGAGATATCTCCAAAGGGCTGAACTATTTTTGATGACATATATGAACTGTAGATCCTCTGAATCTCCTCAGATGTACCCCTTAGTTATGGTAGCCAGGCTGTGGCAGATTGTTTTCTCCCTCTGCTCATAAAAGCTAATGTTATGCTTACAGAGTAGTTGTTAATTTGAATGTTCTTTTTCTAATACTGAAAATCTCCTGTTGCTATGTACCGAGGTCACTACTTATAAGTTTGTTCTGGCGTTATAGGCAGTGGACAATCCCTTTCTTGACTCTGTATAGATGGTCGAAATTGCAGTTCAGGTATTGTTTAATGAATGTTGGCTTACAATATACAGATGTTTTGAACTCCTACTTTGTATGAGTTCATCCAGTAAGTCCAATTGATCTTCAGTTTCTTAAAGGTTTTTTTGAGTTCATTTAGTCCAAGAGTATTTTTACATCTTTCTAATAGGGCCAGAATATGAAAGTGTCATCTATGTAAGCTAAGCCACCTAGTTGATTTTAGTGGTGATGTTTCTATAGTCATTTTCTCAAAGTGTTCTATGTATATGTTTGGTATTACATGAATTGAAAAAAGGGTTCATTTCAAAATTCTGAGAAGGTTACCAAGCATGATTACAGAGACTTGAAGGAGGCCAAAGGGTGTGACAGCCACAATGCTGTAAATATAAAAACCAAGATGAGTTTCTTAGTTCAAATGGAAAGAATATAATAAAACTAATTTCAATTAATGAAATGCCTATTATCAATTACTCAATCAAGTAGGCCCTTAAAAACTTTAATTTTCAATTAACTCATTTTTTATATCTTTAGTTTCAACTTTTGCATAATAAAATGTTCCAGTAAATCTAAACTTAGAATTAAATGAAAAATTTGTTATATTAACTGGAATCTAAATAAATGTATGTTTTTTACTTCTGTGAAAAGACAAATTACTTTCAAAATGTCTTTATATAAAATCCTGGCAGATTTTATGTTCTGCAGTTTCAAGCAACAATATATTGTTTTTTTTTGTTTTTTTTATTAGGAATATTGAAGAAATTTATTTGTACCAAAACTCTATGATTATTGTAATAGGTTTTGTCCTGCTTTTGTTAGTCTTCCAATAATCCAGCCTTCAATTAGGTTTTTCTTTTTGTCCATCTGTGAGATGTTTTCCTATGAAATATGTTGTTTGATAATCTATAAAGATCTGTGTCACGGTGATCACTTGGGTTTCAAGGAATTATGGTTGCCGATTTCTCTTCTACAAATGGCACCATTTACTGTCTTCAATTTTTTTTTTTTAGAATATCACTAAAACTAGCATCATATTCATAAAAAATAGCAGGATTATTTATATATAGATATTAGGGAGTGCTGAAAAGTTCTCAGCTTAACTAAGAAAAGATTTAAAAATTCAGAATTTGTTCACCACCATCTCATCAACTGCCTCTTTCTATTCATTTGCACACTACAACAGGCTTGGAAAAAAGCAAGAGAGAAGAGGAAGAGGGTGGGAGAAGTAAGAATTTAAGAAAGCTGGAGAAAAAAAATGAAATAAAAAGTGAAGTGGCTGGAAGGCAAAGGGGAAAGGGAAGGAGATTAAAGAAAGACTTAAAATTGCTGTCTTGAGTTTTATTACTCCTTTACCCTCTTGGTTTTTTAAAGGGGGTAAAGTTTTATTAGTGTGTTTTACTTTTTTTTATTATTAGCATAATGAAAATCTTATGTAAGAAGGTAGGTAGATACTAATGCATTAGAGATGTTTATTGAAAAAAATGATTGGAAGCAGATCATTTTTATTTATTTTTTACATGTATTTCTTTTTGATTGTTAACTTATGAGGTAAACTGGTTTTTCTTGGACCTCAGTTTGACATTGGTTTATATCATTTAGTATTCATTCCTTTCTTTGAAGCAGGGAATGTAATTCTTTTCAGTGAAGATTTGCATATAAAACGTTTCTGTCTGCTTACAAAATACACAAAAAATAACCTTTTATAGTAGCTTATATTAAACACTATAGTTTTTCTTTTAGTAAACTTCTCTATTTGCCTTGTGTATTTTTTCACAGTTTGTAGGAACGAGGACTGCAAGTTGACTGGTTTCTATTAAACTGGCAAAGAAAGATTTTGATTTGATCAACTTGTGTGTAATTTTTAAAAATTTGTTTTCATTATTGAACAAGGTGTCTCATTTCTTTGGGCTTAGCACTACATGATAACATCATGACTTCAGAGAAAAAAAGAAACAAATTCTTTACTGAATTAAAAACAACAAGAATTTATTGTATGTTTAACCCCTGCTGAAATTTATTCTGAATTGTTATTTATTATTGCTATCAGTTGGACAGAGACTTTTATTAATACACTTAGAAAATCTGTCAGGTATCCACCTATTCATTGTTACATTTACATCATTCCTTTTCCATATTTGATTGGTCAGTGGGTGGATTTCTGCCATATATCTTCTGGTGTCCATTTTATTATTCACTCTTGTGCCCTTTCAAAGAAATAAGCAACCTACACGCTTTATTTTTTTATACAAACCGTCTGCTGCTTCCTCCTCTTGGCTTTTCTTGTTCAATGCTATTTTCTGATTGGTTCTTCTCTAGTCAGGTGACCTACTCAAGTCTAATAATTCAATACTAGAAATATACATCTCTGCTGGAATTTATTGCTCTTGGCCTATTCACTTGTATATTCTTCTAATCTATTGTTAATGTTGTGCAATACTCCCATTATTGTGTGTATGTGTGTGTTTGGTTAATTACCCACCCACACAGCCTCATCAACCAACTTGTCATCTCATTTCTAAATACTGTATGCGATGAGGAAACAAATGTTTTTACTTGATGAATAGAACAATGGTGGCTGGAGAAGAGAATGAAGCCTGTTCTTATGATCCAAATTGCTGGCAGTTGTTACATGAAAATGATGAATAAATTTGTAAGGCATGATGAACTTTGAACTTTCCAGACTTATTCCAAACAAGGGAATATAATCAATGCAAAAGGAAAAACTATGTCAAGCAATGGAGGAAGGATGGAGTTATTTACAAATATATTTGTTGAGTATTTTAATGTTGGAATAACAGATATAAATGGTAAAATGCAAAATGATCAAAGAAATAAAGACGGTCAAAGATGACAGGTTTCTTTTCATTTATTTTGAATCAGTAAGATAGTCTCGTGTTAGTGTTTTAAAGTATGTTTTATGTGTAAAAGAAGCAACAAACAAATGGATTTTTTATTTGCCTCTCTCTAGTAAAACTTTGCAAGGAGGCTTTGGTATAGAATTATAAGAACAAATCCAAATCATTATTTTTTCACTTTCATTTATCTCTCACTCTCTCTTTTTTTAGTTCCATTTAAGTATTTCTTTATCAACTAAAATTCACTTCATTATAACCATATTCATACAATAAAATGGTGGTTCTTTTTAGAAGGAGCTATTATTATTGTTGTGTATCTGAAGTAGGAGGAGGAAATATTTAATGGTACTTTATACTGGTGGTTTAAGCAATTTATCCAGAATACTTAACAGCCTGAAATGGAATTGGCACTGGTAATGCTTTCGTAATCCAATAAAGATGAATATTGTTACTTAGCTTATTATTTTTCTAAATAAAAATTTATGAACAATATTTTAAAAAATAAAATAAAAAGTAGCGTTCACAAATTTTTTTATTTAAAAAAAATAAAGCATTAGTAAATCAATTCATTGAAATTGCCTGAAGATGCTGTAAGGTTGAAATCAACGGAATGGAATCGGCTGATCTCCTAATTTTCTGTATTTAAATGCGCTACATGTTAAATTTTTATCTTTTTCATATGCATATTGCGCACTTTTTTAATACTACTGTTTCCTGGTCTAATTCAACTCTGACCATTAACTTTATTTTATATATATATATATATATATATGTAGTTGCATGGATATTAGTTTGTAACCCAAGGTTTCACACTTTTGCGATCATCAGACAAACTTTGTCTGATGATTGCAAAAGCGTGAAAACCAGTGTTACAAAATAATATCCATACAACTGAATATGTTAACTCTATCACTGATATTGAGCACTTTGCACTAAGTACCATGCATATATATATATATATATATATATAATACAGCAAAAAATCCAAAATTACCTCATGCGGGTATAGTCTATTTCAGACCAGCACTGCCTTATGCCAGTCATCCCTAAACTGAGTGTCTCGGAATGGTTGCTTTGAGTTTAGTTTAGATAGCAGTCAGTGAAAATGTATGGGGCTACTTAAGGGGATGCCTCATTTTAATAAAGAGTCCAGGTTGGTGACAAGGAGATGGGCCAAAGTGGAAGTAATTTATGGCCAAAATATGAAAATTATCAGTTTTGCATATACCCCTAATAGCTTTAGAGTTAGATGTGGTGTATGTTTAAAGGAAAAAATTAGAATGATTAAATACAATGATCAATGTAAACTATTAAATCAAAGGAGAGAACTTGTATTAAAATGTAGGCTTAGAAACAGGTGCAAGCTTATATAAGAATATAGATCTTATCACTCACTACCAGAAAACAAAAGCCCCCCCCCCCCAGTTGATGCAATCCCCTCTGATTAAATTTTTACTTTAATATCTTAAAGAATTTTGGGTACAGCTCGGTATTCCTAATAATATAACTGAACCCCAGTGGTGTAAATGGATGGTATATAGTGATTTTCCAAGCATAGCTTAGATGTGGCACAAAGCCGAAAATAAGGGGTGCCCAGTGAGGATCAAACTCACTACTCAGTTGTAATTGTTCTAGTGAGACAAGCTTGCTAACCATTACACCACCTCAAGGTGCCCAGTGGATGGTATATATATATATATATGTGTGTGTGTGTGTTTATAGGTATATGTGTAAGTGGGTATGTAGGCATGTATGTGTGTGTTGTATGACATGATTTATTCCATTGGGTGTCTTGGGTTTACTTACAGATTTTGGGAATCTATTAGATAATTTATTCTAATTTTAAATTGTCTTGTTTTTAAATCCTCCACCACTTAATAATATAATCCATTAGCAGGAACCTAAATTCATTTACATACGACTAAAGACTTTGGCCATAAATAAACTCCTACTCCGACCCATCTCCTTGTCACCAACCCAGACTCCTTATCAAAACAAGGCATCCCTTTAAGTACCCCCCTACATTTTCACCAACTGCTACATTAACTAAACTCAAAACCCCCCATTCCAAGACAGTCAGTCTAGGGCTGAGGAGGACCGGCATAAGGCAGTGCTGGTCTGAAATAGACTATACCCACATGAGGTAATTTGGGATTTTTTGATGTATAAAATATATGCTCTGTTATAATAAATACACTGAGCTCTCTCTGTGGATCAGTTTTAATATCTGATATTACTAGGATCCATCTGGATTATATACCAATGGATCTATTACCTGTACTATATATATATATATATATATATATATATATATATACTTTTGTCTTCAAATATATGCAAGACTCAGTTAAAAAGAAAATCTTGTTTTAATTTAATCTTAAAAGTCTGAATTCCTGCCTGTTATTTTTTTTTTAAACTAAAGTATCTTGAAGCCTTATTGGGGTGGGGAATGTGTAGTGAACTCTTTTCCTACCCATAATCCTCTTTCAAATTGTCTATGCTTCTGGGCCTATAGGAAGCAAAGAGCTGTTGTACTATTTTTGATTTTGAAAAGAGAAAGTGCAGGAAGCACTCACAGTAAGTCATGTTTATGAGAAGGCTGCATAATGAGATGCGTCAGAAGAGTTAATGATAATCCTTAAGAGAAAGAAGAAACTAACTTTAGTGGCAAACCCGAAAGCAAATGAAGATAAGAACAAGCAGGTTGATTCTCTCATGACAGCTGAGAGGAGAATCACTATTGCAAAACTCTGTGAAAGCCTTCAGGTGAGCCATGGTAATTCCTGCAGTTTAGTGAAGTCTCTTGGTTACTCAAACGTCTTTGCAAAGTGAGTAGCAGACCCTATGAAGGAGCAAAGAGTGGTTGTTGCCAAAGAGCTTCTGGAATTACACTAACACAACATAGGTAACAATTCCTGAAATAGCATCAGACTTTTATCTGTTTAGGCCCATAAAGGAGGTGCTCGGGTAACAAGGTGAAAGACTTTGCTAAAGAAAAAACACAACCAAAAACTTCTATGTAGTGAAATATTACAATTGAGAAGGAAAACTGATATCGTAGATGAGATTTGAAATCTTAAAACTGTTGTTTATTTTATTTATACTTTGTGTGCTTCTGATATTAAATCTATTGTGATTAATATATTACTTTTTGACCAACCTTTGACGTGTTAGTAGCATAGTAGTTAAAGGAATTAGGAAACTGAGTTCAAATTTCAGTTAATTCTGTTTCTTTCATTTCATGTTAATGCTCTTGTAAAAGGTATGAACCGTCCTCCTCCATCTACGGGTTAAATAGCAGGTCAGACTAAACTCTCTTACCAGATAAGAAAAAGGAAAACTGAATTCAAAACATGACTTTCCCCAGAAAGGCATGTTAAATATATGTATAATTATTAAGCTTTAATATTATACTGGAGAAGTTAAGCCCTTTGATATAAGGAAAGCTGTTTGGGGATTTCATGGTATACTGTGTACTATTTTCTGTTTTGAACTGTTGGTCTCTCATACAATACAGTTGAAATGTAGGTGGGGGTTATCATATATATGTATATAAGGGAAATTCCAGAACTAATGTTTCCTATTTATTTCCACAGAAGCTACATCAAGTATAATAAAACTATTGGTCAAAGGTGGTTTTCAACTACAAAACATTATTTTTTCCACACCATTATGTATGCATTTCTTACCAGTAATGAACATGAAGCTGCATGGTATGTTTGTGAAAATCTACACCCACAGGGGCAACATACTTTATCATAGCTGTGATGCATTACCTACTGCCTAACTGTGCTTACAGCCACTGTTTAGTCTCTGGAAATGTTCAGCAAGTACCAGTGAATGTCAGTGGTTATAATTGTTTTCCATATAGAGGAATTCTGTGATAAAATTCTGCTTTGTATACACTTTGTTCTCAGGCATCTTTTTGCCAGATTGCCATGCAATGTTATTTAAAATGATAAAAATAAAACATTATAGGTTATAGCTGAGAGGATTCAACCTATACTGTCATATCACTAGCATCCACTTCTGACACTGTGGGTTAACATAATATAATAAAAAAAAGGGGGAATTACTTTCAGAGTAACCTTTATATAATTCTTTAAAAAGAAAAAGTGAGTCTGTTCATATTTTATTACGTGTCAATTAGTTTGAATACCCATGTTTTTCAAGTAAGCTATTTCTTTCCTTGCATGCTTTCAGATGTTTATACATCACAAAATTCTACTTTATTATCTACAAAATGAAGTTATTTCTTTTAACATCTCTTCATTAAAGTTAATTGTAATAATTCATTGAATTTTCATCAATTTTGTGTTTGATGAAGTAGTTTGCATTTGTTTACAATTGACTATTTTGTATCTTTGACATTTCATTTTTTTTCCACCAACCGGTAGGAATGGGCATTAAGGGTGAAAAATGGTAGGGGAGGGTGAAACAGGAAGTGAATTAATCTCTACAAGTGAACAATGTGAATGAAGGAGGCAAAGGAAACTGTCTCTACCTCTTTCTCACTTTAGAGAGTGATTATATACATGCTTTTAACATCAACCAAGAAGTTGATATGTGTGCACTTTAAAATGTTTCTCCTTTCTCAGATATTAAGTACAATTGGGAAATTGGGAGTGGGGCAGGTAAACATCTTCAGACATTAAACATGGTCTGTCATGATAATTACTGGAAAGTTTTGTTTTTAGTTTTTTTCAAAAAGAAAATTGAGGGCTTTTTCTGATATCTCGCCATTTCCAGTGCAAAGGCATATTATCTGGCTGTTAAATTCCTAAAATTTGACTGCATTAAAAGACTTTAGACCATTAGCAGTACAGATACCTACTTGCAAAAGCAATATAACACACAAAAGGGATGCAGTTAGCATTGGGGAATGTTCATTGCACTAAGTAAAAACAGTAAAGCATCTTTAGACTAACCTCCTAATTGATCATTTTTGTCTTGTTTGTTGCACAAAATCAAAGATTACCAGATGTTATATACACCCGAAGAAACCATAATGTGAGAAAATAAAATGAGGATGCTAGTAGGAAAAACTTTGAATAATGTGTTTTGAAGTAACAAACAAGCATGTGAAAGAGATTTGTTGTCAGTTTTTACATATTCAATATTTGGCAAACTTGGACCTTCGTACCTGCAAAAAACAGTGTGTCGAAAGGAGGGGTTTTCTATTGATACTACCTTCACTCCTCAGCAATGTTTTAAAAAGCAATGATTAGAATTGTAATAAAGCCTAAACATATGATGAAAATGAATTTATACATTTGTATTGTCTTTGAGAATTTACAATAAAAAAATAATAAACACTATTTATTTATTAGATTGTTTACTTAAACTATTATACTGTTGGAATGGTTGGCAAAACCTCAACTAATTGCCAATTGAATTGAAAATTATTAAATGGTAAATATTAAGGATTTCCTTATAGTTGGTTCACATATTTGATGATAATAATTTAATAAATGTTTATAAATTTATGAATAAAAAAATTTCATATTTATTATAAATTGGTAAATGATAAAGATTGTATTGCATGAGTTTTAATATAATTATATTAGATTTTAGAATGTTGTAAATAATCTAATGAATAAATAGTAATTTAATATTTTTTGTTGTCAATACTCAAGAAAAAAAAAGGATAACTTTACTTTCATGATATGTTTAAATTTTATTACAATTCTAATCATCACTTTTGAAACAATAAACATTGTCGAAGAATGAACGTGGTTAAAATAATAACGGTATCAATGGAAAAATCTATTCTTTTGACACTCCATTTTTTTGTGGGCTCAAATATCCAAGTTTGCCCAATATTTTTTTAAAAATACATAGTAATTGATATTTATCTGAAGGAAGTTATTGGTGTTAAAAAATCTTTCTTAAGTGTGGCCATATACTGTGCAAGATAGGTGTGTTTTACTTTCTGTAATAAAGAGAGCCACTTCACAATGAATGTTTGAATTAGGGAGCTATCATCATCACCTTTACTTTCTAATCAGCAAGCCATTAACACCTTTTTTGTTTGTCTGTGTATGATTAATAATGGCCTTATTTATTTTACTAGATATTGACATACTCCTTGGTTTCATGGCCAACACTACTGTAAATGAATTAAAAAATGTCCACAATATTGTTGAATATCAGAGTCAGTGCTCAGTAATTACTTATGCTAACATTATCAACACTTCCTAGTTGGTTAAAATCTTTTATAAGTCCTTTCTCTGCAATCAACAATATGGAACTGATTTTTCTTCTTTTTTTTTTTTGCTTTCATACATGACTTCCTTGTATTTAAGTTGTTAGTCTGTAAAGTAATAATCACCTTGATTGATTTTTAAATCATTAAACTTACTATTGATTTTGTTATATGCTTGTTTGTGACTCTGGACGGCTTTGGTTGAACAAAGCTGAATGATAGTTGGTCATCCATTCACTATTAATTTTGCAGGTGTATTTGTCTGCTATGACGTGTTTGAATGTAGATAAGCAGTGTGGATCTCAGGATGAGTCAAGAGTTCACATTTTTCCTACTTCTATTCATTTAGTCGTTCTCTTTTTCTTCTTTCTAAAAATAAATGGTCCATTATTGTTTTTCATGACATTTTGCATAGAAACTTATTGAGGCATTTAATTCAACAGGGTATTATGTTTTTAAACTTGAAATTAATAGTCATTTCTTTTACATAAAGGGGGAATTGTGTGCATCCACTTGAAAACTTTAACCTAAAAATGTATTTTTAAGTAAACCTTATTAATTTTATCTGATGGAATTTCAAATGTTCTTTACAAAATTACTTGCTCTTAAGAATAGGCTTTCTTTAAGTTCTTCAGACATGTGTAGAAATATTGATAGAATCAGTGACTGCCAAAACAAATTTTATCTTCTCATTAGAGTGTAGCATGTTGATTATTCCTTTATCAATCTGTGCCTGCTTCTCTCACTTGAAAGGCACTTGAATGACTTCATGTCATTGAATCATTCGTTTAGCACTTAAAACGATCTTTCACTGAGCCAGTGAACAATAAAATCCAATTTTAAGATTAATTTCACTTTAACAATATCATAATCTAAAGTTTTAGTAATTTAACAACATTGCCATTTTGTCAATTGCTATTCATTCATTTGGAGAATACAGACAGGTACTCTCTACTTTAAACTCTCCTTTTGTTTTTTGTTTTAATATCTGCGCTTTTTAATAATGTCTTACTTTGTTGGTGTCATTCGGTTGTTCAGCATGAAGTTCTCAATTTTGTTCTATTCTTTCTTTCATTTTTAAATATCACTTGATTATTCCATAAAACTGCCATAAAATCTCATTTAAATAATTTTGACTCTATTTTAAATGGCAAATACAGAAAGCATTTCAATCCTTGATCTTTTTACGTTTTATATTTGTACAAGTTGAAACTATACCTTGTATGGAATGTTCTGGCTCACAGTTAATAAGACATGAGTAGTTTTTTAATAAGACAAGAGTAGTTTTGAGACACAATACTTTCAAGCAGATATAGTTCATACACATAGCTATAAAGATCAATTTGATAGTGATTTTAGAACTTGAACAGTACCCATTTTGGTGAGTAAAAAGACTGCTATTTTGTTGTATGATAAAATATCCACTGTCATGTTGCCAAAATGATATTTAAGTTGAATCAAGTGAAGGTCATTTTATTGCACCCTGTTTAGACATCAAACCACATGTTTTTGTGTTATCATATAAATTTTATTTTAACAGGCAATACTTTTTCCATTCAGGTCCAAATCAGTGATTTTCTCTTCACATTCTTCTGTTAAGGCATGAACCTTGGACTATCAGGAAATAACTTTAAATAACTAATGAATTATTGATTTTGAAATTTGGAGGCACAATAAATATTTAATTAAATGTGGTATTCTAGCTCATTTATAAATGGTAATAGGATTTATATTTTGTTTGCATGAGATCCTTAATTTCTCTTTAAGTTAAAGTATATAGCAAAGGATAAACAAAATAGATTACATTCAAAAAAATAATAGCTTTTCTTCTGAAAACCCTATTTCATTCAGTTTTGATGAGATGTAGTGTTGTTTTACTTTGGTAATCTATTATCATAAGCATTTCACATTTAATTTATGCTATATAAAAAATGGCCTATGACCAGAATCTGGAATGTTTTTCTTTAGGCACAGTACAATTAGAAAGGATTTTCAAATAGGATATTTTATTTTTGTCTTCATCACATCTCTGCCATAAATTACTGGTTATTATTACCTTAAAAATAAAATCAATTAGTATAGTTTGTTTTTTTCCCTTCCAATATTCCTTTCATATTGCTATGAAAGTTACTTGACACTTTTTGAGAAAACTGACAAGCACCATGACAAATCTTTGTGTCTAGATGTGAACTCTTTATTTTAATCCATCCATTGGGGAGAGAGAGAGAGAGCGGGAGATTAATCCTTTTCATCAAAATGTCACCTGAAAGAAGAGAATTTAGATGAAGACTATGGTCACCATGACAACTGCTAATTATTAGTAAATTAAATTTAGGCATCAGTTTATAACTATTTTCATTCATTACTCTCAAAATCCATCTACAGAATATAATCCTACTCTGAGGATTAAGTATCACCTATTTATTATTGATGACGTTAAGTGTTTACTCATCTCTAACAAAGCATTCATTCTTCATTTAAACCCTGAGAAGGCGTCCTTTCTTTATTTAAACAAATCCAGTTATATTTGATGCCTAACCATTATACACTTGTCTCAAGATGTCGGTATATTATTAAAAAGAGAAAACTTTCATTTAGGGTGATGCATTAGATGGAGAATGTGGGGGGGTAGAGGGTGCTATCATCATTGTTAATAACTTCTTCCTCAAGTCTACCAATTGGTGGTCAGTGGCAAGCACCTGAGTCCTGGCTGATGTTAGAGTCTGCTACTCTCTTCTTAACAAGTGCCGTCAATATTGTGTACATGTGGTGTTACTAACTGCTTGTGTCAATATTATTAACAATGAATATTTATGTTGGAAACTAACAAAGAATTATTCGCCCACACCCACATTTGAAGACTTATGCTTCAGATATAAATTTGCTTCCTAATATATCCATAATGAAAATGATCTCTGCACTGATGCATCACTAAGTTTGCTTTTTGAATCTTTAAGTAAATGAGAGGGTACAGAAAAGTTCTTTGTCATCTGATTATATTATGGAAATTGGGTCACACTTCTCATAATCTGATTTGATGACCAAACATCATGATTTTTAATCCTTTCTTGGACAGGCTGAGAACTTTTCAGTAGCCAATGTATATACATAAATTGTACACACACATGCATTTTGATGCATGTGTGTGTTGTTTATTTATATATTGGTGTATACATAGGAATGTTTTTTTCTTTTTTTATATACTATATGTAATTATGCTCCTATGGACAAAGCCTAATTAAAAAAAAATTTGAAATGTTTATATGAGAAGCATGAAATTTTTATTAATAGTCAACACAATTCTGATTCTCTTTACTGAGATTTTTTTAATGACTTAGCTTGAAATTTGTTTCCCTGACAAACTCAGCATTATGGAAAGGATGACAAATCATTGAATGTTTATAGATTTGTCAAAAAATTTACTTATGTGTTTATATTTGTTGTCTCAGGTTCTGAAGTGATGCATTGTCGTTATTCAATAAGTTATTCCAACTACAATCCTTCTCTTGTTTTAATCATTTCATTTTGTCCATCAAAGAAGGATTCAATTGCAAAATGATAATGAAAATAATGTCATTTGGGTGATTTGAAAAAGGGGTGGATGATTTTAGGCACTAAAAAACAATCATTTAGATGCCTTGCAACAAGTGGGGATAATTTAGGATACTAAAAAGAAGTATATCATTTAGATGTTTTAGAACAATGGGTGGGTGATTTGTGGTACTAAATAGTAGATCTATTCAAGATAGAGTAGGGGAGAGAAGTTTTAAAATTTTGGCAACATGAGATATCAACTTATCTGATCAAATGCTATTTTCCTCCTGTTGTAATGGTAAGTAAAAAAAAAAAAAGCTATGAACATATTTTGATATAAAATAACTTTAAAATAATTTAGTAATGCAGCTAAATATTGAACATATCTAAAATTAAGAAAATATTCCTACTAGACATGTCAGTGCTGTGCAAAAGAAGTCAAAATGTAAGTTTTTTTGTTTTTTTTTAGTAAAAATGTAAGAAGGTTGGATTTGAAAATGATACTTGTTCAATACATAACTGCTCTTCAGTATTTGCATGGCTTTCTTGAATTTCATGTTTATCAAAAGAGTTTTTAGAATGCTATGAATATATTAATGCTTATTAAATGATTCTGAGGTATTGTACATGCAAGTGCGCACACCACCATAAACATAAAATATACATTTTTGTTTGTTTTATTATATATATTTGTGCATTTATGTAAATTTGTGTTATGATTTTTTCCCCATATGTATTTCACTGAATGTGTTTAAGTTCATTTGATTGATTTCTTCCTCTTACTTTTCTTTATGAATTGGATTTTCTTACCTATTTCTTATCTATTCTTGGAGATCTGATTCTGTAAAAATGAAAAAAAAGAGGAGTTTGTAAGAAAGGGAGAAATTTAATGGAGGTGAGAAAGAATGATAGAGGAAAAAACGGGGAAAGAGAGAGGAAAGACTTGAGTGGAGAGAGAGAGAGAGAGAGAGACTGAATTAATACAAAATCTAACTAAAAACTTGGGTTTTTTGCTTTAAAAAAATATTTGTCAAATGATGAGTTGCCTCATTTTGGAACAATGTCTAACTTAGTTCTCAAAGTATTCAAAAACAGGAATGATTCTATTTAAATAAATTATTAATTAATTTTCAGGTATTGGTGTAAAAAATTGTTTTCAGTATTGGCGTAATGAATCTATTGGTGTGTTCTATGCAGAAATGATAGTGATATGGTAAACATTTATTACTGAAGTGACAATGCAGGTAATACAATTAGTTTTATCAATCAAATCACCAACTTTCTTTCTCTTGAAGCCATCCATTTCTTTTCCCTTAAAACCATGTTTCCTTCTTTTCCTCTGTCTTTACCAAATGATATATATATATATATATAACCAACTAATATTTTTGTATTTTCCTCCTTTCTCCATTTAATATTGACCTCAAGTAATATTTATTTTATGCATAATTATTTTAGTGACTGAGAAAAGGTTTACAATTCTTCTCATTCTTGACTCCTGTTTAACAAAAGTAAAATATCTGAGGACAATGAAAAACTACACAGATTATTTATGTGTTGATTTCTATAATAATTGATGCTATTTTCTTTGGTGTGATTTGCCGAGAGCACTGGAAAAGTAGACAAGCAAAATATTCAAATAATGGTTGCCAGTATTTATTTTGAAATTCTCTGTTTATAGTTTAAGGCATGAACTGAATTTTTACTATATTCCTTGCCATTCTCAGTTTAATGTCTAACTAGTATACTGAGACAATGTTTGAAAGACAACAAAGCCATTTTAAAAAAAAAATTATTTCCTATAATTCACTTATATTAAAGCCTAAAGAATGTCAATGTCATATTTCTTAAAAAGGATCTATCTATAATACCATTAAGAAAAAGTTACTCTTTCATTTTTGAGTGCTATGTAAATTTCTTTGAAAATCTGGATAAAATCTCCTGGTGATATGCATTAGGAGGAAAATATATTAATCTCAGAAAGTTGGTTGAATTCTTTGAATTCCTCTTTTGTGAACCCTTTTCATCAAAACAATGAAGTCCTTATGCACAAAGAATGCAACCTGGAATTTTTCATGTGTTTGGAAATCTCTTGGGGGGTCAACTCTTCTAGCAATGTATTTCTCAACCATTTTAACAGAGACTGTAACTAGGAAGTAACACTTGTCAATTAGATGAGAAAATCTTGGGAATCACTAGTACAATCCATATTGGTTGCACAAGACAGAAGAGAAATCAATGTTGATGATTATGGCAAAATGGTTCAAAGTTTAATATCAAGATGGATAGACTCTTCCAGTCAATAACCTGGATTCAGTGTGGAAACTTGTATGTTGTCTTTTATGTGGGCATGTTGCTTCATTGTGAGAAAATACTTTTTCTCTCTTTTTCTGGCCCCAACCCTCTTGGCTAGCTGGCATTTACATTCTGAGTGGCAATCCACTTTAGTGATGCATGTATCTTTAGACTGCTCTTCAGATGGAGCGCTTCATCCCTCGGGGAATGGCTGGGGTAATGTCAAGTATAGGTCAACAATATTGACTCTGTTCAATGAAGAAATTGAGTTGCCTTTCACATACGTAGAATTTCTTACATTTAGATTTATTATGAAAAAAGGGTCACATTTCAAAATCTGGTAAACATGGCTATTGATTTAAACTGTTCATTCACAAGCAAATCATCCAGATTCCATTTTTTTTTTTTTTTTCAATCATTTCACCCCAAGCAAGACAATAAAGCCACTAGGTTGCAAGAGGTTACTGAGTGTTAGAGAATATGAGAAAAACTACTATTAAGGAGAGAGGACAATAAAAGGATGAGAATTAAAAAAAAAAACCAGAAGAAAACAATTGATATTGTATTTAAATTTTTGAAGATCAAAGTTGACTGGGAATCAAGAAGTGTGATAGAAGAAACTGTTAGCATAGAACTTACAGTTATATCTAGCCATTGCAACTGTAAATTGATGAAACCTTGCCACCAATCAAGTACTGCACTTAAATTCATGAGGTTTAGGTACCATAGAGGAAAGTTAATCAGAACAGTTACCATAAAAGTATTTATAGAAAAGGCACAAAGAAGTTACATTACAGTGGTAGGAAAAGGACTGAAGCCGAGATGCCAGGTCAGGACCAATAACATTGCAAATTCTTCTTTGGATTTTATCAAGAATCTTTAAATATATAGAAGAAGCATCTGACCAGATTTGGCAGCAATATTTAAAGTAAGGAAAAATGGGAGACTTATAAATTTTTAAGATAGATTCTAGGGAGAAAAATTGTCAAAAAAGAGATAGAAGGCTAATAGGCTGATAGAAGAATCAGATGGTTCACCTGAGTTCTTAAAGACTGGAACTACAGAACAGGATTTCCAACAAGCAGGAAAGTGAGAAGCAACAAGGCATTTATTGTAGAGTTTAGAGAAAACAGGAGCCAGTTCAGGAGTACATTTCTTAAGGACTATTGCAGAGATACCATCAAATCCGCATGCTTTGTGATGGTCCAGTTTAGAAATCATAGTAGAAAACATGGATGGAGTTGTATACATATCACTCAATAGAGACTCAGTTTTAAGTGGAAAGTCAGGCAAAGGTACTACAGATGAGTCATGAGTAGAATTTAAAGAGAATTTATGAGCAAAACATTCTGCTTTATCAGCAAGTGTTAATACCTCAAATTGAGTGAAGAGTGAGGGATAGAAGACTTACTCTTATTTAACACTCTATTACAGAGTCGCCAGTAGTCACATGAACCGATCTACAGTGCCTCATTCTATCAACAAACAAAGACTTAGCCCCTTTGAGGACTTGTTTACAATTATTTTGAGTAGTCACAAATAGGCATCTGTACTGATCAGAATTATCACACTAGTACACCTAGAAAAAGTGATTCCTATGGGCTATAGCTGCTGAACAGGCTGGTATGAACCAAGGAGAACATGATTTCACCTGATATTTGTGAGACAGTACAAAAGCATCAATGCTGGCTTTAACCCAAGAAGAAACTTCTGTGACGCAATTTTCAATTGGAAGTCTAAGAATATCAGTCCAAGGTGCATCTTGAATGAAGTCACAAAATGAATCTCAGTCAGTACCCTAGTAACAGAAAGAAGTCTTGTGAATAGGAGATTCTTTTTTAATAGAGGGCACAAAAGAAATATAAATAGATACTACAGTGTAATCTGAATTGCCAAGAGGACAGAGTTGTGATGTTCTATAAGAACTTGGAGATGAGGTAAGGAACAAATCAAGTAAAGATGTATGTTGAACAGATTTATTTGAGAAACGAGTAAAGAAATCCACCATTTGACTGAAAGACTGAGCAATGGAAAAATTGAAAGTCTGAATACTGGCAACATCATAACATTAAAATGCTTAAGCCACTTGACGGAATGAGCATTAAAATCACCAAACACAAAAATATTCACAGGTAGATGTAAAGAAAGAGCCATTTCTATATTATCAGAAATTTTGTTTAATATATTAGTCCTGTAAAGGAGAGTGATAAAGGAAAAAGAGATAGCTAACAGAGTGCAATAATAAAAGTCAAAAGCACATGAAAGAATCATTCGGGGAGTCAAGAGACAATTTCCTTGCAATTAAGAGATTTTCCCAAAGATGAACATTGAGGTCATGCATATGTATGCTGGAATCTTTTTGGCAAAGAAGATAGCGTGGAACAAAGAATTAATTGGTAGCAATAGAAGAATTCAAATTAGTTTCACAAAGTGTAAAGACATCTAGAGACCATTTCAAGAGAAAAGATTCAACAGTATGGAAATTAGAATGAATACTATAAATATTGGAGAAAGAAAGATTGAGAAGGGTAAGTGATTTTTTTTGTTTACTGGTTTGCACATATTTCCTTTCATTGTATCTGTCATAAGATGATTTGTTTTAAGAAAAAGGCCAAAATAATTATCACTATTGTCTCTGTTAATACAAATTGGCTAAGACTAAATCATAATGTGGTCTCGGGGTTGGCCACCGAAAATACATGCAGAAACCCCTAACAATGCATAACATGGCACTACAAATATTCCAATATTATGCAACTGTTGATCAGAGAGTTCAGGCTCCTTACTACCAGTTGGAATCAGCAACCAGAAAACTGCCAACTCGGTACCCTCCTAATGAAAATTCGTAGCTTCTGTCAGATTGCCAAAATATGAAGACATTTAAATCATTATGGCCATGAAAAAAAGAACTGGTAAATCATACCCTAAACAGAAAACAAGGGATAAACCTCTACTCTTGTTCAATAAAAATGGAAGGAGTACAGACCAGACAATAGGTGAACCTATCTACTCCTATAAATGTGCATCATTCTGATTTTTTCATGTTATTTTCTTTTCTTACAGGTAATAATTCTCATTTTCTTTGCAACATTTCTTGCATTCTTTTAAATTTTCATTTGAAATTAGTTTGGTTGAGCTTAATAGTTAAAAACTGAATTTCAAGTTAATTAGAGAGTTATTGTCCCTGAAGAATTTGACATAGTTCTCTCATAAACAAGACTGATTCATGCTTGGCTAAATTAAATCCATTGGGATAAAGTGTTAGTAAGAGAAAAGCTTTAAAAAATATTTGAGGTAAAATAATGTCTTGCTTTATTTGTTGAGAAAATATTTAGATGAAATAAAGGAATTTTTATAATTTAAAACCTGTTTTTATGATCGTTCATACTTAGGCAGATACTGTAAATAGCTTAACTGTGGTAGAACATTAGATCGGTGACTGAAAAGTTTAAGTATTGATGCTGAGTTGTTGGAGCTTAAATTGGAAATGGAAAACATTCCAATTAATAACAAAGCAGTTTTTAGTCCAACTTGTTAGTTTTCTGACCTACAAAACCCAAATACTTCAGCATATTGTAGCTTTTAGAAAAAGATCATGTCAAGCTGTCTGAATTGGAAATTGAGCCAAAATGTGATTCCTGCTCTAGAATTAAGTTAAAATTTGAAAATTTTGTTCTTATTAACTTTTGACTAGCCTAACTTTCATCTTATTTTTGTTGACTTTTAATTGCAATGATCAAATTGCTTTACATGTTAAGTAAGCAGCATGAATCATTTAAAAAAAAAAACAGCATCCACTATCCTTGAGGATCTCTCTAAAATGGTTGATACCTTACCAGTTTGATTGCAATCCATGATGCTTACTTAATGGGTGAATACTTAGCTGTTCATGTAGAAATCATGGCTCACATCATAGTAAATGTTTTGTTTTTGCAAAACACTTAAGTAAAAGGAAAAGCACTCAATAATAATGTCTATAATATATAGAACTCTTGCATGAACGAAATCTGCCAAAGATAAATTGTAAAAAAACAAAACAAAAAAAAACTGCCTAATGAGAAGATTTGACAGTGATCAGATGTTAGAACTCTATAACTCGGTATAAAAAAGTGCATGGATTGTAAGAATCATTATCACAAAAGCATAGATAAGATGAGAAATTGTTAGTTCAGTAGTCCTTTTTTTTAAAAGTATTTTCATAACACATTACATTTGTTTTTCAATCCCATCTGCACAGGACACAGTATAAACATCAACTATATAATTACATTCATTTTAATTTTACTAAAGCTGATCTGTGCTATCACATCTGAGGATCATTTGAACTGAACAGCTCTTACCATATAATGGATGAAGAAAAAAATAAGAGATTGTTTGTAAACTTGAACATTAGCAACTATCTGCTTTGATGCACTACTGCTCAACTGGGGTATGTGTCCTGAATAGTTTCACAGTGCAATTACAAAGTTATTTAATGACATACAAAAACCAAGAGCTTAATCTCAGCTTCAGTGAATTACACAACTATATTATGGAACAAAATTGAAGGCACTTGATTCATATATTACAAAATAAAAATTTCCCCACCACTGATTTTCAATGAGATGAAATATATTTACAAAAAAAATAAAAAGTGTTATTATATGTCCCTTTCATAAAAAAAAATTAATATGGCAGAAAAGTAAGTTAACCAGTTGACAAATTACATTCAGAAAATGTAGAAGGAAAAAATACAGGGAAAAAGAGCAAAATAATCCTACATTTACCTATAGTCATCTCATAAGGAAAGGAGTGGGTAGGTGACAAAAGGAAATCTAACATAAGTAAAAAATAAAAGTGAGTGCTGAGCTCATGCTCCAGTTAAACTAGCTTAAAATAAAAATAAAAAAACAACACTATTTTATTTTAACTTCTCAGAAGTACAAAATATTTCTCTTAACGATTTACCTCAAGATGCTGTTATAATTTAGCCCCTCTCCAACAATACAATTGCACAGTATGAAGACAGCCTCTCTCCCCCACCCTGATCTTAACTTTAAGCTGATGCTTAAAGAAGGTAACCAGTTTGTGAAGAGAAAGGGACCAATTACTGGGGTCTTCATATTTTTATGTTGCCCATACACCAAGTAAACACAGGAAAGAAGTGTTTCTTCTTATTGAACAACAGGAACACATTGACTTCCAAGACAAAAATCTGTTCCTGAAACATGTAGAGCGTGTAGCTTTGAACAAATTTATACACCAGCTGCATAACTGTGCAATAAAAGAAGGTATGCTCAATAGACTTGTCCATATCATGGCAACAGATATACACTAGTAAACCAGCCAGCCCTGCTATGAAAAAC
The DNA here is from genome assembly GCA_964036315.1 of Acanthosepion esculentum. NCBI lineage: Eukaryota > Metazoa > Mollusca > Cephalopoda > Sepiida > Sepiidae > Acanthosepion > Acanthosepion esculentum. Next base: position 9,024,788 of record OZ038482.1, on the reverse strand, counting down.
TAGAGTTTGAAGGTTTTATACAAATCACATAAACTTCAATAAATCGAATTTGCTTTGAAAAATTGTCAAATTTTAAACAATTTAGATGTCAAAACAAATCTTGAAACTAGCTAAAACTAAGTAGTTTCAACATGCTTTATTAAAGTTATTGGATTTATTATAAAACAGCTGTCTGAAGTTATGTGGATTAAACTAATATTAGCCTAAGGCCTTTGAAATCTAATAAAACTATTTTTTTTCTTTTTTTAATAATATATTGAATCATGGGTAATGGAAAGGATCTAACAAATGTTGAAAAACAGAAAATAAATTTATTGAGTGAGAGAATGTCTACATTGAAGATATCAAAGGAGCTTTGCAGAGATCATCAAACAATAAAGAGGGTTGTTGAAATTATAACTGTCAAGAACTAGAAGCAAAAGAAAAGGATTTAAGAACTTGTTTCCTTGAAGAGAATGTAAACTAGAGTGAGTTATAGCAAAACAACCACTTTTGACCAGTGCTCAGATCTTTGAACAGAGGCTGGAATTGAGAGTCAAGAAGGACAAAAGTCTTAGAATACTTCATAAACTGATATCTGTCAAAAAAATTCCTTGGCAAACTCCTCGGTAAAGCAAATATTTTAAAGCATCAAAATTGGACCAAGAAATACATGAAAATTGACTTTTCTAAACTAATTTTCACAGACAAATCTTGAATGAGACTCAATGAACCTGATGCATGGACCAAAGGATGGATTTTATCTGATTCAGATGTGCCTGTGGCTAAAAGAAGGTAGCAAGGAGGTGGCAATGTGATGATATGGGCTGGAATTGTCAACCAAACCATTATTGGACCATTCAAAGTTGATGAAAGAGTTAAACCAAACAGTATTAACTATTGTGATTTCATGAACAAGACTTTCTTTGCATGGTAGAAAATCTCAGCCGCACAGTTTCAAAGTGAAGTGTGTATTTATACATGACAATGCTCTTTCTTATATATTTAAAGTTACTGGTGAAATTTTTGAGCATAAAAAGTTTATAGGGTAGAAGATAATGTAATAGCCACTATCAAATCCCAATCTGAGTCCGATCTATGGTCAATTATGAAAATGACATATGAAGGTGGCAAACAACATAACAGCAAAGCAGACGTATAGGAAACAATTAAAACCGCCATGTTGGAAATTGAACCTGCTGAAGTACAAAATTTAACAAAATCAATGGATTATAGATTGCTGGCTGTTATTGAGATGAAGGCTCACTATGTTAAGATTTAAATGCTTTGAAGACTTATCATATATGTTTATTTGTTCTGTTATAGGTGTTTATCAATTGTTGATGATTTTATTAATTGTTATTGAAGTAAAAAGTCATTTTCTGGTTCTGCATAATATCTTCAGACTGCAGTTTTTATAACAAATCTAATAACTTTAATAAAACACAATTAAACTACCTAGAAATTTAACTTAAGCTTTGTTTTAACATCCAAATTAATCATTTAAAATCTGACAAAAATGTTCAAAGCAAATTTGAGTTATTGCCATTTATGTGATTTGCATAATAGCTTAAAATAGACTGTATTTATTAACCCAGTGCACATCTATGATTACAAGTAAGGAATACTTTGTCATTATTGAAGCATTCCAACCTGGTTACCCAAAACCCTGTGGAGCAATACTCACCCCTCCTCAGATCATCTTGCACAGCTCCACTCACTAGTATCAGTTTTAATAACTTTCTCACTAGTGGCTACATTTTAGAGAAGCAGGTCTCCCCGTTATCCAAGCGTCCTGGGTATGACAATAAACTACGTCCAACAGCAAGGCCTTTGATAATACGTTTTTGAAAAAATAATATTACCAGCTATACGTTTTTTGGAAAAATAATATTACCAGCTATACTTTTTTGAAAAAAAAAGAAGATTTTACCAGCTATATGTTTTTGAAAAAAAATTTTACTAGCTATAATACGTTTTTGAAAAAATATTACCAGCTATATGTTTTTGAAAAAATAATATTACCAGCTATACATTTTTGAGGAAAAAAATATTAACAGAAATAGATTTTTGACAAAACAAAAATATTACCCAAAAAAATGTCATCATTGCATTATACAAATGTAGAGATCTCATCAGCATGGACTGAATAACTGGTCGAGGTGTTAGCACCAATTAGTGTAACCTATGCTAAATCAGATTCACCTTCAACTTGTGTAAAGTAAGTTCCAATGCAAAAATGTAAAGCCTAGATAAAAGAGCCAACCTTAATGAATAAATATAGGCAACATGAAACGCTTCAATCATGCCTTGGTCACCTCCACCAGAGCTCTGGGGTTGCTTACAGCAGGTGAATCCAAGAATGAAAGTCTAGCTTGAAGTCAGCCATAAACAAGAGGGTCTGTGGAAAATGATAGTCAATGTGCTAAAAAGCTTTGAACTGATCAGTGCAGCCACGTTGTTGACTTGTTACCCTACCCTTCACTCTATCTGTTCCTTTACTATTAAATAATCCAGCACAGCCTGCAATCAGATCTTTGCTAAGATCTTGACCAAAAGTCTAACTGTGCATTTAACATATTTAAGGGCTGAAAATGATTAATCTCACCCCCATAGCAATTTCACTGCACACTCATGAAATATCGGTGCATGTTCTCTTGATTCATCCACTTGTCGAAGGTGGGCAAAAATGTTTTTTCAAGTACAATTGGTAGTTGAACCTATCCCTCTTCAATTTTTCCCATATTTCGTCCTCGATTATTCAACCCTTACACCCAGCTGCTTCAGTTGCCTCGTGGTGAGGAAAACTGCTTTCACTTATAGTAAAACACATTATTAAACTGACAATATGCTGTGAATATATTTGTTGTCTCAATATGTGTCCTTTTCAATAAAAAATCAATTTCACCTTTTTTTTTTTTTTTAAGAAGATAGGCACCCAGCTATGCCTTAACTATAGCTACTTCATATACATCTCCTTATTTAACAGCTCTGTCTATTCTAGATTGAATTGCTATCTGTCTAGGTTAAATTGGTGATTACAACTGGCTACATATGACTTAATTCTAATTTACAATTTGTCCCACTACACAGCACTCATTAATTCCAATTTTAGGGTCAGTACTTCTTGGTCCTGAAAATCCTTCATATCCAGTAAGAATACTTTGATATCCAACTATCCAAAGTTTAGGCTTATCTTATTCATATCTACACTAGTCTATAGTCTGAATAAATTATGCAAACTTGGACAATTCCAGAGTTCTAAGTTGACACTCCTAATTAAAACTTAGTCAACATAGCTAGAATGTGTCATTGTATTCAAGTTGCTCCTACCTGTCTAAGGTCATTCTATGTTCTTCAAATGCTCATTTTGAAATTTGTCAACAATATCAAATCTACCAACAAATTCATGAAAACTTTTTACATTCAAATGAATGTTAAAACACTTCCTATCACATCCTAACTAGTCTAAATTGAAACCAAAGACTGCTAACAGTATATTGATGACTTCGGAAAGGATTGATCCACAAAAATGTTAGCCTATTTTCTACTGTCATTGGGTGCATTAACCCTAATGAAATGAAAGAGTTTGTCCTTTTTATTGTAACATCCAGCATAACACTAGTAGATCTGCAAGGATAAGTGAACGTGTCATGGATAAAGAGTTGTTTAGTAAGTAATAAACTCCCCCTCCTATTACAATGAAAATATGCTGAAAAGAGTTGAAATATTTTTTCAGCTAATTATTCTCATAGTTACTTACAGTAAAGAGTGTTTATTGTAAACAATATATCAACAGTTAGGTCCTGAAAATTGTGAATGAATTTAGCCCTCCTAGACTCTAACCTCAGCCCATATCCATTCAATATAGTTAACCAAGGAGCCATAACAAGTTTACTAATGTTAAAAGAAATTGCTGGGAATGAGAACACTGATGAACTATTCCATGGACCTTTGGACCATCACAGTTTTGATGATGGTCTTGGAATAAACACCCAATGTCTTTTTGGAAAATGCTTTGTAAATGGAGCGGGTATACAAAAGTAGAAATTCTACCAGAACAGAATTGTTTTAAGTTTTCATTTTTTTCAAATTGGCCTTCAGCTAGCAGAAGTGACATTTTTAAATGTTATTATCCTTTTCCAATATGCCCCAAATGTGCCATATACCCAGACCTACCCTCACAACTGTCAGTAGTCATTGTAATTCATGAAATTGGTGGGGTACTCCACACTTCTTTTGCCAAACTCCACAATTAAGTTGTAGAGGATTCTTAAGGCGAGAGGGGTTCCGCTTTTCCAGTATGTCTGGGTCAACACAACAAATGTCTTTCTCAGACTTGTATTTCATTTATGTTTTTGCTTTTTGCTGCTATTTCTCTAAACTTTCTATAGAGTAGCTTTATGTTTTGGATACTGTTGTTGTTGGAGGGTGAAGTTTATGCCAAAGGAAGTGGAGATTGTGAAAGAATAATATAGATATAGGTTTAGTCTTCATGAATTTTGTTGGTGTTTTTTAGGCAAAGAGAAGAGTAATGGAGGAAGCAGTCACCTCTCCTTGGCTGTGTCAATATTTTCTTTGATATTATAACTATCTTTTTTTTCTTCTCTGGACTGGCATATTTGTTGCAGCTTTTTACTTTATTGGTATATATCTGTGGGGTCTCTAGTCCGAGAATGTCTATCATCAACATGGATGTCTCCCTGTTTGATGGCTAATTTTGTAGGAGTTTTCTTCCTTGAGCAAGTTGTTGAGAGGTGACCAAATTCCCCACAGTACCAATGTACCCATGTTCATCCAGAGGTAATGACGGCTAGCTTCAGTTATTCAATATCTAAAAAGATTCAAATGGAACTGAAGGCTTTCTGATCGATCATGAAGTAATAACTCCATATACAGTTAGAACGAGCAACTATGATTTCTCTGAAGTGGAGAAAATATGCAACTAAATAAATTATTAATATAGAAACCTCATATATGGTTATTCTAGTTCTCTGTTGGCCTTGACATTCTATATGGAATATTTTATATTTTGTTTCTAGTACCAGCAGTGTTTCAGTACTGGGCAACAGTATGTCTCATCTGGGGAAGTTCATGTCTTTTATGGCCTGTAAGATCTTCATGCCAAAACTTAAATCATTTTATCTTGACAATCTTGTTTTTCTGTTGGTGGCATTCAGTTCAGACAGAGCAACCCATCTTCTTTTATCACTGCTTAATCTGTTGCATGAATTAATTCCATGAGTGAAATGTTATTTCTTTGATTGGTTCATTTATATTTTTATTTTTCAATTTTTTCTTCTGACTTCCTCTTTTTAGATGGGGATTCAAAACAATGCTTTACCAAATTTTTGAACCATAAAATGTTAAAAAAAAAAAAAATCAAAAAACAAAAAAAACAGCCTTACCTTGCAAGTTGTAAAGCAAAACTGCCCATTCCCATTAATCTGTGTCTTGGCACATCTAACAAAAGTCTGATTGTTGTTTTTAGTTTAAAGAAAGTTTGTCCTCACAAAAGTGGCAGAAACAATTGTTATAAAGACAAAGAAAAATCAGCAAAATTAACACCATCATGCATTTATAGAAGACAGCGGCTTATGGATAAATTTGCATATGTATTATGTGTTACTGTGAGTTCTAGCAGAAATGTATGTTTAGATACAGTCACATATGTTTATATTCTAATAAATATAAGTAAGGGAGTCCATTGATATCTTGTAATTAATATCTACTTTTACAGAAGGTTTAGGAGGTGTAAGCTTGGTTAATAATAAGTAGATTTGTGAAGGCTGATTGTTTATTTTAATATTTACTATGTCTAGTCTAGTCTGGCACAAGGTAAAAAATGTAGGGTACTACAAGATTCAAATTCACTGGATTAATGTATAGTTTGCTAAGCATAATTCCATGCTAAGCATAATTCCATCACATTCAATGAAACATGTATAAAAGAAGGATTGCTGCTCAAATACATATACTGCCCATAACTCATGTGGAACTTACAGTAGCTTCCTTTTTTTTTTGTCAGAAAGAACATTGTAGAATTTTTTAAAAATTTACACTAGTATACTAAAATTATTAAAGTTAAAAATACATTAAAGTTTTTTAATTTATGTTAGTACAGGGTGCAGTAGAAATACCTTCCCCATAATGGTAAGACATTAGCATGATGAAGACACAATTGCCACAAATGTCTTACCATTATGTGGGTGGTATTTCTGCTGCACCCTGTATATTAAATTTTAAAACATTTTTTTTATTTCATTGTTCTCATGCTTGACTGCAATTGCTGTTTATTTAAAAAAAAGAAAAGGAAAACCAACAAAAACTAATAAGATTCATTTTCTAAAACCAGTTTTATAAAAAGAGGAGTCAATCAAATCATTTTTGACTAGTGTTGCTTTCATCTTAATTCAAGTTGCTTTTTCTGTTCATGAAAAGCAATGAGAATGAATAAGAATAAAGATACACTAATCAAAAATGACTAATGGTTGACAATCCTTTATCTCCTAAAACTTCAAGATAATGGTTCTACCACCAATACGACTAGTATGTGTAAAAACAATGACATCAAATATAGTGCTGAAAAAGTTGGGGGAAAATGAAGATATAAGTTTATAGGTTAGGTTTGATCTTCTGTCAACCCTAAAGCTCTTGCATTCCAAGCAGTAGAGCAGCTTTCAGGGAAAGACAGGTGTAGCAATATATCCATAGTAATCTACATTCCTCACTGCCACTCTTTGTCCTTGGACCTCACAGCTGGCTCATTGAAATCTATTCTCTGCTGGCTGTAATCCTCCTTTTTCTGCTGAAGGAAAAATCTGCCAGCTTTTATGTGTGTCTCAGTCAATTATGCAGATTTTTTCAAGGCATTTAATTAGTCCTAAGGCACTAGGTAATTTACATGATTTTGTGCCTCTTTCGTTGAGGGGATAAGCCATGTTCATTACATCAAGTTAATAGAGTTCAAGTCTTGCCAAGAGCTAATTCTTTATTTCTGATCTGCATTGTTTACTGATGGTCATGGAATGACAGTCTTGTTTGTTGCAATGAAAACTTTAATTAAGATGCAAGAAAAAGTAATCAATAATAGTTTTCAATGCTTCTTTATTTATTTAGGAGTCATTCAAGTAGGCTTAAAGACATGATCTGTGTTAAAAATGTACCTTAAATCTTGATTTTGACATTGATAACATTGATGTATATTGTCTCCAAGTTAGTCAAAGAATATTTTTCCTTGATATTAATATCAAAGTTACACAGCTAAGTCAATATCTTTGGAAACAGTAAATATTATGGAAATTGTTTTGTTATTAATATCAAATGTAAGAATAACATTCCTAGACATTGGACAAACAACCATAGTATACATATTGAAAGACAACATTAAAAGAACTATCAATAAAATTCCATCATTCTCCATAAAATATTTGAAGAGCTTGGAAGATCTGCAGCACTTTTGTGAATTATCAAAGGACAGGGAGATTTTGGAGAAAACTGTTAAGAGATATTTACAAACTTTCTTCAGAAAGAAGATTTACAAGTTGAAATTACTCTCATGATGATTTTATGTTTGTACATCATTATAAATGTAAACAATACAAATGTTCAAAATTAGTGTTTACCTACTTAATAATATAAATACTTATATTTAATATTTTAATTACATTAAACTACTGACCTCTGACACAGATCATAACATTTTTTTTTTATGTGTCATGTGTGATGCACGCTTAGGCGATCATATATCTTTCGATACATGACTGATGAAGCAGATTTTTTCTAGCAGTAGGTTACCATTTCTTTCTGCAGTAGACCAGTTGCCATCCAAGGCTATAGAACCCGGTCTGTCCTGCTATTTAACCATAGCTGGGAGTGGGGAGAAGAAGAGGACTTTCCCAAGGGTATTAGCATGTAAGTGAATGTAATGGATTCGACTGGAATTCGAACTCGTCTCTCTCATTCTTCAATCCGAGAAAGAACCTATCTATGTTGATTTTTTATTTATTTATGACTAAGAGAAGTCATTTTAAGACTTAATTATCATAAAGTTACCTGTACCATAAAAAATGACAGCAATTGTTAGAAATAGTTAGAAATTGTTTTAATTGTGAGATGCAATAAAACAATTCTTGAAACAATGTATTGATATTCAATAATATGAAGATAAAAAATTCACAACTTAAATAAAGGCCAATGAACCATTTAATCCATTCCTTTTCTATTTATTTATTATTTTTTTTTAGACATTCAATGGTGTCTGATTCATTGATCACTCCTGGTATTATATAAATTGCTTTTTGCTCAATATCTTTTCATGTTAAAAACTTTTATGTGTTTAATAATGAAATGGAAATATCTCTCAGAAGAAAAAGATTAGCAACAGAATGACAAAGGTGGTGATGGCAATGCCTATTTCAAGACCAAGTTGAAGCAATATGATCACTTAAAAGGCTTGAACAAATAAGATTGCAATGAAAAAATGTAGGAGTAAAGGAACTGATTAATTAAACTTCATTTTTCTTGGGAAGTAATTTTGTCTAAATGCAAATAATTATTTGTAAAGATTAAAATGACTAAGGATAATCATCACTCATAAATTTACTAACTTATGTTGATTTACCTCCCTTCTTAGTACAGATGAGACAGAAAATATATAAATAAATAAATACACAATGATAATTATTATATAGTTTGATGATAAGACTACATTTATTATTATGTATTTTTATTTCTCTTTGATTCAAGGTAATTTAATTTTTTAATATAAATCATAAAATTAAAATCTGTGTTCTCATGGAATTTGCAAATAGGGACACTACAAAAATGCATTATGTTAATGCATACTTTTATTTAAAAATAATATATAAAACTATTACTTATATTCTTAATTAAATTTACATATTTATTTATATTTTCTTATGTATATTATATCTACATGTATATATACAAGTACACCTAAATATTAGCACATATAGAAATGTATTTATATTATTTTTAGCATATATTCACATTTTTTTTTCAGTTTAAGTATAAGAAATTTACGAATATATGGATTGAGTTCTGTAGGTCACTGGTGTGTTTATGAAAAAATAAATATGCGAAAATTCACCTTTCTGCTGGACGCCGATAGCCTAGGGGTTAGAAGCTCCAACTGATGCCAAATTGGTTGGGTTTTAGTCCTGACTTGAAGCAATTGGATATCTAGCCAAACTGATGACCTGTGATACAGCGAAACAGTCTGTCTGTGGATGACTATATATATATATATATATATATATATATATATATATATATATATATAATATATGTGTGTGTGTGCATATAATTTTAATCTGGTTTTATGTAATAGAGAAAGTATTTATTATTGTTTGTATTTTCTTGGGATTTCATTCTTTTTATCTAATAATTTATTTTTATTTCTGAAACTAATTGTTTGTAATTTTTCTTCTAAACATAATCTACAATTTCCATTATTGATTTTGTACTTAACCTTATTATACCTGATTCAATAATTATTGCTCCAGTCAAATATTGAGCAGAAATTCTGTTTACTTTGATATACGTTAAATTATTATATTTTACATATATTATTTTATTTTATGATGAATATATATTTTTTGTTTATAGTATCAAGATTAATGAACATGTAAGATACAAATATCATAATTTTTTTTTAATTTTTTTTTTAATTTTAGAAAAAGATGAAAATTTGATAAAAAAATTATTGAAACTATTTTTATTAATTTAAAAAAAAATATATTAAAATAAAAAAAATCTCATAGAAGTTTGTTAGCAGATAATCATTTGATATTTTTCAGAACTTATAGACTGAATGCAAGTCTAAACATGAACTATTTTTTGATGACATAAAACTAAGAAAAGAAATGTTCTTCCAAGCCTGCTTTTCCTTCATGTACTAATGTAATTCCTCTTTCTAATTCTGCCTACTTGATGTCATGAACCTAAAATTTACAACCCTTATTACTATTTCCTTTTCTTTCTGATCACTTGACCAGGCAGCTAACAGTCTTCCAATTATCTTTGCTGATCACTCTTCACGTTTATTGCTTATCATTAACACTGTTTTGGAATTTATTTATGAAAAGTGTTTTTATTTTTCTTAACTACTGAAAATGTTTTTGTTGCTCTTTACTACACTTTGTATTTAATCTCCTCCTCCTGTTAGATTTTCCTGTTTGTATTTTTTATTGAAATATTTAATGTCACCAATTATAAGAAAAAGACACTCTATGATCAACTACGAATTGTATTTGTTTAAAATAGCATTACTTATATTCTGTTTATGACTCTTATCTATTTGAAGTCAACAAGGCAGGTCAGTGTTAACTGGAGTATGCTGTTCAAACTTACTGGAGAAAGACAATTCATAATTTGTTAAATAATAAAACCATAATGAAAACTAAATAGTTTTGCAGATGTTTTTCTTTTTTCAGATATTGGTAGCTCTCACAAGTCCTATATCTGTAGTGAATATTATTATTAAAATTTGAGATCATTTATTGATTGCATCTCCTACACAAACACTTGGCACCCAATTTAAAGTAAACTATTATTTATTTTATTAGTAACTTAGAATTTTGTTTGGCACTTGGGTTACTTAATTTTTGTGCAAGAATTAGAACCCCAATTGCTTAAATGGTTGCTTCAGTTTTTTTATTTATGTCTTTAATAAATAGACAAAAGGACTACATTGCAGTGTAAACTGAACTACTTTAATGTTTTAAATAGTATTACATAGAAAAACAAACAAAAAAAATGAAACAATTTCACTTCATGAGACCTACAATTTAAAAAGAAAGAGTGCAATAAACTTTTCACTTGTTTAACCATTCAAAATATCAATTTAATTTCTAAATTCTTACTTCCAGTCAAACCTGGTTTCTATTAAGTAGTAAAATTTTGAACACATTATTAAATAATGTATTCACTAACTTTTACGTTTAAACTCAATTGCTTAAGCCACACAGATGTCAGTGGTGGAGTTGCTTAAGATTTAGTCAAATTTGATTGCAGTTGCTTATAAGCATATCGCTGTGTAATTTTTCAGTCTTTTAACTCCATGTAAGTAAATTATTTGTCAACGTAATAATTCATATTCAGGTTTCTCTCTTATTAGAATCATTGTTATTAACTGAATTTGTTGCTTTTCTATTGAGAATCTTATGTTCCCTTTAAAGGAAAAGCTTTGTTTCTTAACCAGTTTTCTTTGCATATTTCAAGAAACTGCTATTGTATGAATATTTACTTGTTATTTATTTTCAGACCTGCACAAAGGAAGGCTATCTGATGAAGCATACAAGCACTTTCCAGGTAGGTTGCTTCATTCATGCACATGTACCCATGGGAAAGGTATTAAACCATTTCTCCCCCAGCTATGAGTTAAATAGTAGAACTTGAATCTTCAAAAATAATCTTATTCTCACAAAATTGTTAATACTATATTCACTCAAAAAAAGTAAAAAAAAAAAAAAAAAGAATTATTTAAACCGTACAAAGGAGACAAGTTGTTGTAGTTGTTCTGTAGCAGTCTCATTTTACTTTTTTGTCAACAACCATTCTTCCACCTGTTAATTTTCAGTGCGCAATTATATATGGTAATTAAAAATAGAATATCTATCTTGACATTAGATTCTCTCATTCTTCACCTTTCTTTATCTTTCATGATTAACTTACCTTAGATTTGATATTCATAAATTCTTGTTTTATCATGAGCAACAAGACTTAAAAAAATAAAAGCCTGTCTAAATATTTCCTTTTAAGTGGCTGAATGAACTTTGATTTGAAATGAGGTTTTCCAAGATTTTTTCCAAATCTGACAAAAACCATTAGAATGTAAATATTTTTAATTACTAGCTTAATTGACAAATGAGAATTTGCAATAAACTTTTCTGACAAAAAACAAAAAAACAAACTCAAAGCTGATAGCTGATCAGTATAATAGCCATCTTCACTGCACCATCAACTACTTTTAAGATATTTCTGCTATTTGAGAGCAGCCCAAAAATATTTGTACTGGCTTCCTTATCACTTTTATATTTCTCAGCTACATTCAATTTAAATGGTTCACAAACTTTTTGATTACACTGTGCTTGTAAAGATTATTCATTTAACATATATTACTTATATTTAGTGAAAAGCAATTTTACAGTCTTTATGTATGTTTCATATTTTGTATACAAACATTTAAAAAACATCATTTTAAAAGGTCAAGAAAATGATCTACAGGAAACATTTATTTATACAAAATGCATTGTTCCAGAAAGTTTAATTCTGTCATGGTTAGCAGTTATTAATGTGTGCTAATATCCTTCCTTCTCCTGTGTTATACTCTCCCTTGTGGAGAATTAACAATCCTTCTTATTCTATACTTAAGCAATTTATTTAATTTTTACTTAACTGAATTGGAAATGACTTTCAAAGACTTATTATTTAAAATCATAATTATATTCCATTCATAAGTAAATTATGTTTTAATTATTTTAATTAATGTGAGCCCCATTGGATAGCCTAAAGAGCTACATAATGAAACTTATCTGAATTTTGATGAATCGAGTGCAGAGAAGAATTAGACCAGAAATAGGACAAGAAGGGATACGGTTTTGTTAATAACACTGCAACAAGGAATGGGATATTTATGTTCAGAGTGATATTAAAAAAAGCAGTACAAATGTGGGGGAACATATACCTATGTTTCATAGAGTATGTAAAAGTGCTTGATGGGGTAGAACACAAAGAACTATTTGAACTGCTAGGAAAGCTTGACAAGTATAATATGAGAATAATCCAGAACTGGGAGCAAACTGCCTCCAGATGAATAGAAAATGAATTCAGTAAATACACAAAAATAGAAAGGGGCATAAGACAAGGATGTGTCTTCTCACCAGACTTATTCAGTGAGGTGATCCTGAGAGAGTTAGAAGTCCTACCAGGATTTATTATTGGTGGACACAATCTTAACAACCTAAAATATGCAGATGACACAGTGTTGATAGCAGAAACAGAAAAGAAACTGCAGGAACTACAGAAAGTCATAAAGGAAATAGAAAAAGAAAGGAGTAAGCATGAATTGTAAGAAGACAGAATGAATGGTTGTCAGCAAGTGGAACTGCCTAAGATGCAAACTATGATACTGAGACACCAAAATAAATAAATTATGAAAATTTAATTCTCTGGAAAGTGTTCTAACACAAGACAGAAATATGACCCTGAAATCCACTAAATAATGAAAGATGCCTTCCAAAAGTTAAGCAGAGTATAAGGAAGCAAGAAAATTTCATTAGAAGCAAAAAAAGAGTGCTAAAAAGTTATGTAAAATCAGTTGTCCTATATGGCAGTGGATGCAGATGAAGAAGAGAAGCAATGGAAATGTGGTTCAAGGAAAGAGACTGTGAATACCATAGACTGAATATGTGAGTAATAAGGAAGTTTTAAGGAAAATGGAAACAAAAAGGAATTAAAATTTCTAGGACACATGATGAGGAAAGAGAGATTGGAGAATTTGACACTCACAGGACATATTGAAGCAAGAGTGGCAGATGGAAACAGCCAGTAACTTATTTAACAAGCTTGCATAAATGGATTACAGATCAAAGACTGCAAGGGATGGTGAAAAGACAAACCTTACTAAGAGCTACAAAGATTAGGAAGTTGTGGAGAACCGTGATCGCTCATATCTTGAAAGGAAACCTAGAAGAAGAATTATACTATAAGGTTAGTATTAAAGTCTGTTCATCATGTGACTTGGTCATTCCACAAATTTAAAAATCTTATCACTATTATGATAATCATGATAATGTTAGACGAGATGGTTATTTGGTCACTGATGAAGGATTGTTATAGGTTATCTGGGAAGTTTTCACTCTTTTGCTATATTCACCATTCTGAACACTATGTTCATCTAAAAAAGGTGGTACTGTATAGATGGTGAGATTGAAAGAGAGTCCTTTACTAGGAGCTGCTTCTAGGGAATCAAAAGATTGATATGAACATGTACTGTTCTTAATTAGAACAACTAAAGGCAATAATCAAAATAAATAAAATAAAAAATATTTAGAAGTGAGAGAGAGAGAGTATAATATTCCATCATGATAATGTTAGACCAAATGGTTCTTTGGTTAGTAAACCAGAATTGTTACATTTTTGGATAGGAGGTTTTCACTCATTTGCCATATTCATCAAATATCGCACCTTCAGATTCTCATTTATTCCAGTTTTTATGGAATTCTCTTAATAATTGTTAATTGTTCATCCTCATCTTTATTGCCATATTCACGATGTTTTGGCCATTGTACATACTGGCCTTCCTCAGGTGATTGGAATTTTGAACAGAACCCTTTATTTTGTCCACTGGGGTAGATTGTTATAGTTCCATATACCATGCCTCTTGTGGATGTCTTAGTTATCTCCCTTTAACTCAACTCTTCAAGTTTTTGTTCACCACAGCAGTAGCCAGGCATTGAACATTGGTTAGATCCAGTGACTTAACCCAAAGAGTTGTGAGTTCAATACCTGGCTACTGCAGTGGTGAACAAAAAATTGAATAGTTGAGTTAAAAGGAGATAACTGAGAATCTGGAAGAGCCATGGCACATGGAGCTGGAACAATCTACTCCAGTGGATGAAATAAAGGGTTCAGTTTGAAATTCCAATCACTTGAAAAAGGCCAGAGCGTACAGTGGTTGAAACATTGTGAATATGGCAATAAAGCTGAGGACAATGTAAATATTGTAAATAATATTGGATTGTTCAGAAAGTTCATGCTGATTTTTAAGGGAAATTAAAACACAAAACAAAATTATGCCATTAAATATTTATTCAACTAAATATGAACCATTTTGTTGCACAACCTTTCTCTATTTTTCCTTTAATTTAAAAATTCCATCTTACCAAAATTTCAGTGGTTTCTCAGCAAAGAACTCATTAAAGTGGGTTTTATACGTCATTCAAAGAATTAAAATTTTTACAATTGAGATTATTTTGCAAGGACCTGAATAAATGTCAATCTGAAAGAGCAGTGTCTGGTGAATATGGCAGGTGGGTAACACATCCCAGTCAAGCTGCAACAATTTTTACTGGGTCACCAAGGAATGTGAGATCTGACATTATCTTGATGGAAAACAACACCTTTCCTGTTTGCCAATTCTGAGCATTTTTCTTGAATTGCTGCCTTTAATTCATCCAGTTGCAAGCATTACCTTTTAGAATCAATTGACTGGTTACTTTTGCAAAAGCTCATAGTACAGGATTCCTTTCCAATCCCACCAGATGCACAGCATGACTTTCTGCATTTGAGGTGGCTAAAGTTGTCTCATGTTGATTACGCCAGGATATTTTTCACTGAACATTGTTGTAAACAATCCATTTCTCATCACCCGTCATAATTTGCTTTAAAAAGGGTGCATTTTCATTGTGTTTATACAGCAAATCACAGAATGATTCTTTTCACTCAGATCATGTGGTACCCATCTTAGCCATTTGACTATCCAAGCTTCACTAAGTGCTTATGAATGGTGGATTTTGATAAATTTAGTGTTTCTGCCAATTACAATGTTTTGTAATGCAGGTTATTCTCAATCACTGTCTTGATTTGGTCATCATCTGTAGTGTGTGTGTGTGTGTGGGGGGGTCTGCTTGAGTCATTAATAAGACTACAATCACCAACTCTAAACTTAGCAAACTACTTCCGTACAGTTCTTTCGGCTAAAGCACCTTCACCGTACATAGCACATATCATTTTTGTTCCTTGCGAGGCATTTTTGCCTTTATGGTTGAAAAAAAAAAAAGCATCAAGTGTCTAAAATACACTTTTATAATCTTCCATTTTCATAGGGATGCAAAATTGACACAAATTAAGTAATTTTAAATTTTCTTTCTCAAAAGATAGTTTGAAGTACACTCTAATCAGAAGTGTAAGCATATTATATCTGTTGATAAATTTGACATTCTAACATGTTGGAACATAAACAACTAAAAATTGGCATGAACTTTCCGGACAACCCAATACCTATTGTAAAACAAAAAAAATCTTTTTACTTAGTCGAATGAACTACTAAAAGTAAGAGTTCTACTGCATGTCGTTTTGGGGGATTATAGGTGTTGGGTGTCGAGAGAAAGTACTGGTCTGTAAGGCACAGATGGTCGTCTTGGTGGAACAAGAAAGAGGGTAGGTCTTCTTTCAAGATGTGTAAAATAGTATTTTGAGTCTAATTGGCTTTGCAGATTTACCTCCCCTTAATATATTTATCAATTAGTTTTGTCTGATCGTTATTAAACAACGGGGCAGGATCAGGAAAAGTGCCAAGTTTCTTGAAATTATCTAAAAGAATCAAATTATTCAGGGTTCATACTATTTTTATAAACACACCAATATAAAAAATGTACAATTTTTTTTCACAGTCGAGTCTAATAGAAATTGGATATTTTAAAATTAGAAAAAATAGCATTGAACTTGTCTTTTATTCTTTTCTTTTCTCTCTCACTTTTTATTTTTCCAGTTTGTAACCTTGTCTTTTCATTCTTTTTATTCATCATTGTGAATTAAATTTATAATTTTTTCAAAGTTTATTATGCCAAATACTGTTCTCATCAAAACAGTGAACCTTCATCATAATCGAGTTCGATATCAGCTCAAGTTTTGAAAACAAAAAAATATTAACGAGTAATTTTATTCCTGGAAAATGACAAATCCCAACATTTTTTTTTTTTTTTACATTTACAGCATTATTTAAAAGTAAAACAAATACTTTCTGGTGATTTTTTTTTCTTTCCTCTTGTCTAGTGACTAAAATTAAAAATTCTTTAAAATTAAAATGAAGACAATGACGCTTCCAAATGATTAAAAAAAAGGGTAAAGTTTTTTAAACTGAGTTCAAACAAGTTCCAAACAAAGAAGTGCAGAAGTTAATTTTAATTTAAAAGAACTTTCTAAATCCAAATAAAGGAGGAAATTGAGTTTAAAAAATGCATTAATTTCCAAAGCATATTTTTAAAGATAAGGTACGATCGCGCACTTGTAATTTAAGCACCTCCAAAGATTCGCTGAAAAATGAGCATACATGATGAAACAAATACTTCACAAAAGCTTAATAAAAAAAATTTTATTGCCAAAATTTTCGTTATTATTAAAAAAAAAAAAAAAAAAGACCAAAGAATCTTTTATGCAAAAAATATTTTTTTCAAACCCTTCTTAGAACCTTCGAAATTGTGGTTAAAAATCTTGTTTTTCTCTTGTCAAAGAGGAGACCATAAATTACTATGGGAAATTTGAGCAACTTTTTGTGGTGAAAAAAAGAAAACATTGATTTCGGAAGTTCTTGCAAGAATCAGATAGTTGTCGTATTTTAATCAAACTTTCAGGACATCTTCACAAATGAATGAAATTATTTTTGAAACGTTTCCTTTTTAGAGAATTTCGATAAAAATATATTTACATTTGTTACCCTATCTTTGTAGCGCTTAATGTATTGTAGTTTAGTTTATTATTTAAGTTTTATAAGTTTAAGGACCAGTCCTCCAAGAGAGTAAATCATCAATTATTTTGATTTATGCCATTGAGTGCCAGTTAGAGTGTTTTTTTATGACATGGAATAAGAAATTATCAAAAATGAATCAAGAAGTTAAGTAAAGCTGAAAGTATGAACTCTCAATTTTATTTTTACTCAATTTATTGTGTTTCTTTATGCTCTATTTCTTCACAAAAAAATTCAGAGTAATTAAACCACTTCTTTTTAATTTCCAATAAAGTAGCTCAAAAGAAAAAAAAATGTCCTAAAATAAATCATGGTTCTCGACTGTTCTTAATAGGTAACATATTTAGAAAGATTAAAAAAAGTTTATCTTTTTTTTCTTCTGTATTATCACAGGGGGAGAAGGGAAATATTGACAAGTCCATAGTTATTGACAGGAGTTGAAAATTGGAAGTCAGTCACTTGACTTAAAACTTGAGAGCATAACAAAACACACCCCCTGTTTAAAAATACCGTTTTTATAATATTAAAAGCAAAAAGTAAGTCATAGTCCATTTAAATTAACATATTTTGTAACAATTAAATTAAATTTCAAAGAGGCATAAATTATTTTTAAAAGATTTTTAAAATTTGGATCTAATTGTTTTTGTTGACAAACACATACATCATCTTTTAGTGATAGAAAAGTTAACAAAACCTAGGATCAGTTTTAAAACAAATTTAAAAACCAGAAAGTATTTTTTATGATTAATTTTATGTTAGTTTCTTATTTCTAAAACCAAAATTAAAATGTTAAACAATATAATTTTTTTTTTGGCAAAGTGTTTTAAAATTGCTTTTTTTTCAAAAGTGGATACTCAGATTTGAGTAGATGCTCCATTTATTAAACACTATATTTCTTTTCGTCTACCAGCTTAAATATTCAGGCTGGTAGACGAAAATAAATAAATAAATGAAGTGTCTGTGGATTGAAGATGGAAATAAGCATCAAGGCAGTCAAATTCTGAGTCGGAGGATTGCACATAGTTCTGGTTAATAAATTAATGCTTTGAAAATAAATAATTAACATTTTCAAAGAACAGTTCGAGTTCCTATCAGCACTAAAAAACCTGCTTTGTAATCCTCTTGAAGGATATTTAAGCAAAGTTTCTAGACAGACAAACCAGTAAAGAGAGACAACGGCAACAGGTCATGACACTGGATTTTTAAAAAATCTCCCTTACACATTCATCTGTCTTCCTCACCAAGCTACAAGACACATTTTTCTCCTTGCCTCTTCTTTCTCACGCGTGAAGAAATTATATTTCTTTTCATTTTGGAAAACAATGACAAAAGACTAAAAATGTTAACACTCATACATGCTAAAAAAATTTAGTTGTAAAAAAACACGAAAATAAAAATATCTTAGATTTTTATATTTAAACACTTTTTCACCTATTTTATTTGTTGTGAGTTGATTCAAATCTGCATCATGTCTACTCAAATATGAGTAGCCACTAAAAATAAAGTGATAAAAATCTGTTGTCTTGATAAATAAAACCCATTACCTTATATATATATATATATATATATATATATATATATATATATATAAACACTTGCTTTTCTCTCTTCTGATATAATGTTCAAAGAAAATTCCTTTTATAACAGATGTTTAGAGGAAGCTTTGAATTTGAGAATAGGGTTTCTATTTCAAGGGGGATAACCGAGTAGAGCTGTATTGAGGCACAAGTTTACATAAACTAGGTACCACCAGAATGAACGCGTTATTTCCAAAATTAAAAAAATAATAATAAAATGTCACAAATCAGGTATGCTCAACGAAATTTTTAGCACTTGTTCATCATTGAATGAATTTTATACAAAATAGGTTGTTTTATTAGAAAGCTTTATAATTTTGTTGTGGGGTGTAATTTCACTTCCCTCTTTCCAATAATGGGTGTACTTTTAAATTTAGAGTGGTGTTTGTGAAATATTTTTACAAATATATAATGAAAAATTCCTGAAGTTGTTACTTTGGTTAAAAAAAAAAAAAAATGATGCAGTATGAAGTGTGAAGATAGTGAAAATTTGTCCACAACCTTACCAAAAGTAATTCAATTAAACTCAAGAAATAAATTTTGTAGAGTTGGTGTTTGCATAATTTAATAAAACACATTATTTACTATTTGAACAGAAAAAAATCTACACTGAATATTTATTTTTTAAAAAGATGTAATTTTTCAGTACAATTTTGAAATTCATCATGTTACTGTTTATAACAAAATTGTTTTAATAGAGACATGATTGAAAAATCAAAAATTGTAAAGTTTAATGCCATTTTCAAGTGAACATTTGTTAAAAGAATTTTTTACTAGTTAGATTATTTTATGTATGGAAGTTCAAAAAGGAAATAATTCTGTGACTGCAATTAATTAACAGTATCAATGCAATAAGTCTTTACCAATTAATCTACCTGCCCTTTTATAACTCTTACTTTAGTTTAATAACTTTGGAAATCAAAATAATGAAAAACAGACCTCATTGGATGTAATTAAATATTTTATGACAAAGTGGATGAGAAAATAATCAAAAAATAAAAGCAATCACTTTGACTCAAAAGTTTCATTTCACTAGTATTCATTTCTTTTTTCATTTTACTAATGGAATATAAAAAAATTATTCATTCTACTAAGTTTCAGAAAAGCCTATAGAATAAAAAATTATGTTCTGAATTTATTTGTTATATAAGGTTAAAAATAATTTATTTTTAAATACCAATTTCTAGATTGCAGGACAGTTGGTTCTTTGTACCTATTTAAATTTTATGTGCACTTTGAGGTGACAGAGAAGGCTATTGTTGTTGACCTTATGACAGCTCATTGGCTACCATGTGTAAATAAATGTTATTTTTCTATTTGTAAGCAAAAAGTAAGCATTATTTGTATAAAATCTAGTTAATTAATCTTTAAGTTTATTAATTTACTTAGAACCAAATCTCCAGGACAAAACTGGAATTTTAATAGATTTTTAAATTTGTTGTTTTTATTTTTCATCTATAATGGAGGTTCAAGGAATGATGAGTAACTATGCCAATGTTTAAAGATTAATTAACTGGATTTTGTAAAAGTAGTGTTTACTTTTGACCCAGAGCAGCATTACTTCCCTGGCTATGGTCCTGATTGATTTGGAGGAATCATTTTCAATCATGGCCTGAATCTCGCCAACAAATTTGAGAGCTTTTCTTATCAGAATGATCAGCAAATTTTCTGAGCTGCTGTGCCTTCGTAATTGCTATTAGACTAATCCAACTTTCCGAATCCTGTGCACTGTCCTCAGATTGATACCCAAACACTCTGATATGTTTGTATTGGACCTTCCGATGCAAATGTCAAGCAGTACGGCATGCCATTTCCAAATTTGTGGTGGAGTGAATTGCATCATGGTGCTCTTTTTCTCACAGCCAGTGGCCCAACTGACCCTACTATACAAAATCAGTCAACAAAATCAAAAACAAACAATGCGCATACACAAAATAAAAAATATGAAATGGCATTAATTTACCCATCGCACCATATATATGTGTGTGTGTATGTGTATATATATATATATATATATATATATATATTACGCGAATCATTCATACGAAAAGCAGATAATGAAGTTAATGATATAAATGGCAAGAATCACTCTTGCAAACAATTTTTAATAATAAAATACATTAACCTCGAATCCGTTAATGAATGGTATGATCCTTGTTTATAAATTCCGGTTTTATCAGGTCTTTTTTTACTACTAGCTTTCAATCGTTTCATACAATCATCCTCAGGTAGGGAAATAGGTAAATTGAGCCTGCACCACATAATTGAGAGATATATATATATATATATATATATATATATATATATAATATACACACACAAATATTTTTATGTATGCATACTGTATATGCACCATATATGTTAACATACACAGACTCACTAGAAAGAAATTCACTCTTAACTCATTTTCAAATTGCACCCTACAATGGGAACCACAGCCTTGAAATTATATTTTCACAAATATAAAGAAATGTGATTGCATGCCCTTTGTGCTGACAATAGCGTCATTCATTAACTTCCTCTTCACCAGGTGAGCAGAATGAAATTACAATATTTGCAAGTGTTCTTTTCTTTCATCTCCATCTTAAAATCTTAAATAATCTATTCATAGTAAACAACTTATCTTACTATTTATTTTAAACCTCTATCCTGAATGTTTTAACATAGTTATTTAGAAGCACACGTGTTAGTAGTGATAAAAAATTTAAATTTTGATTTAATATATGTTAGTAGATAAATGCTGATTTATTATTAACAATATATTATTTTCATGTTAAACCCAAAAGAAAAGTTCTTAAACAAAAATTGTCAAAAATGACTTCTGATTAAATGGTAGGCAACAACTAATAGCTTTTGTTATTAATCTCTATTTGTGTTTTTGTCAGATCTTTTTATTTTAGTATTTGTTACCTGTCTCTACTGAGTTTGATTATTTCATTCTGTCCAAATAGACAAATTAAGTAATTTGGTTGTTGTTTTTTTTTTTTAAAAGTGTGGACTAGAATTATAAGATATATACTAATATAAGACCTTAAACAAATACCAAAAGAGTTAAATAAATGCTTCATTTCAGTAGTTTAACACATTTTAAAAAGAGATAGTTTCTTGTACTTAATTTCTCAGTAAAAGCATTGTTCAACTATGTTCTTATTTTTATTTTTTTTTTTATTAATGTCCACACAATACAAGGCTCAAGAGCCACTCAAGGAAGAGTGTTATTGAATAAGGTGTGTGGCAATGTAAGAGTAGGAAGTGAAGATCATTAGAATATGGAGAGTAAGTAACACTTGACCATTGACTTGAAGAGGTTAAGATTGTAGCATTTAGAGAAGGAGTCTGTTCCACAAGTCATAGTTCTGGAGAAAATGCTGAGTGGAACTTCCTCCTTACAACTGAAATACAGAAGAAATGAGCGTGGTTTAATTTTGTGGACGTAATATGATGGGTCTTAACTGGCCTATTTGATTTGACTCTGTAGTAGCATAGCAGGTCTATGTTGGAAAGGTTTGAAGTAATGGAACTAACAATTGTAGCTCCTCCAATCACTTGACACAGAAAAAGCAATAGTGTATTGACAGGCTTGCTATGTTGCATCTGCAGAGTGGAAAATAAGTCATTCTCCATTAGGCTGTATAAATGAGATTGGATACTGGAAAGTGATGATTGGGCAACTCCAGCCCAGATATGGCAGCAATACTACATATAAAGATAAAGCAATGTAGATGTCAAGTACTTTCTGGAGTGGTACAAGAAGCTGACCATTTTTCCAGCATCTTTATTGATGAATAATATATACGCGTTCTATTTGGGATAAGCTTGAATCTCAGTAAGCATTCAAAGCAAGGAGCCTGATTGAGAGCACAGCCATTCATCATAACTAGAGAAAATGTGGTCTGATCAGTGAGGATGAAATGATATTAGCTTGCTTTTTGAGGCATTGAAAGTTACAAGCCAGCTCCTTTATCTTTAAACTGTCAGAGCTACGTCAGGAAAAATCAGTTGTGAGGCTCTGAACATGTTGATTTTTGGATGTACTTTTATAAACTGTTGTGTCTGAATAGATGTTTATTAGAGAATGAGATTGTTTCTAAGCAGATCATTGATAAAAAGCAGAAAAAGAGTAAGAGTGACGAGTGAGTCCTGAGGCCACATGCTTTGATTTCATGGGCTCCAGAAGACTGGCAATTCATAAACCTACGTGAGAGAAAGGACTTTTAAATTGTATAGACTCTTCCAGAGATGTAATAGCTGGTGAGTGTATCTAACAACACCCTATGCCACACTTTGTCAAAAGCTTTTGAGATATCTAGGGCAATTGCTCACATGATAAAGCTACCATCAAGTGCTTCAATGATTCTGTATGTAATGATCTTTAAAAACATCAGCAGTGGACCTAGAAATCCATACTGTTCGTCATTCAGGAGGCTGTTTCTGGTCAGGTGATCAACAGTCTTGTTAATAGATTTGGGGCTAAGGTTCTTAAGTATAACAAGGTTTTTATCCAAACCTGTAGAATGTTAGGAACACTTGGATATCCCAATGCCAATCTACACAAGTTTTTAAATGGATAGTATCAGGTTAATTATTAGCCTTCATCTGCCATTTACACAGATCATATTACTAAGCAAATCTTGCAACCTTTGTCTCACTGTAAAATACCGGCCATTTTCTCAACAGTCAGTAAAGTTGTTTCATTATTATATTTAGTAAAATTGAGTAGCTGACCAACTGAACTATTTTTATTAATAAGAAAATTATAATGATCATGAACGTTATCATGGAATGAATAAATAGATTAAATAAGTCTGTGATCACGATCTTAATTCTATTTTTATAACTGTTCTGCTCTGATTACACAGTAGCCAAGAGAAGAATCCAATTCTCCAAGAATTACCAACCGAAACAAAGTACTTTTTCAATTTGTTTTACTCTATTACAAAGCATTTTATTAAGATATATCCATCCTCAATGATTGCTTATATTTTTTACTTATTTCTTTTCGATTTTCATTTTGAAAAGTTTTGATAATTCTCTATTCAAACAGTTTATAATCTTTGTATTAAAGATGCAATAGTATTACTATTATAAAGAAACTGTTATATCCTGATTATAATGACCCAAATCATCATGGTATTAGTATTTATTTGAAATATGTTGATAATGTTCAAAAAGTACTGGTTCACATGCCAAAATAATTTATCAACATTGCATTTTTTGTGATGTTGGTAATTACAATTTTAAACAATATTACTGTTGGGGAAATTTATCACAATTGTAAAACCAGAAATGCTTGCATTTCTATTCTTGATTTTGTATTTTGCTGCATTTGATAACAGAAATTCATGTTCTTCAAGGCTCTTAAGCATGAAATCTGTACTCATTTCTTTAATTTGTCATTTATAAAGGAACAAAGCAATTTAAAAAAAAAATTTGTTAAGTTGATTAATGGTTTTTTAAAAGAAACTGAAATGATACTTACAATTGTTATTAAACCTTTTGTAAACTTACCTCCCCAGTTTTTATCATTATCGTGTAAAGCATTATAATGATTTTGCAAATTTTATTATTTCTAAAACTTTTAAAGGCTACACTATTTTTTCACAATTACGACATGATAAATAATGAAAAAAATATTCTTATAGTGTATTCTTATTATAAAAAAACTTTTAAAAGGCTACACTATTTTTTCACAATTACGACATGATAAATAATGAAAAAAATATTCTTATAGTGTATTCTTATTATAAAAAAACTTTTAAAAGGCTACACTATTTTTTCACAATTACGACATGATAAATAATGAAAAAAATATTCTTATAGTGTATTCTTATTATAAAAAAACTTTTAAAAGGCTACACTATTTTTTCACAATTACGACATGATAAATAATGAAAAAAATATTCTTATAGTGTATTCTTATTATAAAAAATATAATAATGCGACAACTATAACAAATAAACAGAAGCAGTGTTGAGAAGACCTGCATTATTTTGTTGTTGATGGTAAAATTTTCACTTTTTATTGGATAAGTAACTTTCAAAATATCCTTCAAAGAAAATGATCTTTGAAGAAAATTGAATAAACTAATATTATTGTGTATTGTATCAACTAAGAATGACTTTTTGCCAGGGTATGACTAATTACTTTTATTTCTTAATCTTGATTTATACTCTTTCAAACCAAGTTATTACCTAATATTATATTAATTTTTCTTTATAGAGTATAAATACAGCTATTTAAAAAGTGACAATATCATGGTAATTTGTAGATAATTCTATTTTAGGTATATTTCAATAACTAGAGAAGATAATATTTTGTTTGGATGTGAAGAAAAAAAAAGTGCAGTAAGTTATTTTCCAATAAAATTGAAAGCTGAAATTATTATTAAGATCTTCATCTCAGATTCTAAAATGTAACTTTTTGTTACAGAGCCCAAATATTGCTTGCCACAAAGTTCATGATTTTGCATCATTAAAGACAATACATAATAAAATGCATCTGTGTACTGTTCTTTCAAGAAATTGTACTGATTGGTGTACAGTAGTGTAATTCTTTGTTTATATAATGTTTTTCAGCTATTAATTTTATAAATTGTAAGTTTGTCTTTTCATATCTGTTTTTCTTATTTCAGGGCTACCGAAGAAAGTATTTCAAATTGAAAGGTCGTAAATTGTACTATGCAAAGGATACCAAGGTGATTAGCATTTTTTTTTTGTTTTTTTTCCATATATTTACAAGAATCATTTTCATTGGATAAAGAAATTTCTTCTTTTAGTGTGTATGTGCGATCTACTTTTATATACTTAGATTTCTTATCTCTTCAAATAAAAATGGCTTCTTTATTGCTGGTCAGAAGAAATTAAATTTCTCTCTCTCTCTCAGTTATAAATCTAAATGTGATTTCAAGAAACATAGAAAAAAATCTTCGCATATTCCAGCTTGTGATCACACGATTGAATCTTTGCTTCTGTGAGAGTGCTAACACAATGTTTTGGCCGCTCTATTAAGCCTTCATCAAGTGTATAATCTGTAAGGATAGAGAAAAAAGAATTCATTATCTTGAAAAAAATAACACCAGAAAACTGGTTGCTAATAGACTGATATACCAAAACTCATGGTATAGCATTATGTAAAGGTAATGGTAGCTGGTACCACCATATCTTGGACATCATGGATATGCCCAAACGTATATCAACTGTGCTCTAACATCTGTTAAGTCAGTGTGAACACCAGCTAAGTTTTTTATAGCAATGTAGCATGATAGCGAGTGTCAGGTGGATGGTTCTTTCCATTTCTGAAATTGTGTGGACATTTGACATCCCTTAATCTACAGAGTTACATGTATATCATGAACAGCACAGTGGCTAATCACAGGTCCTTAACGATCACGACCAAAGGTATCTAGCTAGAAGTGTTTGCTATAACAGGAATGGGACATTGGTACTGAATCATATCCACATTAAATGCAGGAGGTAACAAAAGCATCTCCAGCAGGTCAGTTCAGCATTCCTTAGCTTCCATGGGATATGGGAACAGATGACTCACCAGAATGTCTCTGTTAACACTATGACATCAGACACAGCACCTCACCTGGGATTGTAACAACACTAATTGGACCCTGGAGAATTTGCAAGATGTGTTATGGTCCATTGAGTCATGGTTCCATTTGTTTCTAGATGATGGTAGGGTTTAGGTGTGGCACAGACAATATGAGGCCATGGACCCCAATTGTCAACAAGGAACTATGCAAATTGTTGATGGTCCCATATTGGTGAAGGGTGTATTTATATCATTTAGGTTGGTCTGACTAAACATGCCATTGACTGATGACAAAAGTATTGCACTGTTTCATGACTATTTGCATCCATTCATAGACATGTCATCGGTTGCCCAAGTTGCTCAGAATTGGTTTAAGGAGCATTCTTGAGACTGTTAACAAAAGCTGTTTCCACCGCATTCACTCAATATGAAATTAAATCAAGCATTTATTAGATGTGATGGAGACATCTATTTGTATACAAGATTCATTGTACATAAAAAATATTATGAAGCTTTTGACTGCGATCATGACAGCATGGTTCAAACTCTCTTCACAGGTCATGTGGAAACAATGCAATGTTGAGTTGCTGCATTTCACCAGGATAGAAAGGTTTCTACACTTTACTAAGCACCTATCTAATGATTTTTGGCACATCTGTTTATTTCACCAATGCTATAGGCACAGATGCAACCATTATCACCACCCATATACCCAAGCAATTATAATCCATTCATAAGAGAGTTGAAAAAAAAGAAAAGGGAACCAGATGGTGCTGAAATCTATACAAACCTAACTTATGTACTTGGTCAGCAAACTGATATCTGCTGTCTCTTTCAATTTTCTCACTTTCCAGTAGTGCTGCCTCTCTTTTACTAGATAGATAAGGTTTGCTATATCAGGTTTTTGTGTCTATCTTTTGATTATAGTTTTCTTCTGTCCTTTGAAACTGACTTTAAGAAGATGGTTGGTTTCCATCTTATATACTTTTCTACATTTACACATTGCATATTATAAATGCACCCTTTTATCATAACCTTCTTCCACAAGGGATCAATCCTAGTAATAAGGTTGTGAAGTATTGTTTTACTATTGAAAAGCACCTTGATGTAATATCAACAAATCCTTTAAATGTATTCATTCCCAACTCTTACCTATGAAGTGTTTGCTGTAGCTGCATTGTTGCTGATAATAATAATATCCCTTAGCTCATTTTTCATCTTTATGACGTTGTTGCTCATGACTCGTATCTGGTTTTGAACTAATATTTTCTTTATAAAGAAAAGAGGATTAGAATCAAAATGTGGACCTAACCCTATATATGTGTTCATGTACATAAACTTCCCACCATACAAATTACTAGAAATTTGTTCGTATCTTTCTTCCCCATGATGAATTACATAGTTGGTCTAATTGAGTTGACATAATCTTACAGAACATGTACATCCTCCTAATGGGGCTAAAATATACATTTGTTATCACATACATTAGCCAGATCAAAAGATTCAGTGGAATTGAACTAAGGGCAAGTTATGTCATTCAGACTGTTGTACTCATTTTTATTGCCATAATCACAATGTTTCAGCCGTTGTATGCTTTGGCCTTCTTCAGGTGACATGCACTGGAATTTCAAACTGAGGGCCGGAGTATACAATGTCCAAGACATTGTGGATATGGCAATAAAGATGAAGACAACAGTTTGAATGATGTAAATAGTATGAATAGTTACAATACCACATCTCGGAAATATAGACAGATGTAAGACAAAACAAAACATTCCATATTAGAAATCAGAGGAAAGTGGAAACTTTATAGCTTAGCCTTTTTCTTGAGGATACATATCTGGTTCAAACATATATATATATATATATATATATACATACACACATATATATATATATATTGTTACGAAGTTGTAGCATATAGATGAACCACAGGTTTAAAAAAAAAGGAAACATGGGATCCTTTCTCGGTCTTCACTCAGAAATGAAAGCGACACAAGGGAGTCAATGAAGAACAGACGCAAGACGATAGTTCTCAAAATAAAACATTTATTTATCAATATATAAACAGGTAAAGAAAGAAAAGAAATACATTTAACAAAGGGGAAGGGACCTATGGAGGAAAAGAAGGCGCGAGCGAATACATATATATATACATAAAAGAAAGATCAAGCCAAGAGAATCAACTTATCTATCAGTCGAGTTGACGTTTTCACACAAAGTTCAGATTCGCCGAAGCGAGAGTACGTATGTTAACACAACATTTTGGTTGGCTGACAATTTTCCTGGATTCTTTTTCTTTCGGAAGTGTTTGAAGTTTCACAGCATCACGTGCAGGCGTTTCGTTGGTCGATTCAGTTTTTGTAGCAGCCCTTTCATCTCTAGTCGACAGACTTTGTTGTCTTCTTCATTTCAGTGGGCAGTTCATTTTGGAATTGGGACGATTTTGCTCAGCGACGTTCATCTGCCACTGGTCAGACGGAAACTGAAAATCCTTTTTTAGATTCTTGCTGTCCCCAAAGACAGTCACGTGGGTTTTCTTCGTCCTTGACCGGGCACGCGGGAAGATGGAGCACAGATCACGCATCGTTTGCGTGATGGCCAAAATTTCAATCTGCCCTTAGTATGGTCTGATCACGTGAATTGCAGCAGGAAATCCTGATGGTGCCTGGAATTCACTTATGGTCGACCCCCTGATAGCTGCGGGACTTTGGAACCAGGTCATTTTCGCGTCGGGTCGCTTCAAAGTCATGGACCCATGGTGTGTGGGTGGAAGAGTAGGTAAAGAGGGAAAGAAGTTGTGAAAAGAAGAGGAGGGTATGGCTGATCATGGAACATATTCGCTCGTAAGTTGAAAGCATTGGATTTTTATCTATTTTGATTTATTTATTTATTTATTTATTTCTCTCTTTTTATATCTAACTAATTTTCGTCTAGAATTTGGGATTTTTCTTTGGGAGTGCTTTTTATCCTTACGCCTATATGGTTAATGGAATTGTGGCTACATCACAATATATATTGGGTATTTGGGCAGTGTGGTCAAAAGAAATTAACAACTCTGTTTTCAGGACACAATTTCTGAGTTGGTGTTTCTCCCCTTCTCCGTGTCTCTCGGTATTTTCTTCATTCTCTTTTCTGTATCCACTTTGTTGTCCATTCCTCTCCTGCCTGTCACAACTGTACATATGGTATGAAGTACCCCGAGAGGGTGATCTCTTATCTCCATGATGATCTATTTATAATGGGAAATCACCAATCACCCACCCAGATGATAGACATACGGGCACCCCAGAATGGAGCACTAACACACCCAGATGTCCCTCCTCGTGATTCTACCCCCCCCCATCTCTACGATCACTTATCCCACAGCATAGTCGCTTGTCCAACCATAAGGATGCCTTTTCCTGCCGTGAATTTTCTCACTCCAGTCACAGTCACTGGCTTGATGATCTTCACGCTGCTCATAATCTTTGGCTTCATCTTTGGTAACCCGTCGCACATACAGAATATGTTGTTCCACAATTGAATGTTGGTCACTGTACCTCTTCCCCAGCAAGTGGTGCAGCGACCATCAGGCAGTTTAACCCACACTTCATCTCTAATTCTCATATTAGTTGGTTCCTCTCCTGTGGCTCCTGATCCTGCTCTTGGATGCTGCCACTCATATTTGAAGATTTCACTCTGTGCTATGGAATTTGTTTCCTGGCCTATTTTGGGCAACCTATTATACCAAAAGACAGCTTCTTGTGGCAAAATTTGGCTTTTTCAGACACAGCCTTAATTGTCTGGTGATGTCTTTCAACAATGCCATTCCCACTTGGCCTGTAAGCTGCTCTACAGAAACGTCTCACACCCCACTTCTCTAACATCTCCTTCAGGGCTGCTGAGCAGAAGGCGATGTCGTTGTCCATCAGCACCTCAGTTGCTGCACCCCTCTCTCTGGATTCCATTTTCTGCTCTGATTTCTCTCTATACGGCCACTCATCTGGGTCTACAATTGATCACTGACAGGTATAGTCCCTGTCAATAATGTGTCATTGCCAACCAAGCCCAATCTTCTTCCACCTTAAGCTCACCTGCTATAGGTGTAATTGGTGTCAGATTTATGAACTGACACATGCTGCATCTCTCCACCACTGCCTTGACTGCCTTCTTGGTTATGCTGGGATCCACCTTCCTAGCCAAGAACAGGATTCTGTCCTGTCCAAAATGGTGCATGTCATAGAGCTCCTTCAGTCCAGTCTGACTAACTACAGCAGCTGTTTCTGGTTCTGTTTCCTTCATGGGTTTCTTCAGGACCCCAAGTAAGGTTTTCTTCACTCTGGTAATTGTATCTGCTCAATTCTTCTCCAATGACACAAATGTGATGTTCAGCTTCAACTCAATCTCTTCAATAAGTGCTCGAAGAGTTCCTAACTACCATTTCACAATCACTTCTTCAGCTCCCTTGGTCTTCACCCTCCTCTCTCCGGTGATTTCTGACCTGTCCCATGAAGCCACCATGGCTGAGTCAGTTTTCATTCCACTTCTTTGCAGTCTCCATTTTATGCCCAGGTGGATGCTCTTCATGACTGCATCCAATTCTGCCACATTAGTATTGGCAAAGTCATTTTTATTTCGCAACCAGGCTACATCTTCTGTGGTGACACCACCTACTTCTATGCTAGACTGCTTGTGTCACATCACAGAACACCTTCTCTGATGTGGGGTATATATCAGCTTCCTCTCACTGGATCTTCTCTTTCACCTCTGTGATGATCTCTAATATATTCACTGTTTCATTGTTGACTTTATCTTTCCAATTCTCTTCTTCAACCAGTCTTTTGCCATAGCTACATGCAATGTGCAGCCATCCAGCAATGAGATAATGGCCAACTAGCTTCCCACAAGTTGAGAAGTGTTTTCTCCTACTCAGCATATATGGCACATCGGGAATATCATTTCCTCTTCAGAACACCATCTTGCCCTTCTTTTTCAGTCAGAGCCCCAATGCTACTCCCCCTTCCAACGATTCTGGTTGTTACATAGTCAGACTGAACCTGTCGAGATGACATATCACTTGGTCAGCTGTCGCCACTGTTTCATCCACCATTATGGCTCTTCTCACAACATCCTTCTCCTCTAGTACTTTCTTAAGTAATGCTGTATTGATTTTGGGGACAGAGTTTAAGCCAAAGCTGGTTAGGCAATAGGTTTGGCCTTTATATCTTACCAGCTGATATCTACACAATTTTTCAGCAATGTGGATTTGCAGGTAAGCGGATTTCAAGTCACCAATCATCGATGCTCGTCCTATCTGTCTTCATTTCTGCAGGGTCTCTCCACACAACATCTATGTCATTTCCACCTGTGTGACATGTCACATATTCATTCAATTCTTGAAAATCCAATACAGGTCAAACTTTCTGTTTCGTGGGCTGAACTACTGCCATTAGTGGCAGTACTCCTTCAAACTTCCCTTTTCACAGTTGGAGAATTCCTTCCTTGACCCATTGCTCCACCTCCTTTTTGAAGTCTGCGTCCCCCCCCTCATAATGAGTGTTCATAGCAGTCAACTCTGTTTTTTAATACAGGTGCATCTCCCTTCCACCTCCATCAAAGTATGCACAAAATTCCTGGTCCTCTATGACACATTGTTTCTATTGTCACTCCTCTCTGACTGCGTGCTTGCAGCACAGTGCTGAATGCCAAACTCCACGTTCTTATACATGGTCACCTTCTCCTCCCACCAGTTGTATAATTGCATCCACATTGACACCTGGAACCATTTGATTGATAACAATCACTTGGATTGTGAGTGGTGTCCTGCACACTATCAATTGGGCCATACTCCTTCCATTGTACTGCACAGTTCTGCCATCAATTGTTTGGACACTTCTCATCCCACTCCACCTGTCAACCATGTTTTTAGTGACCAGTGTGGATGTGAAGCCTGTGTCAATGAGAGCTTTATTGGATACCTCCACTGGATAAGAGGGGTATCTACCTGCACAGTAGCTCTTTTTTGTTTGTTTCCCTGGTGGCAGTCTATTTATGTGGCCAATTTGGCTACATCGATAACAGGTGACACCTGACCTTGGCTCCTCACAATCCTTTGCCATATGAGATCTTTCTGTCACTTCAGTCAGCAGTGGCTACAGTCTCCAACTCCTGTTCCTTTTTCCTGGTTAGCACCCTAGCATGCAGTAATAGTTATCCCACTTCTATAGAACTTGTTCTGGGGAGCTGCTGGAGGGCTTTATTGATGTGATCCAGGAAACTGTTTACAAAGGCCAATTTTACCATCCTGTTGAGGCCTTCACTTTTTCACTTTTTCCACCATCTTGTGAAACAGATAAATTCAATGAAATATTTTGCCAAAATAGCTCATGGTCAAAAGAAATTAACAACTCTGTTGACAGGACACAATTTCTGAGTGGGCGTTTCTCCCCATTACACCGGTCTCTTGGTATTTTCTTCATTCTCTTTCCCATATCTGCTTCGTTGTTTGTTCATTCCTCCTCTACCTGTTACAACGGTATGTACGGTATGATGTACCCCAAGAGAGTGATTTCTCATCTCCATGATGGTCTATTTATAATGGGGAAATAACCAATAATTTGCCTGGATGATAGACATACGGGCACCTCAGAATGAGAGCAGTAATGTACCCAGATGTCTTTCCTCATGATTCCATCCAACCACAGATAGCAACCCTTTTATGCAAGTTTTGTTGAAAAGGACTGAAAAGGTGCTGTGGTTAAGTTTTTTATATAATTTCTCATGTGTTCATATATTTTTTCTTTTCTGGGCATAAATTATATAAAAATTGTCCGAATGTTTTCCAAGTACTTTTGCCTATACTTTTAGCCATTATCAAGCATATTTACTTTTAACTGAATATATGAATTGTTTTATGTATGTATCTAGAGTTATAGGAATGTTTTATTTTCCAAACATGGTCAGCACATTGTGGCCGTGTTCATAGTTGATATTATTTAGTGTTGGCTCTTTCTTTTTTTATTAATAATGCTTCCATTATTTTTAGCCTTTTTGTACATGTTGATGATACTATTATATTTGTATTATCAACGAGTATATGTTACAGATAGTTTAGTGGGTCTCCATGTGTATTTAAATGAGACCTAATTGAGCTATGGTCAGATGGATGTAATGCAAGTCTTCTTGTTAAACATATTGTAGTATATCCAATATAATTATTTACAAATTTGGATTGGTAAGGAACACAGTTCCTTAAGGTGACATGTGAATTTGTGAATAATATTTGTTCTCTGTAATTTAGATCTTGCAGGTGAATTATTATTTTTGATAATGAGGTTAGCAGTTTAAAAGATTTTATAATAATTTAATTTTCTTTTTTTTTAATTGGAAAAAATTATACGAACACGTGAAAAATTTATATAAAAAACCTAGCAACAGTCTGTCATTTTCAATGGAACTTGCTCACACACACACATACACACACACATATATATATAAATGAGAGAAAAAACAGATGGAGTAAAAATCCACAGTTTGTAGCATTTATTTTTTAAAAAAAGTGCTCAATACAAAGTAGAGCAAAATATTATAATATTTTATTATAATAAATTAGAATAAAAACACTTTACATTAAAATATTAAAAATAACTAAAACCTGTAAATCCTTACATGGTCCATGTCCCCTATGTTTATAAAAAAATTGCATATTATAAAGATTCCTAACAATAAAAACCTATTAAACCAAAGAAATGAATTAATGGTGCTATGCTACCTTAAAATATAGTTAAAAAAATTTTTTCATAAATAATTACGCATCTTAATTGTATAACCATTATTTTGTTAGTATATAATGGTCCACCCAGAATTTATTTGATTTATTCAACTATAATATTGCCGTGTTTTACCATTTATTCAATATAATTAACAGCCTATATAGGTGTTTCCACATTTTTAATTTTGCCCCTTTAAGAATTTTTCTTGAATATATTAAAAAAATTAAAAAAATTTTTTTTTTTTAAATCTGTTTCTGATAAATTTATATCTACTTCGACAGATCGTCAAATCATACTTAGATACACCAATAATACATTTGCCACTGAACTGAAATTGTTCCTTAGTATCGTTGAATGACATGTCTAAGCATCAGTTTTCTTGACATGTAATAATAACCCACCCCCTCCCCACTCTGATCTTATATTTTAGCATAGACCTGACATTCATTGGTTAATCTAGACATACCCATAAGTATATTTTTAATTCTGACCTTATGCCCCCCCCCCCACCTTTAGCTTATGAAAAGCGGTAAAGATTTATTTTTTAAATTTCCCTAATAAATCATTTTTATCATTAGTTATCTACCATCGCCTGAAGAAGTACCATCTTAGTATTGAAACATCAAAGTTTTTGTGTAGTGATGTAAAATGTTTTTATTGTAATTTATTATAAAAGTATTATATATATATATATATATATATATATATATATATATATATATAAACAAACACACACATATACAAGATTCGATGGATAAATTCTTGTCTAAATTACACAAAAATGAAAATAACACTGATAGCTCATTTTAACAGATATTTTTACCAAAAGTACACAAAAATGTCTTCAAATACGAAAGATTAAATTTATTCAATAAAATAAAACCACGGCCTCCAGAAGTCTTTGGAATCTCCTGCAACTCTCCTGAGCGGTCTCTTTGTTTAAGTTGGTGAATACTGCCATAATCCTTGCCTTCAGTTCATCATTGGAGTTTTGTTGGTCTCCAAAACAACAGCACCCCTCACATAATAATGAAGTGGGGTGCAGTCTGGAGAGTTAAGTAGCTAGATGTAAGAGGTGATGTTGCAGATCAGACAGGGTTTTCCAGCAGCCACCCTCTTGACCCAGGTCAGCACTACTTCCTTAGCTATGGAGCTGATTGATTTGGAGGGATCATTTTCAATAATGGTCTGGATCCCACCAACAAATTCGAGAGCTTTTCTTATCAGAAAAAATCAGTGAGTTTTTTGAGCTGACATACCTTCATAATCACCATTAGACTTCTCCAACTCTTTCTGGATTCTCTGCACTGTCCTCAGATTGATACCCAAGCACTCTGAA
Organism: Acanthosepion esculentum; assembly: GCA_964036315.1. Classification (NCBI taxonomy): domain Eukaryota; kingdom Metazoa; phylum Mollusca; class Cephalopoda; order Sepiida; family Sepiidae; genus Acanthosepion; species Acanthosepion esculentum. Next base: position 8,989,109 of record OZ038482.1, on the reverse strand, counting down.
ATGTTCATATGTGAGCTTCCGTTGTGAATGCCAAGCAGTACAGCATGCCGTTTCCAAATTTCTAGTGAAATGAATTGCATGGTGCTCTTTTTCTCACAAATGGTATCCAACTGACCCTACTATACTCTGGAGTCGGCAAAATCAAAAACAAACAACGCTCATGCACAAAATTAAAAATATAAAGTGTCGGCAATTTAGCCATCGCATCCTATATATATATATATATATAATATATATATATATATATATATATATATATATATATATATATATAAAGATATTAATATCTTCATTAAATTGTTACCAATGATACTGAAATGGGTTTTAAGACCAGTTATTATTTAGTTTGTAACAGTGAATGAACAAGGTCTCTTCTGTGGGTATTTTATTAAAAAGTTTAACCATATCAGTGATAATATTTTAAAGAAATATGATTTTTCTACTCTTTTTTTAAGGAATAGACATTCTTCATTGCCAAAAGCTGAAGAATGGATCAGCTAAAATGTTACACTAATAATATTAAGAACATAAAGGTGTTCAATTGTCTGAACAAAATTCAGAATTAAACCACAGATTGGTTTTGTAGCTCAATACCTTAACTCCTGATAAGCAAATGTTTCTTTTTTTTTATAAAAGTTGGTATTCAATCTCAAGTATTTAATTGTCACCTAAATGTTAATCCTTTATTAACTATGCTCCCAAGGATTGAATTCTTATTCCTTGGTTAGCAAATATTGTTTAATTACTCTGTCCCACCTGCTAATTAAAAATGATCCCACCCTTTCCATAAGAACTTCTAACAATTTGTTCAGGGGAGAACAGATTAATCTACCTCTGGAATCTATGCTGTACAATTTCACAGGTTAAACACTTCTGGTAGCAGAACATAGTTTAGTAAAAGAAAAATGGCTACCAATAATAAATTATTAGCCCCATCAGAGCTTGCCCCATAAAAATATGCTGCTTGGAAAAAGAAATGAAGTTCTAGGAAATGGTGCCAAATATTGATGCCAAGAAAAGGGCTCCAACTGTTTTTTGAGTTTAAGTGGTGATATCAATGAAAACTGATAAATACAGAGGAAGGAATGAAATTATTGTATGAAAAGCTGAACTTCGGAAATTTTGAAAAGTATAGCCAACCACAGAATATGACTTGTGCTGATTTCAATATAGAATTTGATCATTATGGTTCAGCAACTCAGTGAACATGAAATTAAGTTACCTGATGCTGTATTGATTTACAGAACCCTAAAGAGTACCCGTCTTGAGGAAGACAAGGAAAAATTAATATACGGCTACTATTAGAAACATAACACTTAATGAAATGATGATTCAAATAAAAAAGGTGACAGATGTTAGACCAGTGACTTTGATGAGTACTTCCTCTCCAGCAATCAATCAAATAAAGTTTGAACCAGCAGATGTGAACTTTGCTCAATTTTTGGATGGGAATCATGATGTGCAGACAGAGGATGTATAGGTCATGTCACCAAAATCAACAGAAGTATTATTGTGGTAGAGGATTGAGAGGTAATACCTGTAGAGGTGATAGATCAAATAGAGAAAGTAGAGGTTGTACCAACTATCAGAATAAAACCAAGAAACAAAATCCTCTTGGTGAACCCTCTAAATATGCTATTTGTGGATTTACCATGCACCAGGCTAAAATTTACCAACAAAGGAAATTAGGAAGATGTATTCGAAGCAAACATTGTTGCAATAACCCTAACGATAATACACTCTTAAGACACTATTGGTGGCACAGTTTTGGATCTATGTTGCTCCAGGTCAGTGAGTAGTTTGACTTGGTATAATTGTTACCCAGATACTTAGTCAAAAGAAACATGAAAGTAGAGGATAGTAAAATTAAATTTAGATTTGGAAATGCCCAAAACTTGAAGTCTATCTTCAATGTGGAGCTACCCTGTATATATTAGCAGGGAAATGCTGAAATTGCTGCTGATATAATAGTTTGAAATACTTTTATTGAGTAGAGATGTTATGAAGAAATCAAATACTGTTCTTGATATTCAAAGTGATAGTGTGACTAATATTTGGTCAAAGTTGCAACTACACTGCACTTCTCACTCAAGATCTAAAAAAGAATGAAGGCATGTTGTCTTGATGAGCATTAGGGATATTGAAAATAAGTCTGTTGTAGAAAAAAGAAAAGTAGCAGAAAAACTTCCCAAGCAATTTAATCATCTCACTTATGAGAAAATAGCAACTCTCTTGAAAGATGTAGTTGTTTTATATTGAACTTAGGACACAGAAAATTCAGAAAATTACCTACAATTGTATGTATAACTGGCCACTCGTATTCGACTACTAGGGCAGCTAGCCAATCCCTATTGCAGACGCTTGCTCAGGCACATTTGTGTTTATTCAATACCCACAGAGCCCACCTGTGGTTTATACTGCAACTATGCTGAGCAGACCTTAGTTACAGTTTCTGGAAAAGAGCATGTTATCTAGCGTGACCAATAATTTGAACAAGACCAGCACGCTCAAGCCCTCGGCCAAGATGACTTGTGACTTCGTGCTAGCATAGCTATCAATGGCTCCCAAGGGTTCCGTCTACCCAGTTTTGCTCACATGGCTTGGGTCAACTCATGGTATGGTTTTCAGGTACTTTCCAAAGGTGCCGCACACTGTGATTGACCCCTCCAGTCCGATAACATCAGGAAGTCTCCTTCCTGACAAATTGACCAGGGTAAGATTCAAACCTGGGTCTCATGGTCAGACTGCGAACATTCTAACCATTCGGCTACATATTGTGACATATGCCTAAAATACAATAGAGTACAACTGAAGCGCACTGTCGGTTTTTCTTTAGCAAAATACTTTAATGAAATGGTGTCTATGCACATTAAAGAGATTAAAGGAACTAAAATTCTTCATTTAACAGATCATTTTATCAGATACAGTGTATCATCTAAAATAAAGTCAAAAGAAAGTTCAGAAATTATTGATGTATTTTGGTTTTGGGTGCATATTTTGGACCTTCTTCTAGTTTCTTAACCAATAATGGGCAATAATTTGACAACAAAGCTTTCAGAGACATTGGTCAAAACTTGAATATTATTGTATGAACTACAACAGCACAATGTCCATGGATCAGTGGATTAAATGAGCACCACAATCCAATACTTAATGAAATGGTACTCAAGATTATGGAAGACACTGGTTGCAGTTTGGAATTGTCATTGCTTGGGCACTGAGCACCAAAAATGTTTTGTATAATATGAGTGGTTATAGTCCAAATCAATTAGTATTTGGATAAAATACTAATGTGCCGTCTAATTCCTGATAAATATACACATTCAACTTTAGAATGTTACATCAAGTGAAGCAGTAGCTAAGAACTTGAAATGCTATGCATGCAGCAAGAAAGTCTTTCCTACAGAGGGGAATTGCCTGAAAAGATCAGAAAAGCTTTGCCGCAAAAGGTTAAAGCCAGTACTGCTTTTCAATATAGAAATGAAGATCTTGTATGTTTCAAGAGGAACAAATCAAATCTTTGGATGGGACTATGAACGGTTAAAGGAACTGAAAACAAGCAAGTTTTGGTGAAACATAGAGGAAGCTATGTTAGTAAATCCTTGTTGTTTGCAGATATATAATAATGATTTACGTGAAGAATTGAATGGACCAACAACTGATGAAAGCCAGTCTAACATGGACATTTTGGAAGCTAATTTATGGATAGTTTGTCTACAGATTTTGAAGATGCTGCAGATAATAACTTATCAGATAAAAGAAATGATATTAATCCTTTTATGATTCAAGAGTCAATAAAAGCTGGAGGCCCATCAAAAAACAAATATTTGTTACGGAAAATGGGCACCACAATGCAATAAAGAACAGAGCAAGAGATAATGTGCAAAGTGGCATCGGACAATGATTCCTCTTGGAAAAAGATGAAAATTATTAATCATGCTGGAAAGGTACTGGCTAGAACAAAACTCTTATCAATGTTTGTATTGAGGGTGAAGATCTGTTTTGACTTGATTGAGAATAATGTGGTAGAGTGGAAAGACATTTCTGATGATGGAAAGGAAGACTGCAGGTAGGCTCTTGTTAGAATGATCCTCCTGAAAAGGAATTTTCAGTAGACAATGACCATGAAGAAGTTACCTTACTCTCAACAGTTAATAATGTAGAATATGCTGAAGCAAAAGAGAAGGAATTAAATAGCTGGTTTGATAACCATGTATCCTGTTGTATCAGATTTGGGTTAAAATAGAATTAAAATAAAATGGATTTGTGCCAAAAAAAAAGGATGGAGTTATAATCAAGGCAAGAATAGTTGCAAAAGGGTTTCAAGACAGAGATTCAGAATTGGTGACTCAGCTACTTGCTCAAAGGAGGGCCTACAAATTATTCTGATCATCATTACTGTTTTCAGCTGGACATGTCATTCGATGAATATCAATACAGATTTTCTGGAAAGTAAAGTCTTTCTAGAACCTCCTTCAAAAGCTGAAATTTATATGTGGAAGTTAAATATGTGAATACAGACTGAATGATGCTTCCTGAGAATGGTATTTAACAGATAGAGAATGAAACTGGGGGTATGCCCATCTATGTATGACCTGCAATCCAATGAGGCACCCTTTTTCCCCAAAAAAGTTTTTTTTTTAAATAATATCAAAAGAACATGGGTTTTCAGATAAAAATGGTTTCAACACAATATCATTTGCCTCTAGAATAAGCAATAAACTAAATCTTAAATTCCAGCAGTAGAATTACATGGAAAAATCAAGTATATAGTAGAATTATGTATAAATGTGTGAAAATCCAATGTTGGATCCTTTGGAAATAGTGTATTTGTTCTGTTATTATTTTTAAAAAAAATAATTTTTTGAAATAAAATGGATTAACATATCAGATTTAAGCCTTAGGCCACTATTCAATGATCAGTAATTCCAGATCTAAATATTTTCTAAATTTTGAATGTCTAACGGACATTTGTCTACTTTCAGAATATAATTGGTTTAATTACCTGAAACTGTTGTAATAGCTGTTACAAGATTGATAAATTCCAAAAATCTCACTTTTCAAAAAGCATTTTCTCATTTTAGGATGCCCTGGAAAAAACTGGGACACCTAGAGTCTTTCATTATTATTTATAATGGCTTCCTTGAATAGGTTGAATGTACAAAATTTCAAAGGTTAAAAGTCTCTCAATTCTAAGATATTAAATATAAAGTTAAACAGAATCCTCAAAATCATCCTCCCTTGACTAGATAAATGGATTACTTCAATTATGAAAAATGTCAGGCAACTTAAGACACCATCTTTCAAGCTTAGTTCACTGTTTTTTTTTTTTTTTTTTTATTATCAGTTCATTCCTAGCAAGGCAATAAAAACACTAAGATGCAAGGGGCTACTGGGAGTGAAAAAGAATGAGAAGACTTTATGAGAAGGAACTAGAAACCCAATTCTAAACAAGATAAAAAAATAAACCTCTACTCTTGTTCAAAAGACTGTGGGAGGAGAGTAAACCAGACGATAGGCAGTTGTAGCTGGAATTCACAAATATCAATATTTTGATTTTGTTCTAAACTAAGATTTTACTTAGAATACATTTTTTCTCTTCACTTTGCTTTTCATTTTATATTTTTTCTTTTTACACTATTTTGCTTTTATATATATATATATATATATATTATTTTTTTTTTTTTTTCATTGAAATTTTATGTTCTGTGAAGCACCTGAAGTTAGTTTCTGGGCCGATTATCAATACATTGAAGTATAAGGTTATCAGTGATGCCCATGTATATAAATTAGGAATAAAATTTCCATCTAGTAATCATTTTAGTCTCTCATACTTTTGTTCCATTTCGATATAGAGAACAATTATGAGAGGCACAGTCATTTCTGTCATCATACCTTTTATTTACCAACTGATTTTTTATAAAGTGATTTGTTTCCTTTCTTTCTAGTTTACAATTTTTGATGAAATTGACCTCACTGGTTTCAGTGTTGCTGAATGTAGCACCAAAAACATAAATCACAGTTTCCAGGTAAGTATTGATGTTTGTGTCATACTAATCTCATCTTGACACACCTCCTCTGTTGATGAGTAGCCTTAACTCAATTGATAAACTACTTTTTGTTTTCCCAAAACATTTCTTGAAGATACACTACCACTGGAATAAAATAATCACTCTTATTTAATTCAATTCTTGTATATCAGCTTTTCTTTTACATTTTAGATTCAATATTATTTGAATAATCAATTAATTTTAGTCATTTATTCAGTACAAGTTTGAGATATTTTCTGACAGAGCACAAGATAAAGAAAATGTTGACATTTTTAAAGCCACCTCTTTCCTAATAAATGAATTTTCTAAGTTGTTATTCATTTGGAAGATTCAAAGGCTTTTCATGAATATAGCAAGTCAACTGCAGAGATGCATAAAGAGAATAAAGGTGGGATTTTTCTGAATGTTGATTCAGTTGTCATTCCTCCCTTATTTATGATGACTGCTAAATATTTTATCACGATCCTAATTTTGACCCTTTGATTTCACTTGTACCATTTCTTTTTATTTCAAGACCAACATACAGCTTGATATCGGCCAGTTTGAGCCTCAATGGTCCATACAGCAATAGGGACACTTTGCAACAGAAATGTAGATATTTGCTTAGAGACAAGTTTACAATAAAAAAGGAACAATTTTTTAACAATAGCCTGCAAGACTAATGATTATCCCTTTACATTCGGTAGCTTTGCAATGTGAATGTCATGTATCTATTGATCAAATAATTTAGTTTACTTGTTCAGTGAGAAAAGTGATTTAGTATGCTTGACTGCTTTTGTTGGACATGTAAAGGTTTGCTACAATTTGTTTAGACTTCCTTTGGACATTTGAAGAATAATTTTCATTTTAAAAATACTTTTTCTTTATATAAACTTTTCATATATATCCAATAATTAAGGTAAATTTCATCTTTTTAAAACCAGACTTGGTGTTTACAGTTTACTCAAAGCAGCAATTGTTAATTGTTCTGACTGTTTAGAAGGAGCAATTACTGTGGAAATGAAAATATTTTCTTTTAAAAGAAATAAAGTATAATATTGGTTGCTGTTCAATTGTATTTGCTCTTCAATTTGTCCAAGAAAAATAAACTGTTTTTTGTATTATATTTTCGGATATGCTCTCTGCAACTTCTCTTACCCACAAACTGTACAGCTGAAAAGTTTCAGTACTCAGTTTCCTATCCATAATATCAGTATGTTATATACCAGGGGTTGGCAACTTATGGCACACGTGCCAGACATGGCACGCCAAGCAATTTACAATGGTACTCAGCCACAAATGACATCACAAAGTTCAAACCAATAACTGCAGAAGAAAGATATTAAAGAAGATATTCAGTGGTTTCAATTTTAATATATAAAGTATACATACTATATATATATATAATATGTATACTTTATATATAAAATATACATGCTATATATATAGTATGTATACTTTATATATAAAATATATTGTAGGACAGGTATATTTACTTTGACTTGTATAAAAATACGTATGCTGTTGGCACACTGAATGATTTTAAAACCTTAAGTTGGTACATAGCAAAAGGTTGCCGACCTCTGTTATTTACAATGTAATATTTGGATGTTTTGTTGGTGGGGGGCATATAAAACAGCAAATAGTTTTCTTTGCTAAAACTTTTTGCTGACTTTATTAGCAAGAATAAAAAAATTGATCTGTGATAGGTTAATAATTTTAAGTTCTAATGCAAAAAAATTAATTTTTCTTAATAAATCATTTTGGATATTTTGGCTAATATTCTCAGATTTTAAAAATGTATTATTTATGTTTACATTTGGTCATTCCTCTAATGAATCATAAATACAGTCCAGTTGAATAATTTTTGAAATTCTTATTTCACAATCAACATCTTTATTATGTAGACTATTATTTTCAATGTTGAATGCTGCTTAAGATTCTTTGGAATGCTTGCTAAAAAGGCAAACAGGAAAACTTTACTGTTATCAGTCTTTTTGCATATTTCTAAGTTTTACTTGTCAATATTTATCAATGTTATCATCACAAGGAAAACAAAGTCAAATGAGAACTTGTCTTAAGTTTTTCTTGTTAATGAAATAACATCTACATTCATTCTATACTGAACATTTTTATACAAAGACCAAATTAAATCTATTTTTATACCATCCATTACAAAATATGTCATCATTCAGAATTTTGTTACTGTTGTAACTTATAAAGATCTGTGTGTATATTTGTGTGTCTATTATCCTGATGGGTTGGTATTTGTACGATTTTGAATATATGGTTGAACAATCCACGCGAGCATTAGTCACGATTAGAAATGTGTTCACTGAATGGAAACTAATCTTCATAAGCAAGAGTTGCTTCCCTTAGTAGACAGTATTGTCCTTCTTCTCAATTAGGAGATTTGTATCAAATAGAAAACTAAGAAACTGCATACCAATGAAAAGACAATATCTCGGTGGTTTTAACCTCGCTTGAAGAATCACATAAAGGGTATTTGCATTCTAATGTGTCTTGCATAAATAAAAACTCTTTGTTTGACATTCTACAGTCCAGCTATTTTGATACGGTTTTGTGAAATTTCATATCTGTGTTAATCCTGACCTACAATTAACAATGAGCTACTTTGTTCAAATTTCAATGCACATATTTGAAGAAAAGACTTTTTTCTAGATGCATAAATGTTCTTGTCATTTCTGTTTTTGTACCTTCTATTTAATGATTAATTTGTGACAGTCCACTAGTATGTGATGACCATGGCCACTTTTTTCTTTTTCTCTTTTTTTTTTTTTTAAGAAGAGAAAGTAGCCAATGGTTCATGTGTGATAGTGGTGTTTTTACTGGGACTTTTTGGTAAGCTATGTTGCAATATGAAATTAACCTTGTTGATCTCTGGTCATCAATCTAGAACTGACATCTCTATACAGACATGACAATTGACCTAGTCAACAGTTTCATACAAGATTTCTGGGTCCAACTTAAATATTTACATTTAATACTTCTAGACAAATGGCTCAAATTTTTTTTGTATTATTTATTAGAAAAAATAGTTTACCAGTGTTTAACATAATGAGACATATATATATATATATATATATATATATATATATATATATATACTAAACTCAGTTTAATCTGGCATAAAGCCAAATTTTAGGAAAATAACTACCTTAAAAAAATCACTATTCAAAGTTCTGGCCTTTACTTGATCTTGAACACAGATGAGGAAATATACAACTACCTCACGCACCAAGGAAGTTATTTTTCAAATGTTTATCATTACAAACACGAGGGAATTAATTCAGTTGACATTTTTTTTCTTTTTAATTCACTGACTCATTTTACCCCAACTCAGGTGAAATTGATTGTATTCTGTAAAAGAATATTGATCTTTGGTTAAGATAATGCTACTGGTTTTTCTATGTTTAATTCTTACATTTTAAAATATTTTTGGAAAAAAATGCTCAAAATTCTTGATTTTTTTCCTCCCAAAATATGCCAAATTATTCCTCATCTTCATCACCACAATGGTATATAAAATTTGTCTGTAAGTTTTTCATCTTAAACTTTTGTTGTAGAAGTGTTTGAAATATAAATTGTATTTTTAATAAATCTATTTATCCGGGAGCTACAACACATACAAGGAGCACAATAAAACTGTTGGATAGAACAGATTTTCAGCTCCAAAACTTTATTTTCCTATATAGTCCTCACCATTATTGGCTATATGTATTTTCACCAGTAATGAACAAGATCCTGTGCATAGCTATCAAGAAAGTGGATGGCTATCCACTAGCAAACTATAAACATTTAGCCAATGGCAATGAATACCAAAATGTGCAATTTTCTCCATATGGGGGGAATTCATTGATACATATCTGCTTTGTTTATGTTTGCATGTCAGATGCCATTTTGCCTGACTTACAGCTATATCATGTTGAAACACTAGTTCCTGTAAGACCCCCAAAGTTAAGCAATATTAAGCCCAGTTAGTACCTAGTTGGATGGCCACTTGAGAATACCAGTTGCTGTAAGCTTGGATGTGTGGGTGGTGTAATGGATAACATCTCAGAATTGGAAATTGGAGAGCCGAGTTCCAATTCCAGTCTTGTTCATTATGTTTACTTATGTGTAATTACCCTTGGGAAAGGTATGGATCTACCTCTTCTACATCCAGCTATGGGTTAATTAGTAGGACTTTTATCAGTAAAATTTATCTCCAGAAAATACTTAAAATCTAAAAATATTTTCTAGCTTTAAATAACCTGCAAAAATAAATCAATCAAAGCCATTTTGCCTATTATCTACAGGCTTAAAAAATTTATGGGTTACTGGCAGGGGTGGGAGTAATGTTCAGCTTTTCCTATCATACTGTCAATAATATTGTGGGCTAACATAATGAAATAATCAGCATTACTTTCAGAGCATCCTTTGTACACTTGCCAGTAACTTTTGTTAGGTTTGAAGTCCCCCCTTCCTAATTCCATGTTAGGCTTTAGAATTTATAAACTATGACTTTTCTGTTAGTACCAAGTAGAATGTTGTTTAACTGTGATAATTAAAATATACACTTTCAGAAAAAGATTTTACTCACAAGTTACCTTTTATTTTAATTTTGCAGCAGAAAATTTAACTTTTCACCTTTAATCAACTGTTTTAAAAACAAAGAATAAAGCAACTTTTACTCAGGAAAAGTTAATGTTGGCTTCAATAAACAAAGTAACTTTGATAAGAGGTACTAAAATGAAGTAACTTATTCTCTTTTGGAAATTATCAAAATAAGATTTCTCTCTCTCTCTCTCTCTCTCTATATATATATATATATATATATATATATATATATATATATATATATATATATATATATATATATATATATAGTGGATACTCATATTTGAGTAAGCAAAGAGGATAAATGGTGCACCTACTTGAATACAAGTATCCACTAAAAATAATGTTTAACTGTCAGATTAATAAAAAATCAATTCTAAATGTGTGTGTGTGTGTGTGTGTGTGTAATGGCTAACATTAAAGGTGATATGTATTGTGTAGGCATGAAAATAAATTTCTTTCAATAATTTGTAACCCCCCCCTCCCAAAAAAATCTTGCTTTTGTAAGACAAAATTATTATGAAATGTTTTCTTGTGTTTAACTTCAGATTTTCAGCCAATTTTATTATGAAAGAAAGGAGAGTGAGAAATTAGAAAGTCAGGAATTGGATTTTATGTCAAACTATTTTAGTTTTAGCATTTATGGACTTAAATTTTCATATTGAAATTGTTAGGTAGATACAAAAGTTTTTATCACCATCCATATTAGGGAAATTTGAGAAGTGTCTTTGAAGTCTATTCAGCTCTTCATTGTTTCTGCATGAATCCTTTTTAAGAATCATTCATGAGAAATGTGATAATATAATTTTGGTGAAAATCATGGTCGACTATAAAATATACATTCAACACAGTTCATACTTCATTTTTAATCTGGTGAAAAATTGCAGTGAGAGCTTGGCAAGGGATCTTTAGAGTTCATTGTTATGATGCAGTAGATGCAAGCATGTGTCAGAAATGGTTTGTAAAGTATTTTGTTTTAAAAAATGGAAATTTTGAGGTCAAAGGCAAAGAATACTCTGTAAGATGTCAGGATTTGAAAACTGACAAATTGAGGAATCTTGATGGAATATGGTGTAGAAACATGTAGACTTGTGGAAATATTAGTTGTGAATGATGCAATGTAAAAGAAAGACTTTTTCTAAACAAGAAAATCAACTTTTTTTTTTTAGTTGCATAACAACTTGTCATGTTGTAAATATGATTCAGCAAATGTTTATAGTCTTTATAGAAAAACAGTTACTTTTCATCTATGACTTGTTTCATTTTATGCAACACTCCAAGTTTAAGATATCCAAAATTTTCTTGAAGAATTCATTGAATCAAAACCAGAATTATTCTTTTGGAATGGAATGAACAGAATTTAGCTGTCATATGAAAATTCAGAAAATACTTTGATGAATTAATAATGATATCACTGTTAATTTGTGTGTGAAACTGATTCAAGTAATCTCTTTCTGACTGACAAAGTCTCTCCATACAAGCAGCACAGCATTCAAAAAAACGAACTCAACTATACTCTCTCATGTTGTGATTTTTATGCCCAGCTGATCTTGTGAAAAAATTTGCATGCGCTCTTGTGAATTCTAGCTCTGAGACCATGTCTGTCTTAAATTAAGGTGTCAGGGTAGCCATATTTCTTTTTCTTTTCCTTTCCTTCACTCATTCCTTCCTTGGCATCACGTTATACCAATATAACCCCTCCATACTGGAACATCCCGATCGAACAGTGATACACTTGATGGTGTGATGGCATCTCTCCACGATACCATTCCCTGATGGTTGATAGACACACCGGAATCTAAGTCGTACGCCCCAGTTCTTGGCAAACATTGCGAATACCTCCCCACAGAATGCTGCACCATTGTCGATGAGCAACTTGGCAGGTGGGCATCTCTTGCAGAATAGTTACTCCAGCTGTTGGATGATGCTGGCCTTGTCCTGATATGGTAAAAGTCACCAGATGGAAAACTGACTAGGGCCACAGTCAGTCAGTCAGAGTCAGGTAATGCTGGCCTTCATAATGGGTTATTTCCATTCCCACCCTGCTCCAATTCTCACACACATCCAACCACCACCTGAACAGCTGCCTTTGAGACTTCTGGGTGGATTTGTCATACAGAGTACAAGGTGTGCTTCACACCGGAATGCCCGCTACATTAATGGATGGCTTGAATGTGGGTTGATTCCTGCTCTTCTATAGTTGCAGTGCACACTGGTTCTGTTTCTTTCCAAACTGCACTCAGCCAATGCTGGGGCACACTGGTGAGCTGATTGGCTCAGTTTGCATGGGATCTGATGAGCTCTATGTTGACGGTCGGTTTATATTCCTCCACCAGTTCCTCAATTGTATCGAGCTGACGTCTTATCAACATTTCCGTCGCCACCTTCATGCACACTTGAGACTTTCCAAACAGTGTATCAGAAACCCATTGATACACACACGATGAGTCAGTCTCAGGTGAACCACAGTCACTCTTCATTGCAGTGCCATGTTGATGTCTCTCAAGAGAGCTCTGCCAGGTTGATATGCTTGTCTTCATGTTCTGATTGCAGCCAACAGCATCTTCAACCAGAGATTTGCTGCTTTCCACGACGACACCAGTGGCAAGGAGCTTGCATCAACCCACACAGTAACTTTGCATCCATCAACATACCAATCACCTTGTTCTGGATCCTTCTGTGCCAATCTGGTAATGATGTCTGTCAGCATCCGAGATATGGAAATAGCCAGCTGTTATCCATCCAGGTTCGTAGTTCACAAGTATATTTCTCGCTGAGCAGCTTTGGTACAGGATATTCGGCTGTCCAGTTCTTCAACACAGTTGGTGTCTGGTCATCAGATCACTTCCAAGACACAATCCAAATCTTCTTCTTCTAGTCATACTCTGCATGGAAGTCAGGTTTGTTGATGGTGATAACTGCACACAAATGTTGGTCAAGTTGAGGAAAGCTCACAGTCCCATCGCTAGACACACATGCTCCTTCCAACTTCTTGATGATGTCAAATCCAAGCAGCAGGTTGAAACCAAGCAATTTTCCACCCACAACCAGAACCTCAACATCGATAGGGGATCTGTTGCTCATGTCAAATCCTACCCTAGAGCACTTGAGGGATATTTCACCAACAATGAGCACGTCCACTTCTTTCCCCTTCCAAGTGCGACAAATCGGTCTACTTACGAGCAATTGAGAACAGCCTTTGTCCATTGATGTGTATAGCAATTGTGTGTAGTGCCTCCTTTGTATGGAGCTCAGGGAGTAGACTGGTACTGAGGCCTATTACTCTGGATTGTTTCCTGGGCAATTGCAGACTACATGGCCTACTGCGTTGCACTTGTGACATCACATCTGTGGTGTCCACCTTTCAGTATGCGGTTCTTTTGCAGTCCTTTGATTGGGACTGTTGCAATGATAGCATGTTATGGAGCCATGTGGATCCCTGGTAGGAAGCTTCCTCACCTCATCCTGTATTGTTCACACTGCTGCAACTGACAGTCCCTCTTCCAGTACTTCATCTTTCATAATTGCTTGCGCTCGAGTCAATAGCTGGTCGATAGACAACTTGTCCATCCAGGTCGAAGCACGAAGGAGATGTTTAACTCAGTCTGGTAACCCTCACATGAACACACATTCCAGGCCATGGACTCTCATTCTGCTGAACAGGACAAAGTTTTTGTAACTCTGCCAGATAGACATCCACCAATTCTCCGGGACGGAGGTGCTGCTCAGCAAATTGCTCATTTTATTGCCATAAAAACTATTCATAGCAAAATCCACACTGTGTACAGTGTGGATTTTATCTGACTGAAATCCTCTTTTTCTTCCTCTCTCAGCTGCTGGTAGATAACAAATGCACCACCCATTAGCCTTAAAGAGACCACATGTTCTGGATGTTTAACCTGGCACATCTTACAGACCAGCTCAGCCTTCTCAATCCATTTGACCACAGATGGTCCAGATGCAGTGCAGTCAAATTTGGGAATAAGTTTGAGGTCAAACTTCCTTCCATCATTTTTGCCGAAATAGCTTGTGTGAAACTGATCCAAGTAATCTCTTTCCAACTGACAAAGTCTTTCTGTACAAGAAGCACCACATCCAAAAATTCAAGTAGGCACCGTTGGTAAGGAAAAAATGCATCATGACGCAATTCTCTTAACCAGAAATTTGGAAACGTCATGCTGTACTGCTTGGTATTTGTGCTAGAAGCTCCAATATGAACATTTCAAAGTGTTTGGGTGTCAATCTGAGGATAGTGCAGAGAATTTGGAAAGAGTTTGATGAATCTAATGATGATTACGAAGGTACAGTAGCTTGGAAACCTCACTCTGATTATTCTGATAAGAAAAGAACTCTTGAATTTGTTGGTGAGGGCCTCAGAATCAACACGGAGGCTTATATCAAATGCCTTGAGGAGGTAGTGCTGCCCTGAGTCAAGAGGGTGGCTGCTTGAAGATCCTATGTCTGGCAACAGGACTTTGCACCATGCCACACAAGCAGGAGAAGCCAGTCATGGCAGTCAGACAATTTCTGTGACCACATCACCCCTTACATCTGGCTACCTAACTCCCCAGACTGAAACCTCCCTCATCATTATGCATGGGGCACAGTTGAGCAAGAGACCAACAAAACTCCTTGTAACATCAAAGATGAACTGAAGGCAAGGATTATGGCAGCATTCACAAACTTAAACTAGAATGTCCAAAAGATTTGCAGGAGATTCTGAAGTCACCTGGAGGCCGTTGTTGAAGCCAGTGGTAATTTTATTGTATAATTTTACTGTTTCTTTAATATTTCAAGATATTTTTGTATAATTTTAGTAAATATATCTGTTAAAATGAGATGTTAGTGTCATTTTCTTTTTTGTGTAATTTAAACGATAATTTATCCATCACACTGTGTGTGTGTATGTATGTATGTATGTATGTATATATATATTTGACTCTCCCGTCAAGCAGATCAGTTCCTATGACCCAACAGCCCGACATCAGCACACTACTGATTATAGTAGTGAAGGCCTTGTGCAGAACCATCCACACTTTTTGAAGGGCCGAATACAGAGACCTGGTGCACTATGTGCCACAGGGTCCCCAAACGATCCTCCACAGGTTTTGAATTCAGAGTTGTCCTTCTCCTAGACCAGTTGCCATCCAAGGCTATAGAACCCAGTTTGTCCTGCTATTTACCCATAGCTGGAGGGAGAAGAAGAGGATTCATACCTTTCCCAATATGCATTTTTCCCAAGTCAGAAAATTAGCATCTTGTGCATGCTGCCAGCCTTGGTCTGGCTCAGTGATGCATGCACTGTGTCATTCCAGCGTCGATGCTTGTACAGTTCGCCTCACTCACAATTTGCTTGTTTAATGTGCAAATTTAGGATACGCCACTCTGGCTCTCTTGGACCTCCAAGTGTAAAGTGGTGAAGCCAAGTTTGATCTTTAGTTACTAATCTGTGGTGGAAATTCTCAGGGTCAGCCTGGAAGCGAGTCAGAAGTGTCCTGGAAATGTCAACCCTTTTTAGCTTCTGCTCTGGTGTCAGCATTCTTGGGACGCATCTTGCAGACAGCTTGCTCATCCCTAAGATCTCAGTTAAAACAGTGTGGACTGAACTAGAACTAATGCCTATGAACTTACCTATCTACCAGACAGTAAGATGTCTGTCATCCAAAACTATATGGTGAATGGCATCAACTTGTTTATCAGTGGATGAGATTTTTGGAGAACCTGACAGAGGGTCATCTTCTGTGCTGTCTCTACCCCACTTGAATTCCACAGCCCACTTCTTCACAGTTGCATAGAAAGAGGAGTCCTCAGTAAGTGTCTGTACCATGACCTCATGGATTTCCTTGGGTGTCATACCTTTCATTTGCAGCTACTTTATGACTGTTCAGGCTCCTCTGTTTTGTCCTTTTTTAGATTTATTGCACACCTCTCACTTTTGTATGGGTCTCACCTGCACAGAAATTAAGACAGAAATCTGAATGTTTTTTTTAGTTTTATAAGAAGTGGTAGTGTATTGCCTCAGCAAAAATGTTCAGCTATGATTCTTTTTTCTGGATGAGGCTAGAACTTTTTGAATGACTTTAATATCAGCAATAGATGGAATAGCTGATAGGTATTCACGAATAGGCCTTTGTGGAAAATTCTTGTCAACATTCAAATCCATGTTTAGAATATTTGAAAAATGTTTTGCCCAGCATTTAGTGTTCTTTTTTTTTGTCTGCTATAAGGTTCTGATCGGAAGAAAAGATTGGAGTTGTGCCATTTGACACAGGTCCAAAGACACCTCTTAGATTCTGATAGAATGATTTAAAGTCGCATCTATTAGTAGCATCCTGAAATTCTTGTGCTTTCTCTCAACATCATGCTTGTTTCATTTTCTGTAGTTGGATTTGGTATAAGATTTTGGTTCTTTTTAATGCATTGCACTTGTTCTTGTCTGAAGTCCATTGATGATGGCACTTGTGCATATTATCCCAAAGAGAAAATTCTTGGATCATTTGAATCAAACCAGCGTTTCCTGGGAAGACTTGTATACAGAACTTTTGAAAACAAACCCTGTTGATTCAATATCTGCATTGTCTGGGATAAGTTGCTGTCACAAAGGGTCTGAAAAGATTTTTAGTTGTCAGTGTGCAGAGCTTTTTGACATTTACTCTCTGAGCTGATGGAATGCAGTTGTTAATAACTGGATTTCAGATATTGAAGGTAATCTTGGATCATATTAACCTATGCTCAGACAAACACCAATGGAGAAGGAACAAGACAGACATACATACATACATACATATATATATATATATATATATATATATATATATATATATATATATATATATATATTCCCAATATATATATATATATATATATATATATATAGGTATGATAAAAAAAACATACATATATGTACATATACTTGCCTGTACATATACATTTCTTTCTCGATATTAAATACAAAAACTGCACAACACTCTCAAAGTATGTTTGGTGATTTAAAAAAAAAAAAAAAAATCACGTATAAGAAAAATCCATTAACTTTGAGATAATTTCAAAAGCTAGGCCATACTATGAAAAGGGAGACAGATGTAACTTGTGTTTGTTGGAGAAGCTTATTTTAAAACATTTAAATAAGCCTAACTTGTTGAACAAGAGAAGTGAATTGATGCCTACATGCATCCATAAAAACAAACACCTACTCAAGCACATTGACCTTGATTAAAATAGATTTCACAAATAATAATATAATATGTAATGCCTATTAATATTCAGAGAACCCATTTTAATATCATTTTTATATATCCGGACATATATAGTTCCATATTATAGATCTTACTCTATTAATTTATGACATGTGTATATGTAATTTCACCTTCGTAAGTATAAAGCTAGGTTCCAAATATATTATATATATAGTCTTAATGTATTATTTATTAACATTGTGAGTGCTAAGTTTTATTCCATAAGACGTTACTTCAAATATTTTATAACTATGTATTTCATGCAAAAAAGAGAGTTATCCCCCTTGATATATAGCAGGTTTACATAAATTTTTTTTTTTAAATTGTTCAAAATAATAATTTTAATATTTTTTAATTCTTCATCTTTTGAACTTAAGATTTAGAATGATATAAATTATAAATAATTAATTTTAATATTATAGGCAACAATAAAAAAAAAATAAACAAGTCTTAACACACAATTTTAAATCATCACGAGAACAAGAATTTCATAACGCTCTGACGATCAGTGAGTATTCCACACCTGAAGAATGCATGTTTGCATGAAACTCCAATTTGTGCTATCAAGTTTGTTTATTATATATATTCACTAATATATATATATATATATATACACACACACACACATATACATACAGAGTGCAATGGATAACTTGTCATCTATATTATGCAAAAATGAAAATAACACTGACATCTCATTTTAACAGATATATTAACCAAATTTACCAAAAAATATCTTTATACTAAAGAATAAATTTATTCAATAAAATTGCAATTGGCTTCAACCACGGCCTGCAGACAACTTCAGAATTTCTTGCAACTCTTCTAAAACAGTTACCTTGTTTAAGTTTGTGAATGCTGCCATAATCCTTGCCTTCAGTTCATCTTTGATGTTACAAGGAGTTTTGTTGGTCTCTTGCTCAACTGTGCTCCATGCATAATGATGAGGGGGGTTTCAGTCTGGAGAGTTAGGTGGCCAAATAGAAGGGGTGATCACAGAAATTGTCTGTCAGCCATAACTGGGTTCTTCTGTTTGTGTTGCATGGTGCAGAATCTTGTTGGCAGACAGGGTCTTCCAGCAGCCACCCTCTTGACCCAGGGCAGCACGAACTCCTCAAGGCATTTGGTGTAGGTCTCCATGTTGAATTTTAGGCCTTGTGGGAAAATGGATGGAGGCATAATGCCACCATCACTAATGATCACTCCAAACACCTACATAATCATCATTAGACTCATTCAACTCTTTCCAAATCCTTTGCACTATTCTTAGATTGACGCCCAAACACTCTGAAATGTTCATATTGGAGCTTCCAGCATGAATGCCAAGTAGTACAGCCAGCTGTTTCCAAATTTCTGTTGGAGTGAATTGCATCATGGTACTCTTTTTCTCGCTGATGGTGCCCAACTGATCCTACTATACTGTCCAAGTGACAAAATCAAAAACAAACAATGCATATGCGCAAAATTAAAAATTATAAACATGACAATTTACTCATCCCACTCTGTGTGTGTGTGTGTGTGTGTGTGTGTGTGTATATGTATATATATATATATATATCTATCTATCTCAATCGGGATTGTCATCCTCTTTCCCTATTCCCATTCTCCTCCCTGGCTAGCGGTGGTGGAGATAGCTGTGAATCAGAGAGTTTTTGACAATGATTCACATGAATTTGATTTTGGTGGTCAACTCTGTGTGACAGAGAAACCCACACACTTGGCCAGAAGCACCACAAAGGGAATTGAGACCGGTGAGATCTGGTAAACCTGGTTGCACCAAGCTGTCAGATGCTTAGTCTGTCAAAGTTCGCCTTGGTTATGCTTTTTCTTAAAAAATTTGAAAATGTGTCCTTGTCTGTAAAAAAAATATATGGATGCTGATGTCAGAGTGAACTGACGTGTTATTTTTTCATTGCTCAAAGAAAGTGATATCATATTTTAAAAAACAGGAAGTCTTCAGTTATCAATCTTTTATTATAGTGTTCTTTGTTTAATTTGATATTATTATACATTTAATTATTTAAATACATTTATTCATGTATACATTGATTGTTTTTTGTTTAATTTTTAAAATAAGTGTTTTAGCAAGTCTACTTTATTAAGAAAGTCTATTATCACTAGGAATGGTTATATTAGGAACATTTAATGAATTATCTTTGTTAAATTACTTATCAAGTGGCATGAATAATTCTATATTTATATTTAAGGATAACATTTCTCTATTTTATGAAAGAAGAAATAATTCACACAAGTGGTTGACTTTCCTGTGCATTTCCCCAGCAACCATGATGGTAAGGCTTCCCTTCTTGATCTCTGTTTTACCTCCATCTCCGAGTCTTGTCATGCCACACAGCTCTGCCCTCTTGGCAACTCTGATCATGCCGTTATGTCTGTTTTCATCCCCTACTCCTCCCCAGTAAAGAACCCCCTACCAACAGAACATCTTTCTATTATCAACGAGCAGATTGGGACTTGTTCCAAGATTTCCTTTGTGATGTCCCATGGAATACTATCTCCCCGTCCAAAAATGTGCATCTGAGGTCACATCCTAAGTAAAAGCTGGAATCAAGGCTTTCATCCCTACAAGAAAATATAAAGTGAAATTGTATTCATTCCCTTGGCTCTCAGCTGCTTACAACAAACGTCTCTTTGTCACTGCTCGTAACGAGTGCAAGCATGTCCTCAAAGAAGCAAAGTTACTCTTTGCCGAAAGAATGAATCAACATATTGTGTCTCGCAAGTTTGGTTCAAAAGATTATTGGCCGCTCTGCAATAATACCCACTTTATTCAACCAATATGAGGTCCTGACCTCCTCAGCTGATAAGGCTGAATGCTTTGCTCATAAGTTCTCATCCAATTCAACGCTAGACTCATCTGGTGTACCCACACCAGACTTCCCCCTAGAACTCAGGCTCTACCGAGTGAGATGCACATAACCCCAATGATGGTATTGGACTCATCTCTAAATTAGACTCCCATAAGGCTAGTGGTGGGGATGGGATACCGGCCATTGTCCTGAAGAAATGTGCTCCTGAATTGGCTCCTGTCCTCTCTAAACTTTACAACTATTGCCTCACCGACTCTTGTTTACCAGCCTGTTGGAAGTCCTCATCTGTTGTGCCTGTCTTTAAAAACTCTGGTAGCCCTTCTGACCCATCTAACTACAGTCCTATCAGTCTCCTACCACTCTTCCGTAAAGTCTTTGAGGCTTTAATCAACGCCGAAGTGGTTAAGCACCTTGCTTCACATAATTTGCTCTCTGACAATCAATATGGTTTCTGCTTTGCCCTATCTTCCGCTGACATGCTCACGACCATAACTGAATTTGTATATTAAGCATTCAACAATAATGGAGAAGCTTGAGCCGTGGCTCTAGACATCTCTAAAGCGTTTGATAGAGTTTGGCATACTGACCTTCTTTGTAAGCTTCAGGGATATGGTATTACAGGATGATTATTTGACTTAATATAATAATTCCTGTCAAACTGTGAAATAAAGGTCGTCCTAAACGGGTTCTCCTCCGGCTCTTTTATCACAAATGCTGGTGTCCCCCAAGGCTCTATCTTGTGCTCTATCAATGATCTTCAACAATGACCTTCCCGATGTCATCAGTTCGCAGGTTGGCATCTATGAGGACGACACCACAATTTACTCCTGCCTCAATAGTAAATCTGGTATTGTTGACAAAACTAACCTCCCATCAGAATGACTCCCAACTCCTTGAGAATGTCTCGTTTCACCTGCTTGGTCTCACACTGTCCACTGACATAAGGTGGAATAAATACATTGAATCAATAGCTTCATCTACCTCAAGGAAAGTTGGCTCTCTGTGTTGTGCCAGAAAGTTTTTCTCGCCTGAGTCCATCCTTCAAATCTATAAATCAACCATCTGTCCTTGCATAGAGTATTGCTGTCAGATATTGTCTGGTGCTCCCATTGTACGTCTTGAGGTCCTTGACAAAATCCAGAGATGAATATGCAAGATGATAGGTCCTGATCTGACATCTAGTCTACAATAGCTATCACACGGACATGCAGTGGCCACCCTCTGTCTCTTTTACAAATATTTTCATGGCAATTGTTCCAACGAGCTACTTTTGCTGGTTCCCGGACGACATGAATTTAAACGAGCTAACAGGCTGGCATCTCGGTCCCACCCTTTCACTGTCTGTTATAGTGAAATACACCTTGTCTAGATAATAGACTCTCCCATCTATTATAAGTAGGAGCCAGTAGTAGTCGAGGGGGAAAAAGTAGTCAGCGACCACAACTCGATTACTCTGCGTAACACTTTATTACAAGTTCCTAACGTTTCTGTACGTTTAACCTATTTAGGATGCATTTAGTCCGAATACAGTTTCCACTAAGGAAATAACCCCACAACAACTTTTGGCGACGAGGATTCGCACTCATACGGAGGAAAAGAAAAAAAAAATTTTTCGTTCGCCAATATACGCAGGAAGAAAAAGTTCATTCGCCACAGTGGTTTTGACGACGAAATTTGCACTCATAGGGAGGAAGAAAAGGAAGAAAAGTTTTGTTCGCCACAAATAATGTGGGCGACAAAGTCTCGGATTTACACTTTGAAAAAAAAATGGAGGAATGCAAAAGTCTATTCCAGGATTTTTTAAAGTTCCAGTTGGAACAACAAACAAAAATATTAGAACAACAGAAAACATTCCAGATGCAGTTACAGGAGGAAACTTTCAATAAACAGATGCAATTCCAACAAAAAATGGAACAGATGCATGGGGAGTTTCAAAGCAAAATTCTGGAAATAACTGAGAACTGGAAAAAAAGCTATGTTTTGCTTGCGGTGAACTACACTGGTACAGATATTGCAATTTTAGGAATAAAAAATGTTTCAACTGTGGAAGAGTTGGGCATAGAAGCACACATTGCCGTTCAAAAAATAAAGGCAATAAAATAAGAAAACTAAAGTCCAACGATGGAATAACTAGAAAATTTGTTACTGTCGAAATAAATAATAAAAAAATAAAAATGCAACTTGACACTGGTTCGGATCTCTCTATCATAAATTTGCATACGTGGAAGAAGATGGGGAAACCAACTTTAATGAAGACAAAGAAAATCGCGAAGTCAGTGACGGGAGAAAAAATACAATTTATTGGAGAACTTGTTACAAACGTCACATTAAATAAAAAAACGCGAAAAGTTAAACTATTTGTCATGGAAAATACCACAAACTTACTTGGTACGAACTGGATAACAGAATTTCAATTATGGGATCTACCGATAAATTCTTTCTGTTACAAGGTAGAAAGTTTAAACTCTGAAGCCAAAAAATTAATAAAGAAACTTAAGGAAACATTTCCTACTGTTTTTTCTCCAGGGTTGGGAACGTGTACCAAGATGGAGGCAAAATTCTTTCTAAAAGAAAACGCTCAGGCGGTATTCAAAAAGAAAAGGAATGTTCCGTTTACCTCAATTGAACAGATTGATAAAGAATTGGACAGATTAGAGAAATCCGGTGTACTCAAAAAAGTTGACTATAGTGATTGGGCAGCTCCGACGGTATACGTGAAAAAAAAGTCTAAAGACATTCGTGTTTGTGCGGATTTTTCGACAGGGTTAAACACGACACTCAAAGACTATAATTATCCTCTACCAACAACGGAAGAAATATTTGCAAAGCTTAATGGAGGCACAATATTTTCAAAGATAGACCTCAGCGATGCATATCTGCAAATACCGGTAGAAGAAGAAATGTCTAAACTTTTGTGTATTAACACACATCGGGGTCTGTATAAATTTTACAGACTACCTTTTGGGATTAAGGTCGCCCCCGCCATTTTCCAACAATTAATGGATTCGAGGTTGGGTGGTTTGGATTTCGCAGTAGCGTATCTAGACGACATCCTCATGAGAAGTACAACTATTGCAGAACACGTGAAACATGTCAATGCAGTAGTTTCCAGAATACAGGATTTGGGATTTAAACTCAAGGAAAGTAAATGCAAGTTTTTTATGGAGAAAGTGAAATATCTGGGGCAGATCATCGATAAGAATGGTAGAAGGCCAGACCCAGAGCGAGCAGTGGCTATAAAAGACATGCCGGCTTCGAATGATATTACCACATTACAAAGTTTTTTGGGATTAGCTAATTATTACCAAATATACATCCCTAAAATGTATGATCTGCGGGAACCATTAAATGAACTATTAAAGAAAGGAAAACCCTGGAAGTGGACTAATGAATGCCAGAAAGCATTTGAAAACATAAAGGAAGTGTTAACCTCGGAATTATTTTTAACCCATTACAATCCGTATTTAGAAATCATAGTAGCTTGCGATGCAAGTGCGTATGGAGTCGGAGCGTGTATTTTACACAAAATGGCAGATGGTCAAGTAAAACCAATTGCTCATGCTTCTAGAGCACTACTTCCGGCTGAGATGAATTACTCTCAGATAGAGAAAGAGGCGTTAGGAATAATATTTGCAGTAGCGAATTTTCACCGTTTTCTCCACGATCGACATTTTAAGCTACAAACCGATCATAAGCCTCTAATTTCGATTTTTGGATTGAAAAAGGGTTTTCCGAAGCATACAGCAAACCAACTACAAAGATGGGCTACAATATTGCTAAATTATAACTTCAGCATGGAGTACATACCATCGAATAAATTTGGCTATGCTGATGGGCTGTCCAGGTTAATTCCTAAAAGGAGCGAACCATTAGAAGACACGGTAATTGCCTCACTGAAGTCAGAAGAAGAGCTGAAATTTACTGTGTGTAATGCAGTTCGGGAACTTCCAGTAACTCTAGAAAAAAATAAAAGAAGCAGTCACCAGGGACGAGTATATTTTGAAAGTAAAAGAAAAAATATCCAAGAGGGACCAGTACATAACAAATGTGTTTTCGCTTTGCGATTCAGTATTGTTATATAGAGAACGTGTGGTGATTCCATACAAAGGATAAGAAAACTGACGACGCAAAGTACGAAAAACTTCCTGCTGGAATTGTTTGCAAGGTTTGGTGTAGTAGACACAATTGTGACAGACAACGGAAGTCAATTTGCGTCGAAACAATTCAAAGATTTCTGCAAGGAATACAAGGTCGAACATGTTACCACAGCTCCATATCACCCAAGATCAAACGGGTTAGCTGAAAAATTTGTGGACACCCTTAAAGAGCTTTAAAGAAAGCTAGGGAAATACCTGCAGATGAAGCCCTACAGAAGTTTCTACAGGTATACAGACTTACCCCAAATAACGCAACACCAGCCTCACAATCGCCAGCCGAGGTGATGTTTGCACGTCGGGTAAGATCTGTTTTTGACAAATTATTACCAAAAAAGACAAAGCCAGGTACAGAAAAATTTATTCAAGTAAAGAAATACAATCCTGGTGAAAAAGTATACTTTAAGGTATATAAACAGAATAAATCATTCTGGGAGATTGGAAAAATAGAAAAGTGGATTGGCAACATGATGTACTTCGTGAAAGGTGAAAAATTCACGTGCAGGCGGCACATTAACCAGATCAGACGACGCTCTTCAGACGTGGTTGACAGTGGTTCGGTGGAAGAAACACCTATTGAGGTTTTTGATACGTTTGATCTACCAACGCCAGCAACGATGTTACCTGAGGTTACCTTACCAAGAGAAAAAGAAAGGCAACTGATCATTTAAAAATGGATCAAAAATGTAGGAGATACGCTACGATGTTGCTAAAAAAATGAAGTTTTTTTTTCTTTTCTGTAAAAAATAAAATAAAAAAATTAAGAAAACTTTTACTCCTACGGAGTAAAGTTTTAGGAGGGGGGTGTTATGGTAAAAGACACCTTGTCTAGATAATAGACTCTCCCATCTATTATAAGTAGGAGCCAGTAGTAGTCGAGGGGGAAAAAGTAGTTAGCGACCACAACTCGATTACTCTGCGTAACACTTTATTACAAGTTCCTATCGTTTCTGTACGTTTAACCTATTAAGGATGCATTTAGTCCGAATACAGTTTCCACTAAGGAAATAACTCCACAACACTGTCAAAATGGTTAAATATAACCATCTCTTCTCAAACAGCTTCTTCTCCCACACTGCCCATCTGTGGAACTCTCTTCCCCTTACTTGCTTCCCCGATGACTATAATCTTCAAATATTCAAGTGTAATGTCAATCGACATCTGACACCCTGAGCTTGTTCCCCGTCCTTCTCTGTATCCTTTCTTCAAACACACCTCTTTACTCTTGTTCTCAATCCTTTGTAACTCCTTGCATGCTAGTGGCACTCCTGCCTTTCTTGGGGTGAATTGCCTTAAAAAAAATTCTTGGAATTCTAGTAAATGTATTTCAAGTCATAATGTTTGTTTTGCTTATCATTGACTACAGTGGTGGAAATAAGTATAAGACACCTCATGAAATTGTTAATAATTTTCTTATTACTGCACAAATTTCTCTGAAAATTTGTGTGTGGTACCTAGATCTGATGGGTATTAGTATATATATTCGATTTTATAACAACTTTCGACCAAAAAAAAAAGGTATTAACAAAACTTCATTTTCAAGGGTGGAAATAATTAAAAGAGTTTTGAAAATCTGCATATCTGGTTTACTTCAGAATGTCAAGGGAAGAATATCAAAGGAAGAATAAGTGCATGCACAGATTATAAAAAGACTCTTATCAATGATTTTAAGCCATGTGAGTCCTATTTAAACATTTCATAATTGAATACAGTTACTGAAAAATGCCTAGGAACTCCCTCCTTAATGAATAGGAAAAAGGGCAAATTTCTGCCTATAAACTAGAAGAAAAATCTATAAGTTTCATTGCAAGAGAACCGTTATGGTCCCGAACAGTTGTGAGAGATTATCTAAAGGACCCTGAATCATATGGCACCAGAAAATGTCCAGATCATCCACCTAAAATTACAAATGTTGCCAGATGTCAACTTTTTCCAGAAGCTTCTAAAGGACAATCAAGCTCATCTGTAAAAATCTCAGAATTTAACCATCACTCCAAGAAGAGTTTGTCAACTTCTCAATGAATAGCCAAATCACATGTATTGAAACAGGAAAACAGCGCCTTCTTTAACTGCTAAACACAAGAAGATGCACATAGATTGGGTAAAGAAAAAAGTAACATGGACAAAGGAGAAATGGGGAACCATGGTATTTTCTGATGAGAAAAAGTTTAATTTGGATGGGTTTGAAGGCTACCAGTGTTATTGGCATAATTTAAGAAAGGAGAAGCAGCTGTTTTCAAAAAGACCATTTGGAGGAGGATCTGTTATGGTTTGGGGAGCTTTTTCTGTGTTTGGAAAGGATGATTTAGTAGTGATGGAAGGGAAACAAAACTCTGCTTGATATATCAATGTGTTGGGAAAAGTCTTGTTCCATTTATGAATTGTCTAGACATCAATAATGCCATTTTTCAACAAGACAATACAGCCATACACACTTCTAAGCTCATGAAAGACTGGTTTAAAACAAAAATATTGAAGTTTTGGACTGGCCCACCAAGTCTACAGATTTAAACCCAATAGAAAATTTGTGTGGAATTTTGTCAAGAAGAGTATACAAAAATAAACATCAATTTGAAGATAGAGAAACTTGCATTAAACAGTATTAAACAGTATTTCCATCTGAAACTCACAGAAAACTTATTGATTCAATGCAAAACAGGTGTGTTGAAGTATTACAATTGAAAGGGAATAAATGTAAATATTGAATTTTGTACAATTTTGCTGTTAAATACAAATTTTCAAAACTGTCTTATAATTATTTCCACCCGCAAAAACGTATTTTTCTTAACAACTTACTTAATAACTTTTTTTGGTGGAAAGTTGTTATAAAATCAAATATATATACTAATACCCATCAGATCTAGGTACCACACACAAATTTTCAGAGGAATTTGTGCAGTAATAAGAAAACTATTAACAATTTCATGAGGTGTCTTATACTTATTTCCACCACTGTATTGGTTCAGTATCGTTGATTTCTTCACCTATCATTTATCATTCAAACATTTTTAACAACATTTGGCAATAATTTTTTCTGTTATGATTTTCTTATTTATAGATTGTTGTAATGTACCATTTTATATATATATATATATATATATATATATATATATATATATATATATATATATATATCTTAGCCAATGCATTTTTTCCTTTGAGTGACTTTATCAAAGCAAATGCAAGGATTTCATTTTATAACAAGTATTTATATCCAAGAGTAAAAATGTTATTGGTT
This sequence comes from Acanthosepion esculentum, assembly GCA_964036315.1. Taxonomy (NCBI): domain Eukaryota; kingdom Metazoa; phylum Mollusca; class Cephalopoda; order Sepiida; family Sepiidae; genus Acanthosepion; species Acanthosepion esculentum. The sequence continues at coordinate 8,961,005 of OZ038482.1, read as the reverse complement.
TTTTTAAATTTAAAATTTTAAGAACGTTCATAAATATTAATTAGGCTAGCTAAAAAATCTCGGCAAGTTATGGAGGACACAATTCTATGTCTAATGGATGAAAGTGAGCAAACCATGTTCTTGGAAATCTTCTTTTTTTTTTTTTAAATTATTTTAGTTTGAGATTAATTTGAGTGTTATGAATCTCATCAAAATCTAAATCTGTTCCCCCGGATCTTTTCAAAAATATCCATTCCTGAAAGAATTACTACTTTCCTAAGCAAACATACATGACTATAAAAGTGTTAAATCATTGAAAGAAAATGGTTAAATTCATAACCTCATGTTATTTCAAATATATAATACAGTAATTAGTCATTTGAAGATCATTGTGAGAGCATGAAATGCAAGTAACTACTTGAACTTGTAATTGTTTTATATACAGTGGTGTAGCTAGTGTTTTTCTGGGGATGAATACAGAATCCTTAAAAATCCATTTGGTTGGTGATAGTTTATTTCATAGGCTCAGAACAAATTTTACAAAAATATGTACAGCCAATGACGAAATCATTTGTACACCCATCAATTTTTAATATTTTTATGATCCATTTCTCTGAATCTAATGCCCGTATGCCAGGTTTTTTCTCTGTGTTTCTGCTAATGTGGTATTTATAACTCCTTACTGATAAATTATGAAATAAAAGTACAATTGTGTTTGTTTGTTTGTTTATTTATTTATTTTTTTTAAATAGAACTGGGGATCTTTAAAAAAAAAAAATGAAGACGTTACTACTTTTTTTTTTTCAAAAAAAACTTTTTATGATATTAAAAGAAAGATAAACTTGTTTTTATTTAATATACCCTCTATTTTATTTGAAAAGAAAAACAAGAAACAAAAAAACACATTGTACTTTTAATTCATAAATTATCAGTTTTTTTAATATTTATTACAATTCTAACAAGTGAGGAGTCATAAATTAAATGTCACATTAACAGAAACACAGTTTGTTTTTCTTTTAACAATGTAAAAAAATGCAATGTCTTTTTAAATTATTTTGTTTTACGTAGTTGAAGTTATTATTAGCAAAGGTAGTAGACTAAGAATTAAAAGTCTGATAAAATTAATTTCACTTTTAAAAACTGAAATAAATGTTATCATACTTTTAATTCCTAGTCTATTTTGCTTAATAAAACTTCAACTATCTAAAGAAAAAAAATAAAACATTGCATTGTTTTACTACTGTGAAAACTTGTAAATTGAAAAAATATCCATTTTTGGATTTTAAATAAAGTTTCTGCACTTAAAAAAAATATTAATTTTCAATTTTCTTTTACATTTCTGTTCAATATTTCCAGAAAAAATTGGAATGCACATGATATCCTTAAAGCATTGGAATTATTTCTATTTATTTATGTATCTGTTTTATAATTTATGAAAAGTAATGATTTTATATCCATATTAAAGCTAGGCCTATGATAAGATAAAAAACAATTGGTTCACTTATTTAATTTTTTTTCACTAACAGTTCACAGACATGAAAAATCAGAATCAAAGAACTGATGCCAAATTCCAGACTTCTCTCATAGGTGTGAAAAAACTGGATTCACTAAATTCACTTAATCCAACCACACATCAAACCCTTTAAAAATGTTCCAATTTTTTTCACACCTTTTGCTCACATCTTGTAAGTGGGATTTATGCCCACCATCTGACACTGTGTTTTGGAGACAATTTTTTTATTTTTTTTTTTATTGCTGGCTGGCTTTGAGTCAGTCATATCAAAGACAAATTGGTTTCATTTGAAACCTTTCTTCTCCCTTATCTCTGCTTTTTTTCTTTTCAAAAATTATTGAAATTATGCTATTGTTTTTTTTTTCTTTTCTGAAAACTCACTGTGGACCAAAAGTGCCATCCAGGGTGGATCCTCCCCCCTTTAGTTACACCACCGTTTGTTTATACACACACACACACACACACACCGGGTGTAACAGCAAAATTGTCCAATTGTAAGATTAAGCTTTGAACTGTTGTTTTTTAGAAATGATTAATGATATCTTACTGGAATTCTCCAAGGTTTTTATTGGACTCTACTTTGAGCAATAAGAATGTATAATTACTCTCCAAGCTGAACAGAAGAATCCTGATGAAATCGGTTATAAACGAAAATGACATGTTCATCATTAATTAATCATAGCTAAGGATTTGAAGCTTGTGAAGGATTGAAATAAACTTCAAATATATATATATATATATATATATATATATATATATATATATATTATTCCAGGATCATTTTCCAACTTATTTAAGATGATCTTTGCCCTTTCTAACTTTCTGTCTGCCGTGGAGTAACAAGGTGCCTCACATATTTCATGTATGATTTCATTTTTAAGTCTTTTTTTCACTGCTCTTTGGACTGTTATAGCTGAAACTCCTCTCTCACATGCCAAACCTCTTATGGATTGAGTTGGATCTTTTCTAATTGATCTCTTTAGCTCTAAGTTGAAATGATGATCCCTTTTCCTGTTGTGACCTACTGATCCAGTTTTCCTCTCTACTGTTCTCTCTTTTGTAAACTTATTCACTGTTCTCTTGATAGTTCTTGAATGGAATTTGAAGATGGAAGCCAGAGTATGAATATTGATACCGTTACTGAAGGCCTGAATGATCTTTTTCCTCTTACCATTGGTCATTTGAGAAGACATAGTGGAGCTGACACAAAACAATTTAAACCTGCTCTCTTTCTAGTTGAATAACTCTAAGCGTTTTTCAGTGATTCTTACAAAAAATAGTGTCAAGATGGCTAAATGTCTTATTTGTAAGCTTGGAAAAAAGAAACTCGTTTAGTTCAGTGTTTTTTTTTTTTCTTTTTAGATATTAAACATTTTGTGGGATGGACAATTATGCTGTTACACCCGGTGTGTGTGTGTGTGTGTGTGTGTGTGTATATATTCAAAATGTATTTTAAAATAATTATTTAATTAATAATTAAAGAAAGAAGGGGTAATTAATTACACTAAAGTGTCATGACAAATTAGATTAGAAAGCCTTTAAAAGATAAAATAAGACTTAACCTGTAAGCAAAATTATATCTATTGATTTTTATATAAGTAATTATAATGATTATTAAAAATTATAGTAGCTGATCTTCATTATGTCAGCATTGTCAGTTCCTATCATCTTGTATGCTGCTAAGAAAGATGTACCTGACATAAAAAACACATTTGAGCACCGCCTACTTTTAAAGATGTTTTTTTTTTATGTCATCAAATATTGAAATAATTACAGAAAGATCTTTGAACTCAATGGTTTGGGGCTAAATGAAAATTAAGTTCATTGTGAAATTAGTTAAGATGCCCAAATCACTTTAGCTCACTGCAGAAGATCTCATTGCAGATTTTGGCTGTGGCAATGGTTGCCAGTCTTTTACAATCATTGATATTTTGAACCACACCCAAATGCAAGCAATCATCCTAATCAATCTCTACTTTGGCACTGCACCAATTTTGATGATGACTACCTATTGGCAACTGTATCACTGCTGCGATAGTATACTTGTTCTCTTTGACTACAGCATTGGTTTTTGTCAATTAGTTCTATTAAAAAATAAATACAAAAGAAATATTTCTTGGCATTCATAGCTAAAATGAATCATTTTACTGCAAGAAAACTGAATTAAAAACTAATTTAGACATCAATGAGACCTAGAGAAAAATGCTTTTCCTCTTCCTTTGTGAATCACTTTCAATATCTTCTTGTATTTCACTTTCCTTAGAACCCCTTCTAATTCCCTATCCTATAAATCCTCTATGAAACTTACCATTGGATTCCACTTTCTTTTTCTTCCTCTTTGAATCCCTTTTTCATTACCCTTCCCTTATGTCTCTCCTTCACAAGCCTTTTTGATTCAACTTTTATCATGACCCTCTTTTATTCCCCATCTCCCCTGAGCCTCTTTTGTTTTTCATTCCTTCCTTTCCCACTATCATTCCTCAATTCCTTATCCCTTGGATTCCCCCTTCTGTCTTTTTCATTCAACTTTTCTCTTCTTTTAGTTAGATTCTACTTTTATTCCACATCCCTTGAATCCAGCTTTCATTCCTCAATTCCTTTGTAAGCATTATTATATATTTTGGCCAGCATGCACATTTTGGTTCGTTCAGACATTGCACCATATAATTTTCTTGGAATTTTAAACCAAGACCTTTATTCAATCTATGAGAGTAGATTGCTCTTAGTCTTCATCACAGGAGATAACTCATTATTACTTACCACTCTTATTCATTTTTTTTTGTTGATTTTATCCACTGAAACAGCATATAACTTTGCAGCACTTCCAAACTCAGTGATTGAACCAACAACTGGCAAGGGATTCAATATGTTTTAACCAACATTTTAATCCACTAGGCCATGACAATCATAACTGGGAGCTGCTCTTGATGATGACTCCCACCCCAATCAATGGTTAACTGGGGCTAAGAATGGCTTGTAAATTTTAATGCATCCAAAACAAAACTGTTATCATTTAATCAACATAGATAGAGAACCTTTTCTGTCTTCAGTCAGCATGGCTGATGCTAACTTCCAGAAGAGCATCATTGTGTCTTCTTGGTCTCATATTTTCTTACATTTAACATGAAGTAGAGTGATTATGTTGAATCTATTGCTAGGAAATTTGGTTCACTGTGCCGTGCCAGACAATTTTCCTTGTCAGAAACTATCTTGCACATTTATAAATCTACCATTTGTCTATGCCTTGAATCCTGCTGCCATACATGGTCTGGTGCACCTGCAATATATTTTGAGATTCTTGACAAAATCCAAAGAAGTATCTCATGTAAATGATCCTGACCTGGCATGTTGAATTCAGTCACTTTTCCACCACATACCATACACCTTTGTAACCTGACCACATTAATTGAAGCATACTACTAGATTGGCAATTAGGTCTCATTGTTTTACTGTTGAAATAACTAAATGTAATCATAAGTTCCATTCCAATAGTTTCTTGCACATCTTACCTGTGAAACTTTCTTCTGATTTTTTGATTTCCTGCCACCTACAATCTTCAAATATCTAAATGTAATGTCAATCGCAATCTTCTGTCTTCCTGAAACTTGTTCTTTTATTGTCCTTTCACCTCACTAGTGTTTTCTCATTCTCTTTTATTTCCAGTAACCCCTTGCATCTTGGTGAAATGTTTAAAAAAAAAAAAATAGCTAACAATTCTTTAGAAATTCCCTTGTAAGCTTCTTATCCACCCTTCCTTTATGATCCTCTTTTTTTTCCCATCATCTCTTGGGTCCCTTTTTTTGTTCTTTATTCCTCATGGACATTTTTTCTTTCTCTTCCATATGTAATATTAATTTTGTTCATAAGAGGCACAATTTTATTAAGTCTAAATGGTTGGCTTTTTTTCTTTTTTACAAATTATTGTTTCTGCTTGCTCAAAAATGGGTTCAGTTGGATTCAAAGAAAATTGTGCAATTTGCCTCTTGTTATCAGTTCAGATCATTCTATTGAAACATTATGCTCATCATTAAAGGGCTTCAGCTTTCAATCATTTGGCATATAAATGGCAAATTCTGTGCAAGATGCTCATTTTACTTGCTAAACATGGTACAAACAGAAGGCCATGATCATTTAAATGATTTATAATTTTATTTTATTGAAAATTATTTAGAAATTAAATAAGTTTTTATTACCAGTGACAGAATATTTTAATTTAATTAATTTATGATATTTATTTATTTACTTCAAGAAGGAAAACATTTGTTTCTTTGCCACTTATATTTCTTGTCTTTCTTTCCTTGTTTAATTTCCTTATCTCTTGAGGCCTGAAAACGTTTTGCATTATTGCTGTATCTGAAAATAAAACTCCAGTATTTCAAAGAATTTCACTGATTGAACACAATCTGAGCATTTTTTATTGATGAACACGCCCCCCCCCCTTAACCCCACAAATAAATTTCAGAACCTTTTCGTTGCATAATGCATCAAGTTGATCGATCAAGTTTCTAATAAGAATCGTGAATGTATTGTTGTTTCTTTCCGCAATTTAATGACTGCTTTTTTTTTTCTTTTTTTTTTTTCGCCTGGAGCTCCCAGGTCATCTGCCCCACCCAATATTTCCTGTTCATTTCCTAGTAATCCGCATGTTTCTCGGTTTTTCACGTCTGTTAGCATCAAATTCCGAACTGTTTCCAAACAAGTCTGTCGGGAAACAAAATTGAAGCGAGGAGACACTCACACCTGAGAAAATTAAAAATTAATTAAAGTTGGTCTGCCACATCACCGCCTCTCTCCAAAGTGACTTAAAATCAAAAGTGTGTTTGTTTTTTTTAAACAAATTGAATGTTTCAGACGTTTTTTACACATTCATTCATATAATTGCATTGGTGTTTATTATTTATTACGTCGTCCTGCACACAGTCTATCTCAGAATCTATAAGGTGTGAGGTCAATAAACTAGGATCATTTTCACAACCATTGCGAAAGAAAGATAAGGCAATGAGACAAATTAAACGATCAGTCAATAATAGCGATATTTATTATTAATCCTTTTTTGACATTATTGAACGTGAGTAAAACCATTTTTCAGCTGGTTGAGGTATCAGCTCTAAACCACATTTCCTTGCCGCTTCCTTTTCTCTCTAAATCTTTAAGTAAAATCCTGTAGCTTGTTTATTTATTTTTTTAAAAGTGCCCGGGGCCGTAAGTCAATTTCAGCTCTCATATAAATGTGCAACTGAGCTTTGATTCGATAAATGAATTTTAGATTCAGATCTCATTTCTTGAAAACGAAGTGATCTCTGGCTTTTCCAAACACAATAATACTGTAATAAATATTAATAATAATAGTGGTTGGTCACCTTTTCCCCTGATTCGTTCGTCACGAGAGGCGGCGGGGGCAATACACACCCGTCTGTAAATAATGAGGCCAGCTTCACCAGCCTAAACAAATTGAAATAGACGGATCCATTACCGCTTGTAGGGGGGAAGAGATAAAAACAGATGCTGTTCGGATAAAAAACGTTTGCACTGAAGACGGCTGCCTTTTCTTATTGAAAACGTAACCTGTAAACATCCTCATTACCTTTTCAGTTTTTGACATTATTATTAACCAACTTGCCATCCGTCATGGTCCCCCTTTCGCTCTGCCTTCATCCGAAACGTTCGGCTGGATTCCCCCGACTGTTCTTTTCGCAATGTAGTAATGTGCTGGTTGTATTTGCTTTTTCGATTTTATTCCACCACGCCTGCTGCTTGTAAGTGGTGGAGTCTATTGGAATGGGCAATCATAATCATCATCATCATCGTGTCCCGATCATCGTCGTCATCGAATTGTTCCAATCCATGCTTGCTTCAATTAACCAGTTTTACAAGAGGTTAGTAGTAATAATCACCATTAATACCTTTTCTTTATGTTGCTTAAAAAAAAAGTTGGGTGTTTTAGCTTGGTGGTCAACGAATAAGTTCTTCCTTCCTTTTTTTTCTTTTTTCGTTTTTCTTTTAGTCATAATTATTATTATTATTATTTACCTTTTTCTACACACGGAACCCATGATTTGAACGTCAGTTTTTAGCATTTCCAACATTTTTATTTTATTTTTATTGTCCGATTCTCAATCAAGTTTCCTTTTTTGTCAACAATTACCTTGTGTTCCTATAGAAAGTTAACTAAATTGAGTTTAAAAATAAATAAATAAATAAATACAAGCAAGCGTGTATATAGTAGTCGCCTCTTTCTCAAACAAAATCGTCTTAGACTTAGAGACTTGTTTGGTCTGTTTTTTCTTTTTAGTGTTGTATCAACATTGTCACATTCTTCTTTGTCTTTTTTTTTAATAACATAAAATAAAAATATTTTTACTTTCTCTTCGATCACAACTTGAGCAATTTTTATATAAATTATTATAGTTTTAGTGCTCGCTACTAATGTATTTGGTCGAAGAATTCATTTTTCAGAGCCACGGTCATTTTTGTCATTCTGTCTCTATTGGTTCGAAAGAAAACTCCTCACAGAAAGCATTTAACACCGGACCCGTTGTGTTTTCTGTCATATCACTGGCGATGAAAAAAATAACTTAATCCCTTTCAGCTCTTCGCTGTTTTCTAATAAATCGATAATGGTTGAAGAAACTAATGAATGAACGATTGAAATCAATTTTTTTTTTGTTCCAAACAGACTGACCGAATCAGAGCTCTTTGCCTTTGCGTTTTTTTTTTTTTATTAATCTGAAAGAAAAGCAAAAAAAAACCATTTGTAATCGTGCGTGGATTTCAATTTGAAAATGTTTAAATTCCGATTTCTTTCTTAAATCCCTCAACATATTTTTAAATAAATAATACCCCCACCCCGCAAAAAAAGAAAGAAAAAAAATTGGATATCTTTCTGTTATTAATTTTATAGAAGTTTGACTTTAAGAGATAAAAAAACGAAACAAACAAATAAAACAACTCCTCTTAAGTTGTTTGTGGGTACATGTTAATTCTAAATAGGAGAGCTCACTTATGGTGTCAGTGTCATGTCATATATATACACACATATATATGCACACAATCCCCATGCAGGTGGTCCGAAATGTTAATAATACTCTCTTCTGCAAATAAATTTCTCTTCTTACAAACAAAACTAACATTTAGGATGTAGAAACAGGCAAAAATTGCAAAATGCATGTTTGAATTTTGGTATTACTATTCCAACTAGTAATGTTACTTTTTAGTTTACTCTTCTTTTAGAAACAGGAATACAATTTTGATTGGTCTGATTGGTCATATCATTTCAAGAATATTGAACTCTAGGAAACACTGAATCATTAAAAGCATCTTTCCTAAAATCCTTGCTGGTGTTTGCACATCTTTGCTTTTTCCAGTCATTGACCAAAAACCAAAAGGTATGAGGAACTTGTATTAAGTTAAAGTAATAAATCAGATGGCATCTTTTTTTTCCTTTATGTGTTTTCTTTTTGTCTTATAGCCATAAGGGCAAAGTGCTTATTGATAATTTTATTCCTTTGCTATGTGTAATGCAAATCTTTCAAAAAATTCTTTGTTTTTGGACATCTCATTTATGGTTTTTTTATTTTTTAAAAAGTCAATCCAATTATATTCTTACATTGAATTTTAATCATCTGCAACCATGTAGTAAGAATAATTTCCTTTTGTAGGCATTTGTTTCTTTTATTCATTTATTTTTAAATCAAAATCCATATCAAAATCAAGGTTAAATTTCTCAATGATCCATTGAGAGTTGTTGACTGCATTTCTCCTTTTCCAGCTGGAGTAAGAACCCTCTCAAACCCAAAATGGCCACTTGTTGTTTTCAGTGGTTAGGGTCTATAGTTGGTTGACAACCAATGTTTTTGTTGTCTTAGGCTTGTATATAGAAGCAAATGAGAAGAGGAAAAATGCAACCTCTATTTAAAAAGGGATTGATTTATTAAAAATAAGCCAAAGACAACTTTGTTGTAACTGCAAAATTTCAAAGAATTTTCACTACAAAGTAAATATGTATATACTTTGAAAATTGTTATGCATCAAGTGGGCAAATGATTTTCTCTTTGTTAGATACATTTTCAAACAAGACAATGTATGATTATATTTATGTCTTACAATTCTGATATCTCTGTATATGTCTTACAATTCTGATATCTCTGTATATATGGATTAGAATTCTGATATCTCTGTATATATGGATTAGAATTATGATATCTCTGTATATATGGATTAGAATTATGATATCTCTGTATATATGGATTAGAATTATGATATCTCTATATACTGCTTATAATAAAGATACCAAATATCTGGCAAGACCCAAGAAATTCTAGTAAATGCTTGACAGATAAACTGATTGATTAATCTATTGAAATCCTCACAACTTTGTAAGTAGAGCATCTTGTATCCGTGTCCATATCACTGTTATTAAAAATTAAATTCACTACAATCCACTCTTTTCATGAAAATTACTAAACAATTTTTCTTATTTGTTATTGTTTTTGTTCCAGTGTGATTCATATTACACTCTGAGTTTAATATCCAGTTATAGCAAGAAAGAAAAAGCTTTTAAATTAAATCACATGACCATCAACTTTTCTCTAGTTGAATGGATAAATCAAGTTGAAATACTTTGTATATTTGATAATTCTCTTCTCAAATCATCCAGGAATTATGACTGTAAATCTTTGATTGTCTCTTTTATAAGAATGTTCCAATTGGCAAGATACTAGGAATTCAGTCTGAAGATCATTTTTCAAGATGTCAGTTATCAATGTCAGACATTGAAATCAAAATTTGCTTCTTTTTCATTCAACCTCCTTTTAGGAGAGGGAGCATTCATCTTGATGAGACTTTTGCTAGAACGAAAAAAGAATATCGGTTTTGCAGACTCTATAAGTAAGTCAATTAAATCTTTACCAACATTGAAGTTGTAATTTTAGAATGTTGGATAATTCTTAAATTTTTCACCGGTATATCACTTTGGAATCGAAGCTCTACAGCATTGATGACTAGTCTTTTGTCTCTGTTAGTTACTTCCTGATTTACCAATAGCAGTTTTTTTTAGTTATCACTGATTCATTCAAACATTGTTGGTCATTTTTATTAGACTTTTTCTTTTTTTATGATAAATTGCCATCACTCTACAGATATGCAACTATTATTTTTAGATTGAGTTGAAATAATTTTTTTTTTTTTTTAAATTTTAGTATCAAATTGAATAAACAAAACAGTGTAAATTTAAGTTGTTGAAGCATGAGAAGATAAGTTCTAAATGTAAAATGGTGTAACAGTTATTATCATGGAAAATGATCTTAATATTTCTGTCTATATTTCTGGAGTGCCAGAGAAAAGTGATAATAACAACAAAGTTGCAATATGAGATCTTGTAAAAACATGAAATGATAACAGCAAAAATTGCAATATGAGCACTGGTAAAAATGGTTGCTGAAGACATTAGGTTTATAATACCCCAAAATTCATACATAGATGTCCTCAAGGACACATGGCACAGTGGATAAAAGGTGTTGTTTAGATCCAGTGACAGGGCCCAAAGAATGTGAGTTCAATACCCAGTTAAGGCAATGGAGAACTTTTAGAGGGAAAATTAACAGGAGATAACTGATAACTGACATCCATTAAACATGGCACATGGAACTAGGACAGTCTACCTCGGTGAGCGAAATAAAGGGTTCAGTTCGACATTCCAACCACCTGAAGAAGGCCTGAGCGTACAATGGCCGAAACGTTGTAATAAATATGGCAACAAAGATGAGGACAATAGTCCGAATAATGTAAATAATGTACTTAATATTTCTGTTTAAAATACAGAAATTGTGCATTTGGTAAATGATCTTAGTGAACAGAGTTCAAATTCTTTCTTTTTACATTCACTTCAAACTGATGCCCTTGAGAAAATTTTGAATCCATTTATTGAATGAAATTCCTGCACTTTGTCCTGTTATTAAGATATCTTAACAAAATCTCTTGTGTCTGGCATATCACTATTAAAGAAAAGAATGTGCAAGTACTTGGGGAAAATTGTTTTCCCATAGATAATTTAGCTGCTCATCTAGCTATAACAGCAAAAAGCTGTTACTTTCATTGTTAACCTTGATAGAAACCAAATTAAATTTTAGCTTTTATGGAATCTGTGATAATTCCATTTCTTTTTTATCTGAAGGGATTTATTTTTTCTGGATTTTTTTTTTTTTTTAATAATTTCATCTAAATAACAAAGACATTTTAATGATGTAGAAAATATTTTATAATAAAATTTATGAAAAGAATCTTCATGTCATTGAAGTATTTTTGAAAAAGTTTTTTAAATGTGAACTCCGGATTTTCATGAAAAGATGTTGACTTTTATTCTGTTACTTTTTTTTTTCTGTAAGTTTTTGGACATTTTAGTTAAGTTCAGTTGTCTTTCTTTTAAGCATTAATGCATATAAGAAGAGTATTTTTTTAAGCAACTTTATTTTTTAAATGCTACTTTTTAAAGTATTGTCAGCAATCAATAATTTTTGCCTCATATTTCTTTCAATTTAATTTTAATTGCCTTTCATTGTAACTTATTCAGACTGTCAGCCTATGGCAGTGAGTATTAAACTGTGTGAATAATATTGCCCGAAGCTTATTTGTTTTTGATCTGCAATGTTTACTTACTGCCATAGACTGACATCTTAAGTAAGTTGCAATGAAAAGCAACTAAAATTAAATTGAAAAAAATATGATTAAATAAAATAAAATAATGGCTGACTGGTTTTTTTTTTTTTTTCAGTGCTACTGTAGAATAATGTACAAACATTATTCAATGAGTTAGTCAAAATTAAGCTTACCATAATTTCCAAACCTCAAACTGGTAAAGTTTTCAATTTTGAATGTAGATTTAGTTCTATTGTATAATAAACAAATGGTGTTAAGAACTCCCTTCCTCCCAATACTGATAGATTCGCTGTGGATAGATTCTCCAAAGTGAGATGTAAATAGTAACCTTAGTCAAAATAATAATCTCACTTTCTTGTTTTGACCGGTGAGACCTCTTTTTCTTTTCTTTTATATATTGCAAACCCCTTCTCTTTCTCAAATCCTCTACTGGTCAACTGAAAAAGATTCAGCTCTCCAAGTAAAGAAAAGAAATTTTCGATTACTGAAGCCAGTTCAGTGTATACCTGAAGAAGTCCAGAGTCTTTTGGTTGAAATGACAAAATACAGATGCTAGATTGAATTACTCCAAAAGCAATGCAAACACTTCACTTCAGAATAATAAATAAAGTCTGCATTTCCCTAAGGCTAGCTATACTTGTTAGATGAAAAGAAAGAAAAAAGCCGAATTTTAAACCCAACTGCAACCTAAAAGAATGACATTTAGAATCTCGAATTATAGTCACAACACAACATTCACTACTACCTTCTTTCTTTCAGCTTCTGTTTAGATTAAGGAATTAATTTTATAAATTATTTTATATTTTAATTTGTAATTTTCTTTTCTTTTAATAGTTGCAAAGTTAAAATATTCTCATCCTTGGTAAAAAAAATATATTTGCATCTATTTCCCTGAAACAGTTAGGTCAAACAGGAAAACTTTTTTTTTTTTGTAAGTATTTTGCGTTTCCTTTGTCTCGAAACTGGTATATAGAATTATTAAATTAAAATAAGTTGAGAATCTATCTCAATTCAATTAACAAATAATTAAAATTGTGTAATATTTTAAAAAGAAATTATTTCTTGTATATTTTGAGCGTTACCATACTATTTTGCTCGGGTAATGATCACAACTAAAATTACTTGAGGACAGTTGGAGGAGGGCAGCATCTTCATTACATGTGCGCGAAATTTCTTTTAGTAAGCAGAACACTAACAGTAACAAGTAGAACCAGCTTGTGGGTGGGGGTCTGTTTTGGGTCAAAATTAATCTTCAAAAATTATTTATACTCATATTTGAATTTGATGATGTAATCTGAAAAATCGCTTGTTTTTTACGAAGGTAACTGGATTTCTTCATCGCATGTCTACTGCACAGTTTTAGTTAGTAAAATAATTCACCCCCCCACCCACCTCATAGCTTGGTGGTGTTTGGTACGAACCAATATTAAGGTCAGTCAGTGAGTGTTAGTGAGGTGAAAATCTGAATATTGTAGTTTTAAAAAAAATCTTTCTAGGAGTCTGTGAAGAACCGGTAATAATACTGAGCATTGGGCCGGGATGTTGTTTCTTGCAACATCACGCTTGGTTTCTTTTACATCTTTGGGAGCAGTAGCAGTTAGAAGTCAAACAAAAAAAGGTGTGGAGACGTAGATTTGTTTTTTAGTTTTTGTTGTTTTTTTTTCTTTCTAAATCACGAGTATAGTGCCTAATAATCGTCAGAATTTGACCCTCCTTTTTTCCCGAGGAGAGACACAACTGTCGTCGACCAAAGGAAGATCGGTAAAGAAACTTTTCATTAGTCACAAAAGAGAAAAATATCACTTCTCGCTGTTGTTGTTGTATCAAAACTCAAAAAAAGGAAAGGCCCCGAAGTTTTGTGATGATCGAATTATCGGTCGTAATTTTGCTTTAAAAAAATTACACTAATTTCGTGACTGAAAAAAATGTTATTGGTATTTGATTGAGAGCAAAGAAGAGAGAAATGGATTCAACCGTTTTCTTGTAGCAAAGAAGGTTAATTAATTATTAACCCTCTCCCCACCCCTACCGTCAGGAGGGCCTGGAACCGTTCATTGTCTGTGTAAGTTATGGTTCTACTTTTAAAAAAATGCATTGTTTGTTATTAACATCAATATCCCTTGTTTTGATTTTTTTTTAAATTTATTTATTTAATCATCATCATTTTAGTGACGCTGAAGTTAATTTTCAGATCGTTTTGTCTTGTAATTTATTGATAATGAAGAAGCATTGTGTGTACTGTAGTGTATGTGTTGTAGCCTAATAGTTTCGGTGCGGGGGTGTTTACCTTCATCCCCCCCTTACAGTGGGGTGGTAGTGGTCGATTTCGAAGTGCTGGTGTATAGTTTGGAAGGAAGGAAGAGAATAGAGAGAGAGAGTGGAAGAAGTTTGTGTTGGTTAATAATCTCTGTTCCCAGATCAACGTAGCTTGTTGAGGACAGGATGAAGAAGCAAAGGTTAAGAAGAAGAAAAAACTTTGCACTGGGCCAATAATTGTCTGGCAATCAGTAAGTAAAGTAGTTTAGTAATAGTAGTCGTAGTACTAATTAGGTGATCCACATTATTTGTAGTCCCTTTCTAATTCAATGTGGTAGCTTCCGTTCCTTGTCTCTCTCTTTCTCTCACTCACTCACACACACACACACACACACTTATTAAGAGCAGGAGAGAAAGACTGTCTAGATTTTCGTCATAGACGTCTTCTTTACTGAGTAGAGAAATCTTTATTTAAAAACTGAATATTACCCATTTATTTGTGGTAGTATAATGCCAGGAAGTTAAAAACTCTCTAGTCTAAAATATGCTTACTTGCAAATGCTTGTGAGACCCTTCCTTACACTTACGTAAAGCTTTAAAAAGCGAAGCAAAGAGAAAGTCTAGCTAAGAAGGAAATTTGCCAAAAAAATTTATTCTCTAATAATTCTGCTGAGTTTGTGTTCAGAACCTAGTTTTGTTGGCATTAAAATGCAGTGGTTTTATGTACTTTTAGGCGTGGCTGAGATATTTGATTTATTGTCGGGTATGTAGTTTAATGAATGAGACTTGCTCCTCAGCTTTTAAAACTGGGTAGGGCAGATTTTGATTTTTATCATGTATTTATTTACATTATGGGGGAGTTTGTTTTTTACCGAACCTCACCGTCATTTATAACTAAAAATTTCAATTCAAAAAAGATAAGCACCTAAATCTGCTTTGTTCTCAAATCCCTTTATTATTTTACGACACTACAATACATCATTTTAAAATCCCATTCAAGACGCGATCAATAAATTTACTTTTTTTTTCTACTAAATTTTAAATTGTTTCATTTTATTGCTATTATTATTTGTATTTTTCATACATTATTCATTCCATTTGCTAAATGTGTTACTTACTTGGGAGGACAAATTTCAATTCCCTTTCTAAGGATTTTTAACCACCAATTTTTTTACTGTATGTTAGAAATTTCATAATCAATCAAAATTCAAAATGTTAAGAAAATTGATTCTTCATAATTTTGGACCCTCTGAAAATCTCATTTGTTATCTTGTGTTGGCAAAAAAGCTTAAACTTGGAATTTTATTTATCTTTCATTAAGAATTTAAGAAGAGTAATGAACTTCGTCTGTAATGTTAGATGATTAATAATTGTTATAATTGTAATATGTAAGAGCTGAAAAGGGTTGAAGAAGAAATATATATGAAGTTTAAACTTTAAATCGTCTTTAGAGTCACTACTGGTTGCTATCCTAGAGAACATGATTCCATCTTTGATATTAGATTGGCAAATTAAAATTGATTTTAAACCAATAAAATAATTGTTTTTCTTTCATAAGAATTATTTATATAACTGAAGTTGGTTAAACTTCAGTTTTAAAACCTCCATAAAATTTGATTTTAGACTTATTTAGTATTCTTGTCACAATAGAAATAATATTTTTGTCTTGTTTTCTCCTGTCTCGGTTCCTTTTTTTTTTTTTTTTCTTGCTTTGGGAAATGGTTTTCAGAATTTGAACAAGTCTTTCACTACCAAATGGATGTGTTGTAATCATTTTCACCTTTTTATGTATTGTGCTCCCATTCAATAGTTTCATTCAAAGAATTCCCTTTAATTATTTATAAGGTTACAGTGTGTGTGTGTGTGAACTCAAACTGCAACAATTATTGACAAAGATCGAAGTTTAAATAATGTCCTGAAACCCATTAATATCTGATATCTTGAATATCCAAACTTGATTCTGTTTTTAATAAATGCATTTTTCTTCTCTTTTTTTTCTTCAGACTGGTTTCTAGGCTCTTTTCTATGAAATTCCAACAGCTAGTAATTCTTCATATTTTATATCAGATCAATTCTAATGCAAAACTTTGTCATTTGTTCATTTCTTTCAGCAAAATGGATTGAAAATAAATGTTTATCAGATTACCCCATTTTTCATGTTTCACCCATTGTACCTTTTAGCCTTCTTCAGGTTCCTGGCATAGTAACTTTCCAGGAATTTTAAACTAGGTTTCATTCTATTGTCCATAGATATCTTATCTATCTTCTAGCATAGACAGTGCAATAAGAATATTTTTCTCTTGTAGATTGAATAAAAGGTTTGGTTCAAAATTCCAAGAAGGTTATCAATTGCAGCAGGCCTCTGAAGAAGAACAGTGGGTACAATGACTGAAATGCTGTGTTGGTAACAACCAATAATTTGTTGCTATTATCACATTTTGGATGTGTGCTTCAGCATTCTTCAGGTTTTTGTCGATGCATATAACTTTCATGGATTTCAAACTGGACTCCCTCATTCTACTGTTTTGCTCATGGGATACTTTGTCTTGCTCTTATTTAGCACAATTATTGTTCACCCTGTTTCCACTAACTCACAATTACTATGTCATCAAATCCATAAACCAACACTTTAATCTGCTAGGCTATTGTTCTGTGGGACAATCCTTAGTCTAGAATTTGGAGTCTTGAACCTAATGTTCTTCTATCCTGCCTGCTACTGTCATACATGACTGCATTCACCATGTTTTCTTTTATCTCACTACTACTGCCACCGTTGAAAACTTGCTGTCATTTCTCTTTTTTTAATGTTCTTCGTATTGTATTTAATTCTGTGCTAATCATATTGAGGCCTTCATAGTCTAGTGTATGTACTGCTTCTTTCAGACATCTGGCTCTTACTTCATTTCACAATGGTTGATGACCACTTTTTTCATACATGATCAGCCATGCCTAATTTCATTGTCTCATCCCTAATTGTGGCTTTTTGATATTCCTTCAGCCTTATTGTTAAGGAGGCGGCTGGTTTCACCTTTGTATTCTTTGTTTGCCACAACTGAAATGGTTGGAATGCAGTTCTTAGTCATGTTCACATCTATGTTTGGCTTAGATCTGCAGAGATTTTTCTATAAAGTTAAGTTGCTTCTGAAATTTGTGTTGTATGGATCACAGACTTAACAGACTATGGCAGGGAGACAGACCATTGCAATTTTTCAGTTTTCTTCAGTCCTTCCTGTTTCTGTCTGCAAAAGCTGATGTTATATTTGTAGGATAATTGTCATTCTAAAGTGTACATTTGATACTGGTTATCTCCTGTTGATATGTGCGGAGTCAATACTTACGATTTTCACAGTGTTGTAGGCATTAGATGATCCCTTTCTTTACTCTATTTGAATGGTGAGAGTTGAAATTTAGATATTGTCTGGTGAAATTTGACTTGTAATATATGAATGTCTTGAACCCATTCTTTTGCAAATACATTTAGGAATACTAGCTCACTTTGTTTTCCCTTTCCATTGTAAACTGGATTGAAGATCTTACTGAGTTCAAATGGTCCAGTGGTATTTGTACAGTCTGCTGGTGAGGCCAGAGTTTGAAGGTGTGATCTACTTATTTCAGCTATAGTATTGGCATTATTGCTGTTCCTGAAGCCATTTCCTTAAAGTATTCAAATTCTCTTTCTGTTTATGATACTAATGCTTCTATCCATTTGCATAAAATTGTCAAGTAGTTCTCTCATTGCTTTCTTCTGCTTCTCTTGTTTGTACTGTCCCCTGTGGGTGTTAAGTTCTCTAAGCCTTCTCTCATTACATGTCCCAAAAATGTAATCTCTTACTGATTGTTATGAGCAATTGATTTGCCGTTCCTATTATCTTTAAAACTTCCTTATTTGCTGCTTGTTCTGTTCATGACAATCTTAACATTTCCAATATAACAAAATTTTGGCTGCTTGAAGTTTTTTTTATTTTTTAATTTGTGACAAAATATTTTAGCTTTTCTGCCATATAGGAACATAGACATTTTATACCAGTCCAGTGCTTTTTTTTCATTTCTAACATTTTTTTGACCCCTTAATACCTGACTCAGTTTTTAAAGTCTTTTGTTATTCCTGTACACTTGCATTTCTACCACTCATTTTGTTGTTTGTTATTAACACTTCCCAGTTGAATTTCCACATTTAGTTAAATGATGATGTCCTCAATGATGTGTATCTGACATTTTGGGTTGTCTATTTTACTGATAACCATGAATTCTGTCTATTAATGGACATTCCTTTCTTTTTTTCTCACTTCAACTACTTTGTTGACTATTTTTTTCAGTTTTCCTTCTGCATAGAATATGTTTTTTTGTTTTTTTAATGCCATTTACTTTCTGGATAATCATTATCTGTCTATATTTCTGAGATGAGGTGTTATGTACACTATTTACATTATTCGAACTATTGTCTTCATCTTTGTTGCCATATTTATCACAACGTTTCGGCTGTTGTACGCTTCGGCCTTCTTCATATGGTTGGAATGTTGAACTGAACCCTTTATTTTGCTCGCTGGGGTAGACGGTTCTAGTTCCACATGCCATGTCTAATGTCAATTCCCCTCTCCAAGTTCTCCACTGCCTTAACCAGGTATTGAATTCACACTCTTTCGGTCCTGTCACTGGATCTAACTAACGCCTTTATCCACTGTGCCACATGTCCTTGAGGAGCGAAATAAAGGGTTCAGTTTGACAGTCCAACCACCTGAAGAAGGTCGGAGTGTATAATGGCCAAAACATTGTGATAAATATGGCAACAAAGATGAGGACAATAGCCTGAATAATGTAAATAGTATAAGCAATCATGATTTTTCATAGATTCCTTTTTCTTGAATTTTTGTAAATTTCCTAGATTTTTCTTAGGAAAAATAGTGGTCTGGTTTCCTTTTGTCTTCTCTATGGTTTTATCCTTTTCATAGATTGGTTGACATCCAAGGCAAAGTCTATCTAATTATTTAACCCATAGGTGGAGATGACAAGACATGTGTTTCCCAAGGGTATTAGTGTGAAAGTGAATCCAAGAAAATAGGCAAATGAAATGAAAGTTAATGAAATTTATCAAGTCGTACACCAAACAGAAAGAGGAGTACCACAGGATGTGTTTTCACACTAGATTTATTTAACCTGTACAGTGCGATATTTTAAGAGAATTAGATAATCTATAGGATATCTGCAAATAGTGTAACGGTAGCAGTACAAAAAGTGAAATTGGTAAGCTACGCTTGAATTCAAGCTTGGCTTGCCAATTTCCAATCACCTGAAGAAGGCCAGAATGTACAATGGCCAAAACATTGTGAATATGCCAATGAAGATGAGGATAACAGTCCAAATAGTGTAAATAATCATAATACCTAATCTCAGAGATATAGACAAATACCTTTCCTGTTCTGGGTATTTCTTTGGTGACCCAGCAAAAATTGTTGCAGCGTGGTTGGTATGTGTTACACCACCTGCCATATTCTCTGGACATTGCTCCTTCGGATTTTCATTTATTCAGGTTCTTGCAAAATAATCTCAATGCTAAAAATTTTACTTCTTTGGATGACGTAAAATGCTTTAATGAGTTCTTTGTTGAGAAACCACCAAAAGTCTGAGATGGAATCTTTAATTTGAAGGAAAAATGGAGAAAGGTTGTGCAACAAAATGGTTCATATTTAGTTGAATAAATATTTAATGGCATAATTTTGTTTTGTGCTTTAATTTGCCTTAAAAATCAGCATGAACTTTCTGGACAATCCAAAATTTAGGTTTTCAAATAAACAGAACTTATTTTACCTATTGCATCAAATTGCTTCTTATTGTGACAAAGACAAAGGGAGGCAATCCAAGTGTCAGGTTGAACCTATGGGCATTTTACATAATTTTTGTTCTCTTTCATATAGTTACCATAAAATGAAAAATGATTTAAGGGTTACATGCATGAGTCCCACTGCTATCAAGGCTGAGATGAATTTGTAATTCCAGAAATTTTAAGCTATGTATTTCCTTTCTCTTGTTTCCTGTAGAAAGAGGAGAAAAAGTATACCTTTGGTTTGTAGATGACTGAAACACACACACACACACACACACACACACACATATATATATGTAAGCAAATGTGTGGATGTAGATCCGACGGTATGATGAAAATGTGGAAAAGACAAAGCAAAATCCGAATATGTGAGTTTACTGTTTTTATTTTAACAAAAAACAAAATAAAAACAGTAAACTCACATATTCGGATTTTGCTTTGTCTTTTCCACATTTTCATCATATATATATATATATATATATATATATATATATATATATATATATATATATATATATATATAACTTAACTGAAGCCATGTTAGTGAAACTGTTGAGAAACTATCAATGGTTGCACTAGTACAAAATCATAAGTCACTATGACAGAGGGTTTCAGCGTACTGGCCTTTTGTTCAAACTCTTAATCATGCCAGATTATGCATTCTTTCCTAGAAACTCTTAGGTCTGCTCAGTATAATTGCAGTATAAGCCACAGGTGTTCTCTGTGGGTATTGAACAAACACAAATGTACCTGAGCAGCAAATGTTGGCTGTACAGAAAGTTATTTCATGAATTATGAAACTTACATTTTATAGAAGAATATCTATTAATCTGTGTTTTCTGGGTTTACTTATCATACTTGCATTACATAATTTTTATGTTTAAATTGAAACCTTTTTCTATTGAAAAAAATGAAAAATGCATAATGTGATTCATTTCACCTGATGTTTTTATATGTTTGTGTTTACCATTTAACAATCAAAAAAGAAAAACAATGTCTTTTTAAAATTATTTTATTTATCTTCAGTGGAACAGCAACTTCCTTGAAAGTGTTCTGTTTGACTGGAAGCAAATTCTTTTAAAAAGAATACTTTCTTCAATACATTTCCTCATTTTTTGGTAGAATTTATAAATTGTATCTTTCTCTAATTCTCTATTTTTTTTTTTGTGTCTATAACATTAAAGCGCCAGGAAGTATCAGCACACTTACTTGGATTTTTTTCTGTAGATATTTTGAGAAAATCCCAGAGAACTATTTTTCTTTCCTATTTAAAATTTGGGTTGAACAAATGAACAGGTCTCTCATCTCTTTCACTGAGAGCAAACAACAGGTAATACACTTTGAGCTTACGCAACCATACATATGAAGTTTTCCTAAGTTGTTGTACTGTTACGGTAACAGGTTCAGACTCTTCTATTGTAATAAAATATCCTAAACCGAGTGACTAAACAACAATTGTTTCTATTGAATTTATAGATAACAGCTATGTCAAATCAGATTTGACAAAAGTTAATGAGCTTGGAAGTTTTTTTTATCTGAGCAATGCCTTGTAACTTCTGCAATTATAAATGTTTATTCTTCCTCACAAACTTTTTAAAGCAAACAGACTGCACTTGATTACAAATAAAATACAGAAAATATCTGTTAATTGAAATAGTGTTAGAAGAAAAAAAAGTTTTTTTTCTTCAATAAATTAAGTGTAGTAAATAATTTCCATTCCCCTTCTCCATTATTAGACATTTAGTAACATTTTATTTTGTCAGTCACTAATCACTATTGCTTGTGGCTAATTGCTGCCAATGAAACTATTTAACATTCTAGGTCAGAAGCAATGCTACAAAGTCTGCATGCTTACTTTTTATATTTTCTTTCTTGACGCCCCCCCCCTCCACCATCATTGTTGGTTTAGATTTGGTTGCATGAAAAGTTTTGTTAATGGACAAATGAGAGCGATATTTTTACATTTTGCTCAATGCTTTACATGTCATTATTTTAACAATATTTGTTTCTCTGTATTTCTAAATACAAACCAAATTTGGTTGTTTTTTTACCTTTTGCAAAATCAATTGGAAATATTACAACAAAAAAAAAAAATCAATATTTTTGATGTTTTCACAAAACTTAAAAACTGACTTTGTTAATTTCTCACCATTAAATAATGAAAATTTCTAACATGGATACATTTTACTTAGCCTGATCAATCCATCTAATGATGAACACTTTGATATTGGTTCAGGATTATGAACCACTTTTGACAGATTTCTAAATACGATGGACAATCTAATTATAATTAGTACAGTTGTTCAAATTGAAACTGTAGCATTGGCAGTAGACCTGAGCTTTTAAGGCAATTGAGTTCTGTGCACATGTACACACTATTTGCAGGTTGAAAGTTTAATAAAGATAAACAAAGAAATATAGACTTTGTATCAATAATTAAAATCAAGTGTGGCAATGGAGGGATAATGTGGAGAGATCTGATTTATTTTAAACTGATTTTTATATATATATTTGTTTTGAAAAGTTCATCTCAACATTTTGAGCACCAGAGAGGAAGAGGATTAGAAAGGTTTGATTCTGATTACTTATTAATTAATAATTTGTTCTCCTTATATTATTAAAAGAAATTTCAACCTATTTATGCTTTTATTTCTGAATGGTTATCTCATAGTTAGAATTAGAGCACCTGATATCAAGTGATGGTTAACAAGCTTGAGTTCTGTGCACATGTACACACTATTTGCAGGTTGAAAGTTTAATAAAGATAAACAAAGAAATATAGACTTTGTATCAATAATTAAAATCAAGTGTGGCAATGGAGGGATAATGTGGAGAGATCTGATTTATTTTAAACTGATTTTTATATATATATAAATATATTCAAATGAGGCCACCTTACATTTATAACCAAAATAATTCTATCTTGTCAGTGAATGATTTTTTTTCCTGTATAATACTGTAATGGATAACTTGGTCTAGCCTGTCTACTGGAAAGAATCGGATATTAAAAAAAAAAAAATAAAAAAAATAAAAAGGTCTTTTTTTTACTGACTCTTATCTTTCCCCTCTTTAGGATTGCTGAACCAAAGGTGAGAGAAATATTTCTCCAATATGAATTTGTTATTCTGTAGAATTATGCAGTGCTTGTTTATAATGAAAATTTATGAATATTTTCTAAACTGGATAAACATCAGAATATTAGTTTTTTTTTTCTCTGCTTTGTCAGTGTAACAAGTCATTTGGTTTGTAGTTCATATTTTGGTTTTGATTTCAGCAAAATTGTCATTTCCACTTCTAAGTTTTTGACTAAACTTAGCTATAAAATGACAGATTTTATTTAAGTTGTAGTCTTCTTGCTTACTATAAAATTTTACTTTAACTTTTCCAATAAACCTTTTTGTGAATAGCATTATTCCTTCAATCATAAATGACTGTAAACCACCTAATCTCAGTAATACTTCAAAGTCAGGCCATTTCTTTCTTTCTTTCTCTCTCTCTCCCTCCCCCCACAACATCTTCACCTCATAGTCCTGAAAGCTGATTTGGTATTCTCATGTTTTTGCCATTTGCTATAGAGCAAATTAGTTTTTCCTGAAATTTATTCCTTTTCAATTTTACTTTATATTTATTAAAGATTAAAAAAAAAAACTTTCACTGTAGATCATTTCTTCTTTATTTTATTGATGTTTCTATGAATATTTAATAATTTCTTTCTTTCATGTGCTGCATGAACAATCAGATTGTGAATGTTACCTTCCTTTATATTTGTTCTCTTGGTCAAATCTTTTCTTTATGAAATGATGTCTTAGCAATTTCTGCTTGACCTATTGACCAAAGGATTATGTTATGAATTTCCGCAGAGACTGAGACAAACAGTTCACATCCTTTTTATCCTGTCACATGTTATTCATCAAAGATTGAGATGATAATGTTCTGAATACATCAATGAATACCAATTGTGTCTCGCATAACAAATTTAAAGTAGAAATCAATGTCAACTAAAAATTAAGGAGATTTTATGTTTATAAAGATAATCCATTTTTTTTCTATTCTTGACTATTTTTTTCTTTTCTTTTCTTTTCTTTTTTAACCTACCAATTGAAATGTTTAATTCTGAACAGGATTTTAAGTCGATCATTTTGTTTCTGTTCATTCTGTATTTTCAATTATAATGGTTTTATTATCACATTTGATTAGGTAACTCCATGAGATTGTCAAAAATGATCATAGCATAAATAAAAAGGGCCTTAAACTTGATTAAAATAATTTTTTATTGTCTAAATGTTTGTTATTATTAAGAGGTAAGATTAAAGTATTTTGGGGGTATTTTTTTACATTTTTAACCGTTCCTAGCACATCTAAAATTTTCGTTAAAAAAATTTTATTTTTGAGTCAGCAAAATCAATCATGTCAACCGTTTTTTCCATTTTATAAACAAAATGAAAATCTCTGTTTAAAATTCTTTAAAAATCAATTATTATTTTTTCAAAATATATTTTAAGAAAATTAGAAATTATAAAGTTTATTTAAAATATTTTGAAACAAACATTACTTTCTGCACCAAAAAAATGTAGTTTAAAAATAAGACAAAGTAGGTCTTAACATTTGGTGTCATGAGTGATGATTTCATCACGTAGTGTCAGCTTATATAAGGGAAAGTTACCATACGGAAGGACAGAAATGACATAATTATTTAGTTTTAAGTGAACCAACTTTTTTTTGTCTTTTTTTTGCACTTAGCTTTCACCTTTGTTTACAATGCTTTATGGAAAATATATTATAAAATAAATGAGACTATTGAGAGTGAGATAAAATTTCATAAGAAAAGTACCTATAAATTAGATATCTTTCTTATGAAATTTTATCAGAAGTCTACCTAAAATACTATAATTTTATGTACATTTATTACATTTTATTGTATTATTTGTATTTCCATTCATTTTATTATTAATTTTGATATTTTCATTTTTGCAAGATTTTCCAAATATATATCTGTCATAAAAAAAACAAGCTAAAATTTTATGTTATTTAGTAGCTCTGCTGATACAAAGAGAAACAAGGTTTTTTTAATCAAAAGTTAGAATGTTCTAAAAAGAAGGAAAAAATTTTTTAAATAATTAAAAATACTTTGTTCTTTCCTCTTAATAATAACATAAACATTTAGACAATAAAACTTTGTTTTCATCAAGTTTGGGGTCTTTTTCATCATGCTATGCTCTTTTTTTAGCGATCTCATGGAGGTGCCTACATTTAATATAAATAAAGTAGTTTACCTGTACTATATAAAAATAATAACATCAATATTTTTACATTGTAAAACTTTGTTGTTCTGCATGTTCTTGTTTATATCAATATTTTCTGAATATTAAAGTAGAGAAAACAACATTTCTATTCACTATTGAATAATTATGGAATTTATTTAACATAAGCTCCAGCTAACAGCTTTTGTATGGGTTTTTGATGATAATATCTGTCATGTTGGCAAGTTGGGAATGAAAGACCATTGACTGAAATCCTTTGAAATCACTCAGAAGAAAGAAAGCAAACAAAAGAAGAAGAAGAAAGTGGAGAGAAAATACGCTGGAAGTAAAAAGATATTGGAATGTAGAGGCTAGAAGATAGAGAAAAGAGGAGGCTGAATTATAGAATATTAGAGTGAGAAATGAATAAAGAAAGGGAAGGAGCAAGAGATAGATTAAGTTGAATTTCAACATACCATAAATTGAATAAAGTTTTTTTTTCCAGAAAGTTACTGATATCACAAAGCTGAAGAGGGCTGGAGGGTACAATAGTTGAAATATTATGATTACAGCAACTAAGATATAGACAATAGTACAACTAGATTAGAGTGTATAATAAAACATTACTTGAGGTAAATAATTTTATTACAGAGTTTCTGGTCTTTCTTTGCTTTCATTTTGGTTGTCAGTTACAGTTGTTCTATCAAACAAATTAGTATGAGTGTCGATGAAAAAAAAAATCTCTGTCCAGCCTGATTGACTTCCCCAAATCTGACCAAATGGCCAAACAATCCCTTTTGGTCAGGCCAAGAACTTTTCAACACTCTCATATATTAAGCAATGTTAAAGATTAGTACTCTAATTTTCACAAGCTACTAGACACTTTAAAACAGGTTTGAGATAATGGCAGATTGTTGCCAAAGGAGATTTTTATTTCTTGAAATATTCCTCATCTTTCTTTTATAATGGTTATCATCATTACTAATTTATGCACTCTCTAAAAACAATGCAAATATTTGTGTAATTTTGCAATTGCTGGATTAACCTAGGATTTTTTTATCTATGCAATTCTATTGTGTGTAAGAAATAAATTTGCTTCCTAAATTGTTAAAGTAAAAATATCTAAGTATATTAACATAAAATAAATTTAAAAAACATATCAGCAGGCTTATCTTCCCTACTTACTAACAAGATACTCCATTGTTATGATAACAGAAGGTATGTTGATTTCTTGGTGTCAAGTAATGCCTCTTGTTACCATAACAGAATCTCTTCTTACTAAGGAGGAGAAATCGGGTTGTATGACTAATCATTATATAAAGTTACATTCAAACTGATTTTTTAAAGAGTTCAAGTCTTGATGAATTGAAAATAGATTCTTTTTCTACTTTTGCATGGGCAATATTGACCACTCCTTTAGGCCATTACTGTATATAACATTGATTTTTTTGAAGTAAGTGTACATTACAGCTTGAAATCAGATAGAATTTCTGTCTTGGTTAATATTTCCACATAGATATTGGCAAAAAAGAAACAAAACAATATTCCTTTTGTTACTTTTTGGTTGCTGAGTAATTTCTATTTCCTGTTGTGAAAAGATATTGCATTATATACACACCTACTGAAGAGGGTTTTTATGACACAATTCTTTTTTATTTCAGGTGATCACTCCATTCCGCAACTTAATATTATGTGCGGAAAGCAGGAAAGAAATGGAAGACTGGATTACTGCCATCAAAACTGCCAGTAGTAATGAATACTATGATGTAAGTTTTCTTACATTTTTACTTGGGGGTGATATATCTTCTTTTTGTGGGTAAAATACAAATCTGTTTTGTCCAATAACAAATACTATTTTCTTTTAACATTTTATCTTTCAAGTCAATGCAAACTTCATCAGCGTTAAGGAAGATGCTGTTCAATTCAAGAAAAACATTATTGCTTTTTCTTATTAGAAATGTTTTGTCCTCATAAATCCTTTTTAAGCTTATTTCAAACTTGTTTTTTTATCAATTAAAAAATTACTGACATTGCTTGAATTTAAAAGACAATACATAAATGGTACTGAAAATCAGATTAACATAAACTTCAGTATGTTGTGTTTTTTTTTGTTTTTTAGGAAAATCTAAGTTATTTTTCAAAGAAAAGTTATTTCTTTTTTCTTTGTTCAATATTTATTAATCTTGAAATCTTTTATCATCTTTTTTAATCTCTTGTAATTCTTGTGCATTTTACTTTTATCACATGCTTGCATCTTGAATTATTGGTATTAATTTCTTTTCTGTTAAAATTCCTGGTCAAATGCTTTAACCATCTTCTTCAATTATGGATATAAACTGGAATCCAAAAGTTACCTTACCAGCTTTTGCTGCAAACATCAGTTTATCTTGTGTGTGCATGGCTCTTTGTTGGGTCCTTATTCTAGCCAATTTTGAGACTATATTGTAACAACTTCATTTCACTCTGTTTAGAAATATTTCAGTACTACATTATTAGGATGAGAAAAAAATCTCTGAACATCTTTTAATTTCTTTTTAATTTGTATAATTATTTTTATTATATAAGCAACCAACATAAAAAATAACATTACTAATTAACCCATAGCTAGAGGGAAAAGAGGCAGATTCATACCTTTCCCCAAGGGATTTGCATGTAAGTGAATATAACAAACCCAGAAGAATTGCAGACTATAAACAAAAAGATAATTCCTAATACTTTTTATTGCAATTCTTTCAAAACAAAATTGAAACAATGAAAAAGTCTCTGAACATCTTTTAATTTTTTTTTTAATTTGTATATCATTTGTATGTTGGGTGTTTTATTTTGTAATAGAAATGGCAGAAAATTATTCTTTCTTACCATGATTGGTATTGCCTAACTTCTTCATCATCGAGCATTTATTGGATTCCAAAAAAATGTTCTAAGCAAAGATCAGATATTAAAAATTTCTTTAACAAAAGAACAAGCTGAGATAGATACTTTGATTCTAAATCTTGATGGATAAGTGGGAAAGGAAAAAAAAACGAGTTGCACAAAAATGCAGTTTTCCATCTGCTGCTGCTGCTTAGACCAAACTCTAATCATTGGCAGTTGTGCTTGGGAACCATTGCATCGATTTAACTGCTTTTTCCAGCCAGACTATTAGCTTTGTCTATTGTGATCAATATCATTGTTATGTGGGTGGCTGTATCTTCAAACAAAATATTTATCTGAATTAACACTCGCTAGTTCTTCCATCTTGTCAGCCAGCATCATGTATAACATTTTTAGTTAAAGCTGTATCTTGTTATTCTTATTTCATCATTTTGTATTTAGGAAAAATCAAAATAATCCCCTCCTCTGCCAAATGCTCACACCTTTTCTGGTTATAAGCTGGAGGATCAGTTTTACTATCATTTGTCTATCAAGTTGATCCCCTACTTAATGTCATTAAAATAAGACCAATTTATGTGTGTGTATGTTGGAGGGCTTGTAATCTTTCTCAAATTTGAAACATTGAAGAAAAACTGAAATTATACATAGAATTTTAAAGAAAATTTTGTTTTATTCTAAAATGGAGCCGTCAGGATTTTTAAAAAGATTTCATGAGGAGTTTAAGCTATAAAATTCTTTGTAAGATGTCATCAGTTATAATACTGAACTTTCTCACTTTGAGAGAACATCATATGGCAAGAAAAATCATTAGTGCTTTTCTTCCTTTGTCATTCTAAAATGTTGTACAATTGATTTTTTTTTAATCTCTGTTCAAACAAATCAAATTTACTTAATCTCAGCATTTTTTAATTTTATTAATTTTACTTTATCACATGACCACAACCTGCTAACAGTACTTTGTAACTCTAAACACTTGCTCATTTAAATATTGATCAAGTTCAATTCAGCATAACTTCATTAAGAATAAGCAGTGCTTTTAGTATGACCTGACCAGAAGGCTTTCATCATTTTTCTATCTGCAAAATTCTTTACTGGGTTAGAAAATAATTACCAATTTATAGAATGGATTACGTGATCTCCTGTTGCACTTGTTTGTTTTCAGAAGACAAATAGAAACCAATTCTATTTAACTGTGTTCCTGGAACTCTGTCTACACCATTCATAGTTTTTGCTTTTTATTAAAAGAATTTCTTTTGTCATAATATTTGTAAATAGACCATTTATTTCTCTTAGTTTGTAAGATTATTTTTACTTTATTTGTTTTTGCAAGTATGTTTTTATTTTGATATCATTATAAATTTTGCTTGATATATAAAGTGTGCTAGATAATTGCAAACAAATTATGATATAAAGAAAAACAGATTCAATTTTCAGAACAATTGTACACATGTTCAATTTACAAAAGTAGAAACAGTTATTCAATAAAACTGCCCTTGATACAACCTTGGAATTAACTGCATGTCTAAATCGCATTCATATTGGTCATTCCATCAATCCATCCATGATAGCCCCTTCAATGAGTCCTTTGTATTATAGAACCATTGATTGTTTTCTCCTTCAACCCCACTTTGCACATAGTAATCCAAAAGATTCAAATTTAGATGCCACATGCTGTGGGTGACAAGATAATGAAATTACTTAACCAACCACTTTTGGATCACATGAATGATATGGAAGGGAGCATTGTCACAGATGAGGCATTTTGTTAATCCAGGGCTTGGCCACCTGCGCAGTATGTGATTGTATAAGCACTGAGACCCTATGAAAAGTTAGGTGGTATGACATTGCCCCTGTTGCCCATATCACAGATCTGAATTTGGTGTGTATTACCATGAGTACCTTTGTTGAGTCTGTGCAAAGCCACTTTTCATTCTTCCTATTTACTTTCTGGTCAGAGGTTCTTCTCATCAGAAAAGAATCAGTGTGTGTCATGCTCTTTGAGTTATTTGAGCTTGTTCCGCAAATGTTTTGGTCAGAACCCATTTTTCTCTTAGGAATTGTCAGACATGTACTTCCTTTTTATATATTATGAAAAACATTTACTTGTTGTCCTTGTGTAACACGCACACACACAAATCTGATAGTGAATTTTGCCATAGTGAGCTGCTCACTCATTTCCTTCATCAACATATCTTGAACCTCCTGAACAAACTCAGCCATCCTTATGAAGTCTGGTCATGAAAACCGTTTCTACATCACAACATATTCTCACCAGTGGCTGGCAGCTTATTTCAAACTTAAGACACAAAGGAGGTGCTCACTTTCAAGAAGCTGGCTATTCTGAGTCGCTGTGGTTGGTGGCTAATGACATGAACATAGCACACCTTTTCATTTCCCCTGTATTTTTAGTATATTTATGTGCTTCATAGATCTGAAAGATAAATATGAATGCTAAAATTTGGTATGTGTCATCTTTCCCTTATAGCCTGCTAAAGGTATTTTCTGAGATACCTGGCACACACACACACACACAAACATATATATAAACTCTCAGAATTCTGTTTTCTTTTTTGTTTTAGTTTTTTTCCAAACCCCTTCATGACTGGCTGAAAACTTTTCAACACTCATGTGTGTGTATATATCTTGAAACTTTGATGTGTTGATTTGGCTCACTTGTACTAAGAGCCTTTGCCAAATATATGTGTAAATATAATTACTCTTTTAGATTTGTTATTTGACAAGTGGAGTTAATTCCTTTTTATCCCTAATAAGCTGTTTTTTGTTTTTTTTGGGTCCGTCTCTATGAGAATTGATATACTTCAAAGAATCTCCCTTGAGGTACCTCCTTTGCTGAAAATCATTTAGTGTAGATCTAAAAATAGCAAAGCTTTTTCTCAAGACTCAGCAATTACTTAAACAGCACCAATTCTGTTATCTTGATATCTACAAGAGTTAATCTTCTCCATTATGGCTTACAGGCTGTAAAATGCAAATAAACTGATCCTTCATTGAATACCTCTTTAGTGAAGCATTGCTATCACAAATTGTGTTTTTATTAGTTGTTCAACATACATTTTGATTTTGTGTTTGGTTTCAAGCAAGAAGGAAATGTATGTGCATTAAACAGGTTAATTCTAATGCCTCATAGGAACACATGAAAACAAAAAAGATGTCTTTCATATTGAATCAGGCATATTAATATGTATGATATTTAATTGTTTTTAACTCTTCAAGTAATGACAAGTTGGTTCAAATGTATTGCTGTGTAAAGCTGTCTAATCAAATATTGGTAATATCATGAAGAAAACTTCCATCCATATATGAATATACTGCAAGAAGAAAAACTGTTTCAACTGCTCTTGTAGAAAGACCCTAGAAGCATTGCTCATCTGTTTAGCAAGGAATTGACCTTAGTCTAGTGATTTGGTCCTATATATATATATATATGTGTGTGCATGTGTGTATATCTGTGTATGTATGAGTGGTGTCCCGATGACAATTTTTCCTCCCACTACCATAAAATACCAATATACGCAACCATAAATAAATCCAAAATTTCAAAAATTAATCAGTTTGTTAGACAATCATAGATAGCATGAAACTCAGGGTCACAAACTCACATCAATCCAACTAAATATATATATATATATATATATATATATATATATATATATATATATATATATATATACACACACACACACACCAAAGTGGTCAAAATTATTTCGAAATTTGATGAAAGTAGTAGAGTTGTAAGGTTTACTTTGTTTGTCTTTCCTTTGACTATTGGCTCATTATTGCCGATTTATTTTATTTGTATTCAAAGATTCTCTTAATAACATTTGGTATAAATTTTATTCCTTTACATTTTCTTATTAATTTACAATACATTATTTATTAAAGTAATGTACTTTCAATTTTGTTGAAAAGAGTTCCCACTTATAATGAGATTTTGTTTTGTTTTTACTACTAGACAATTTGTTTTATTATTTATCTTTCTATTAATTTTAAACTAAACAATAATAATTATAATAATAATAAAATTTTCTCTTATATTTTATAATAATTTTATACTTTAGTATATATAGTGATATATTGACACATTGATGATGATCTGTTTACTTTGGCATCTCAATGTAAAAACCTGCCCCATAGCCACACTAGATATCTTGCAATTGCTTGTCTCTGGGCAATGTGATGAGGTTGATACAGTACTGTGCAAGCTGCATTCGACCTTAAAACCGCATGGGCATTACTGGCAACTTGCCAGCTTATAGTCCCCCACCCCCATCCAAGTCTGATGGCGATGCAGCGACACGTACAGGTCTGATGGCTGGAAGTGCATAGCTGCTGACCTGCACATTTGGCATTTGTGGGTAGATGTAAAGTCGCTAGCTCACATTCATTGAGACAGGGGTGGCTTTCAGTTCTTCCAGGTGTATCTGAGCAGCCCTTTTAAGAAGAGCACTTCTCACCAGAAGATTGCTGAAAGGGTCTAGAAAAGGTGACCCCAAAAATTGCCTGTCTCAATCATCTGCCCAGTGTAGCGTGGCTGGCAGATGTCTGGTGCTCAAACAAAAGTAAAAAATTAATGATGAAACTGAAACAATATTGTTGGAACATACAGACGCTATCTGTATATATATATATTATATATGTATATATATATGTATATGTGTATATGTATATATATATATATATATGTGTATATATATGTGTATATATATGTGTGTGTATATATATATGTGTGTGTATATATATATATGTGTGGTATATATATATATGTGTGTATATATATATATGTGTGTTATATATATATGTGTGTATATATATATGTGTATATATATATGTGTATATATATATATA